>OZ026625.1:92284222-92884222 GCA_964020975.1 Hermodice carunculata
TGCAGCTTGCGCCCAGTCATGCATGACATAACTTCACCATCTGATTGTGAGGTTATGTCATGCATGACTCGTCAGAGGCTGCACACCTGAAGTTAAGTCACCAAACCCCCGAAAAAAATAGAGGAACTGTGACAGTCCTGTGCGCAACAGACTTAACATTCATGCACAAACTGAAGTGGTTCTGTGAACATTAGAATAATATCAAGGGCGCATTTGTTTGAGACCATCATCACTGTTGTTAAAATGTACACATCTCGATGCCGATTTCTCCTAATTTTTGTAATTTTAATATATCATACTAGAAAATGAAAGCATCCCAACCAGTAGGGGCCAGGTTGGTGGAGATCAAGGACAGATATATTTCTAATAAGTGTGATGAGGATCCAATGTATACTTTGTGACTAGAGGTCAAGAAAAACAAAGATGCATAAAAATTAATCAATAAAAAACAAATCAAAACAAAATGAAAAAGAGTTAGAGCATCACCTAAAGGTATGCAGTATGCGTTGCTTGACCTGACATCTATCCTGCATGCTTGGGGGCAACAAACAATGACTCTCTCTGTAAACTTGCAGACAATGGACAACATCTGTCCCTGTAAGCTTGGGGACAACGGACAGCATCTATCCCTATGCTTGGGAACAATGAACAGCGTCTGCCCTTGTATGCTTGCATGAAGCTGGTCGCAAGGGTATGAGTGCCAAGGAAATGTCCTGGTGATTCGTCATATTCAAATTCATCTTAGTTTGGAATTTAATTCTGGTTTTTAATGCTCTTGTCAACTTTTGTGGAACGGAATATGGTGCACTACCTTAGCAGGAGAAATCAGTAGCGACAGATATCTACTCCATACCATCAGGATAAAGACACACAAAACCTCTGTTTTAATAAATATACTGTTGAACAACAACGTTCAGTCTGATCTGAAGTGGGTATGAGCCTTGCATTTTATATCCATTAATTCCCTTTTGTTGAAAATAAATTCACAAAACATTTACAAATTTTAAATTCTGACAATATATTGATTCAGTTTCTCGAATCTAAGAAGAGGAAAGCTGGCCATTGATGAAACTACATGTCCTGAGCTTCTCACAACAGTCCGCAATTCTCTTCTCCAATTATCTGAGGGTCAGAGGCAACCAAATAAACTTAATAGAATATGCCTTCACAACCTGAAAAAGAATGCACACTAATCTCTCTTCGGGACAAGAACAGACTCCAGCCAGCATCCCATTAAAGTCTGCATCCCTACCATGAATTTGGCTTGAAGCCTAGGGTGAAAAGAGTTTCTTCTTTCATGAAAGTCTGAAATCGCCATCAGTGGTCTAAAATGGGGAATAAAACACTATACCAAGTAAACATAAAATATAGAATAAAGAGTAAAGTTCACACACATTGAAATAAATAAAACAAAACCTTTTATTGGTTTTCTGCTTGTAACGTGTTGTTTTCAGTGAAAAAGATGAATTGCCCATCCCCTTTCCATTGTCTGAAACCACACCCTTTTGTAAACACAGATTGTCTGGTTGCTATCTTGGACCAAATCTCGAGTTTCGCTTCCTTGGACCCATACCTCTGGCACAAAATATAGTGTACCTGTTGCCAAGCAGGCAGCATCCTTGCTGTTACTATCACCAGGTTCGCTCAGTCTGATTTCGAGATGCTTCGTGACAATTAGGACACATTCAGGACATGCCGTTATTCTAGCTTGTAGATAAGTGGGATTTGGTTCCTATCAGTTCTAGGCAGTCCCAGGCTTTCAAAATGCCTGTACAAAACTGCAACATTCCAGACTGCAATGAAGACACCAGGAACTCAGACAAAATAATGAAACACTCACTTTTCCAAGGGTTTACTTTTCATAGTACCCCCACAAGGACAAGCGTTACCTACCAAGCAACAGGTGGCAATAGCGTAATTATGTGAACAGTCATGCACGCCATCGTCATGCCAACAACAGACAGTTTTGGCTATGGATTCATTAGCCTGCTATTGTCGCATGGCTTATGTACTGAAAGCAGTTTTCACTTTCTAGGACTGCTTCACCATGGAGGAATAAAACTGGATTATAATCCTTCATGCCTATATAGACCGAGCAAAGTAGTCTACAAACTTCAATCCCCAAAACAGTCTATGTTCAGCGCAAAAAGGGTTAGGTGAATGAGAGTGATGTTGAGTTTTTCTGCTACCTGATTCACAGCTGACTCCAGTGTAGCCACTGGGGCAGTCGCAGGTGTAGAAACCAGTTCCTTCCGTGCAGTTCCCTCCGTTTGTACAAGGGTTACTCTGGCACTCTTGAACATCTGCACATCAAAAACATCGTCATATACATGTATGTAGCATGAGACTGTGGTCTCTGTTTACTTATTAATTTAATAAATTTGAGGGATTTAATTAAACTTCCTAAGAAGGAATTTATATAGGCATGGTGCCTGTTTTCCAATTGTGTTTGAAATAGATATGTTTAAACCAAGGAGGAAGAAATAAAAAACTGAAAACCAGAAACTTATTGCTAATGATTCAGGTGACCGATTAAGTAATATTGTCAGGTAACAGTATAGCTTTATGTTCTTTGCAGTATCGTAAGATTTCACAGAAAGAATGCTAATATTTGTTTTCATCTGAGACTTAAACTATCATTCAGGGATCACACAGCTTTGTTTAAAAAATTAGTTTTGCACTCATTCTTTCATTGTGAACTCATGTATTTTCAGATTAAGTTCATTTAAGTTTCATTTGGTCTTCAGTTGAATCCAAGAAAGTGTTGCAGAATTTGTTATGCTATTCGGATCATTTGCATAGCTTACCTATATGACAACGAGAGCCTGTGTAACCTGGCCAACAACCACACTTGTAACGATTCTCCAGATCAATACAGGAACCCTGGTTTTCGCAGGGAGAGCTCTCACATTCATTGATATCTGCAATAGACAAAAGACATGTCCAAGCTGTTATAAGTACTGGTTGGTCAGCGTTTAAAAGTTACCATAATAATGACAATAGATTTTCAACAGTCCAGTTTGAAGATAGAATATGTACCATGCTGTATCACTGGTATAAAATTGCGTTCCTGCCTTATTCCTGATAGTAACTCCCCCTAAGTGACAAAGTCAAAACCACACATAGTCATTTGATATTATATACATATCTCACATTTGTGTCGATTTCATTACCATAAAAGGCTTTGTATACACCATATAGGCCTAAACACAGGAAGGGTGCTAAATGCGTAATGTTATAGTACTGTTCCAGGAGTACCAATAAACGGAAGAGTTCTATAACAAGACCAGAAATGCTGTAGGCCTTGTTCAAAATGCAGCGTCTGCTATGCAATAAACAGGAAGGCTACTAACTAATAAGTACTACATTTTGATTTAAAGTTACCATGGTGTTATTTGAACTTAATCAACACAAACATAAGATAAATTAATCGTAGCATGCTTTGTTGGCGATAGGAAGTATATGGACTCACCCAGGATACCATACACATGTACTTCATATCGCCAACAAAATACAGTGGTACCTGCTCTAAAGAACACCTCTCATGAGAGACCACATTAGTTTTTAAGACCACCCTTTCAAGACATTGGCCTTTTATTTCTTTGTTAATTTACCTGCAATAAAAGACCACCTGTTATGTGTGACCACTTTTGTCTGGCATTAGGGGTGGTCTTAAATTGCAGGTACCACTGTGTACTATAATTTATACTTATATATATGTGTATACATATATATATATATATATATATATATATATATATATATATATATATATATATATATATATATATATATATATATATATATATATTTATATATATATATATATGCATTGCACATGGGACAAGGTGTAGGAAGGTAAGGTAAATAGCATTACTGTCTAAGAAATTAAACACAAATTGGTTACTGTTTCACATCTAATAATGTGCAGTTAATTGTACATTCTTCCTGAGCGATCTGTGAAAGATAGATGGGGCGGGGAAAGGGATTGAATTATCATGCTTCATGCAAAAATATCTTGCACAGATAAATTTTATCACCCTCAAAATTCACGAGAAATAATTTGACTGATTCACATTGCACAGAAAGTAAAACAAAGGTTAATCACGATTCCCAATGAATAAAAAATGGTCAATGATACACCACAAAATATCCCTTGGTCCCCCTATAGTTGAACATATCACCAACAGTACTAAATGTTTTTAAGAAATAACTCCATATTTCTACAGACATTATTTTTCTCATTCCTATTGGTGGAAAGTTTGAAAAAAACAACAACTATTTATGCCCCAGGAAACATTATTCTTGTCATAGCTACCACAGGAATGTTTGAAAAAACAACTCGTATTTTATGGCAAGGAAAACTGTAAGTGATCCAATATCTTGGGTTACTATTGTAAATAGCTTACTCCATAAAGATTGTCACGTCTCTTCTCTCGGGATCACTTTAGATGACTTCCAATTCTGACCAATGACAAACTGGTAACTGGCAACCTATTTCTGTTCTTTTCTGGCAAACATTTTTGCCAGTCTCAAACTGACTGTGATTTATACTTGTTGCATGAAACATGGATCTGGAGAACTCTCTGTGCTTGGAGGAACAGAAGGTCAAAACTTGCCTGTTTCACACTGCACTCCGCAGTAGCCTGGCTTGCAGGTGCATGAGAAGCTGTTGACATTATCCCTGCAGGTGGCGCCATGCATACAGGGACTGCTAGCGCATTCGTTAATGTCTGCAAGTAAAGCAATAATTATTAACCATTTCGGGATTCAGGTCTCCCTGGCACTATAATCTGGACGCAATAGCCTGAATAATTTACCTGTCAAAATTAAAGTGTGAAACAAAAACCTGTTGACATGTGGCTTGCTATTCTTGATAAAAAAAAAGTGAAATCTGGTTAAAATTAGAAGTTAACGTACTGACTAGATTTCAGTTCGGCGAGCAAGGATTGGGTGAGTGGGTGGGCAGGTGTGAATTGGTCAATAGTCTTGCCTGCTCCACTGCAGTCTGTTTAGCAGGCAAATGAGAAGCAGGCCTAACATCTAGTAGAAAGTTGAATAATTTCGACCACTTTTGTTTTTCATAATTTCATTACTGTAGCGACATTTATATGGCCACAAGCTAACCTCTACGCATAGTACCCCAGAGGGTAATCCCCATAATGCTTTTTGCTTTATGAATAAATCAAAATGGAAACTGTACTGCCAGAAACTCTGTTGTGAATATCTACAAGTGTCACACCACTGTATTATTGACAAGCATTTCACTTTAATTTGTTAATTTAATTGCACTATACTTATATTCAGTGCTTGAAAGCATATATTGCCGAAAAGAAAAAAAAATTTTCCAGTGCAACATACAGGTGTACAATAAACTGAAAGGTGTACATTGTAAGACTAAATCTTATAAGTTGGCAGGCCTGGTGTTGAATGTGGAGAGATCTATCCCCAGCCTTCAATCCCGTCCTTTTCTGGCATTGAAAATAGGCAGCTGTACTTTGTCTACGACCCTCTTCATTAGAATGGATCTGACAACCATCTTTAAGTTTTCTGTCATTCCCATTACCTGCATGACAGGTAAAAATCTTAAAACCTGATAATGGGTGTGGACTTGACTCTTTGAAATAAGATTATAACCTAAACTTACAACCTTTAATATGGGCTGATCTGCAGAATAGCATCATCGCCTACTGTTCTTGTTCTAGTTCTTCTACCCACTGAGACATTCACCTGGGAGTTGAGGGATGTAACTTCTTAGGTGATCCCAGCCCCTGGCTCCTAAAATGGTCCACAATTGGTCGATTTTGTGGGTGGTGCCTGTATCCTGTGGCAGGTTGTTCACATTGTCCGCTTCCGAGCTGTCATGCTTCCTCCTTTATAAGTGAAGACAGGTGGAGACATTGCCCAACACCCTTCTGACTCCCCCACTGAGGTGCTTGGGCTGGGTGATGCACACAGCTGATGCAGCTTCAGGAAGTGCTCTGCCTCCATCTATAGGAAAACCTCTTGCATCTACACATCCCCCACTCAAGAGGAGTCATTAAGAACCAAGGGAATGGAGGAGAGGGTCTTTTCTGAAGGCTTGTGTCCACATATATTCACTAGAAGGGAACTCTGCTGTCCCTGTAGTGGAGGTACAATCTCTATTCAAAAAGTCGCACTGTTGCAGGCCGCGACAGGCTGCTGGTGAGCTTGATGGACCACTTCCTCAACATCCACTGGACCCTCAGTGCAGCAGCCAATGAACGGTGCCAAGCTGGAGTAGCTTGGACCACTGAACAGGGCTTGGCCCAATGAAGTGTCAAGTCTCTGGCCAAGGATGGGAACCACACTGGGGAATGAGCCACTTGCCTGTCAACTTTTGTTGTTAGTCCTGCTGTGGGCTGGGGATGGAGCTGTCAATGTACTTTACCAGTGACAATGAAGGATATGCTGGAGCTGGAATAGAGTGTGAAGTAGGCTTGTGACTCAGCCAGACCAGCGACTTGTCTGAGTGAGCTGCAGACCAAGCCAGTGAAGGTCTGGCTTCCTTCCATTAAAATCTTAGAGACAAGGACAAAGCACGGGAAGAGGAACACCTGGGAAGAGGAACACCCGGGAAGAAGGACACCCGGGAAGAGGAACACCCGGGAAGAACACCCGGGAAGAGGAACACCCGGGAAGAAGAACACCCGGGAAGAGGAACACCCCGGAAGTGGAACACCAAAGGGGCACATGGCACTGGGAAGGGTGGCTTACCCGTATGGCACTGGGAAAGGTGGCTTACCCATATGGCACTGGGAAAGGTGGCTTACCCGTATGGCACTGGGAAGGGTGGCTTACCCGTATGGCACTGGGAAGGGTGACTTACCCGTTTGCGCAAGTTGCCCTTTATGAGTGACTGCCTGTCTCAAGTCAGAAGTGAAATTTGTTTTTTCATGTTAGTATAGGAAGATGAATGTTGATGTTTTAGTAACTCTTAAACTTCTTTGCTGTCATTGTTGGGTTGAAATATATGAATATGTATAATGTTTTTCTGAATTAATTGTGTCTGCTCTGATGCCCCCATCTGTGCTCGTTGGGACTCCCTGGATTGTGAAGCCTGCATTGCCAGGAGCCTTGAGTGCAGGGCAGGGCTGGGTGCTGGTGGAGGTTGGGCTGGTGTCCGTGCAAGCTGAGCTTGTACCGTTCCTTGTAACACATTCTAGAAGGAAACCTCTCTCTGATACCTTCGAGGGAACCTGTGACTGGACGACATCCAGTACCAGTGCCTGTAACAAAGCCCCAAATGATCCAGGTGTCACTAGCCTGGAGGCTGGTGGCTGGTGTAGTGTGGTCGCCAGGTGACATGTATGGCTGTCCAGCCCAGGCCTCTGTGTTGGTACCTTAGCCAGTGCTGGCCTGGACCATGCAGACAGTGTTGGTCTAGATGATGTCTCGTACTGACACTACCCGCATGGTGTGGTGCAGTGTGGTAACCATGGGTCTGGGTGCCATGGGTGCGGCTCCAGGCCTCAATTATGAGAATGATCTTTTGCATCTTGTTTGGTTGAATTGGAGAGGGATGCCACAAAAGAAATGAATGAGACAGGGACCTGTCCTCTGAGGAAAATATTTATAGAAGTCAGGGAATGAACGTGAACTGTCGCTAAAACTGCAACCCAATGAGACAATGATCCAAAACGTCCAAACCAGGTAGGTTCGATGAAATAACACATAAGGATAAGGAAAACACAAACTGTCAAAATTTCACTGGAGCAAACACACCCAAAGAGAGAAAACTGATGTGATTGGCCAAAACCATGGGTGAGGTTGTAGCAGGGGGGTCAACCACTAGTGGTGCCACAGCCCGCAGTCAAGAGGAATATATGAAGAGAAAGGTTTTCTGATGTGATTAAGTTTGGAGTGGATTCAATCTCAGGGAGATTTACCAATTGTAGTGGATATATGATGTATTTATGACACAAATGTTTCATTCTACAAATGTTCAAACTTTTAACACAGACCCACAAAATAAGGCCCACAGAAAATTTGCTGTACTGTGAAACTGAGAAAAGGTCACATTGGACCTTTTCTTAACATCAGAGATACAATATGCAGACATCTGCTGTACCTATTTCGCATAAAGATCCTGTGAAGCCAGCGACGCATGTACAGTTGAAGTAGTGGTGGTAATCGCCGCAAGTGGCACCATTCTGGCAAGGATTGCTCTCACACTCATCGACAGCTGAAAAAGTATATAAAGAGGTTGACAGACAAAATGAATAAATAAATAATTTTTTTTTTGGCCAAAGTCATTTGTTAATTCTATTGTATCACAGCAAGGCTATTTTGTGACCTTATCTTCTATTTGGATTGAGTCAGCAGATTTCATTGGGTTAGTATTTAACATGCTTCAAGAAAAAAAAAAAGAAATAGATAAACCCAACCTTTTGATCTAGTGCTCTCTATGTAGAATTCTCATTTAAAATGTATTCATGATTCACGATTGGCAAAATGAAGCAAGTTTTCAACGTTGAAATAGATAATATTTGATGCCAGAAGCACTTCACTGAAACACATACAACAGGAACTGTGCAGGGTTTTGCTTGCTCAAGACGCTCATAAAGGATTTGTAGCAATCTGCAGCTGATGTATTTGATCTATAAAGATATACATTCACCAGCAGGTACATTTTCTGGAACAAAAACATCTTCATGCAGTTTATTGTACTAGTATTGTACTTGTGTCTTGTTGTCCAGAACCACTTCCTAGTAGTCATTACCCTACTCCACAGTCCCAACTCTTTACTCTCCATAAGGTAACCTGTCACTGTCTAACCTATATACATATGGAAGTACTATTGTCCGTATTGTGCACGGTTTTCTATAGAATTTTAACATAGGCTATATCGGCCCAAATAAATTAAAGGGCCTTCAGCGGGTAACTATTCAGAACATGTTTCGGAGCTAATACCCGTACATGTCTCTCTGAGTATTGGCTCCTTGTCTAAGCTAAATATTCAGCAAAGACAACCCACATAATGATGAATAAATATGAATGTGGCAAATGATGAATTAGCTAAATAAGTTTTGCTTATAAATACAGGGCTTCAATATGAAAGAAGAGCATTTGTCCAACAAAACATAATTATTAAATTTGTGTGGTACAAGTTCAGATAAGAACAATTTGACTTACCCCTGAACCAGTATGTACCCTTTGTAGCTGGATAGCTTATCTTAGTTAAATCACCTGCCAGTGTATAACTGAAGTAGAAACAAACTGGGGCATTATATTCAGTCCCAGTGATTGTAAAATAAACAGTTGCAGCTAGACCACCTGTACAAACCAAGGGTAATCCTAACAAGTACTGCAACAATGGACATCCTGCGCGAGAAATGTAAAACAAACCCCATAATGACACCTACTCCTCACTTTGAAAGCCTCCAAAAAATAAAGCTCTATTTCACTGCTTGTCATAAACCGCTTCTTGCTACCTATAGCCCCTGGGGGTTTAACCTGATAGAAAACATGTAAGCCGAAAATGTCTGTTTATAATTGCTGTAAGGCGACAATGGCAGGTTCTGCAGCAGTGGTGACTTTAGAAAGGGATCTTGTAAGGTTCTCAATGACTGTATTCGTCATTATGTCTGCATGCCAACACAGATAGTATATTTTGGTATGAAGCCATACGGGGATCATATAAATGCTGACTTTCATGACGCCCTTAGGATGCTATATATGTATTCCAATACAAATTACAGCAGCTAGTGCCAGGTTATTGCAATGCCATTTCCCAATGCCTTTCTGTGGACAGCAGTCAACATTAAATTAACTCTGTAATATAAAATGGATACTACAATCATGTACAATTTCTTCTCACGTGGATTTAAGGTTGTTTGCTTGTCGACACTTTACTCTTTTTCTTCAAATTTTTTTTAGCTGCAGTTTTTCACTTTTGTGCTTCTCTTGTGGACCTCATCAGATTATAATCTAAAATTACAAGACAAAAACTTCATTTAGGAGGTGCACAGACATATTTGCTGTGGTGTAAATTTTATTTTCGAGTTCAGCATGCTTTTGTTGAAGTGGTATTTGAAACACAAATTTGGTAAAATGTGGCATAGCGTCAGCGTGTCTGTGCCGCGCCAATAGGAGACAAATAGGCTGACTTCATGCAAGTATTGATTTGACATAAACTATCATGGACATAACTGAAATTTGTAGCAAAAAATCCGAATTTTCTATATGTCCGTCTCCATTATAGTAACAATGCATGCACACAACCAAACTAGACTACCAGTTTGTCATCTAATAATTCCCAAGTCTGTGGATTGTCCAAAAAGTGTACATCGAGAAGTATTGTCTCACAACTTGTGCCGATCTAAATATCACCTTTAATTTCCCATTGTATATTGGCTTTCTGTATTGACGATGTAAATGTCTGGCTTCTGCAATTTGTTTCAGATACACTTTCAAAAGTTGAATCATAAAAAATATGCATTCAATACTTGTAATGTATGATTATGACAATATATTTATACTTGGTGTACCTATTCTCGATATATATACAAAGCCAGAACATCTGATCATATGTATGTCATAAAGGCTTTAATTGATAAGTACACACGCCCAAAAGGCGGTAAAATATTTGCTTGTTTTGTCGACCTAAAAAAGGCATTCGATAAAGTATGGTGGCAAGGCCTTCATTATAAATTACTTAAATCGGGCATAGGCGGCAATTTTTATAATACTATAAAATGTATGTATGCAAACAGCAAAAGCTGTGTAAGAACTCAGAATGGGTTAACACCTGGTTTTACAATTAAACAGGGTGTCCGACAAGGTGAAATTCTCAGCCCGTCACTCTTCAACTTATATATAAATGACCTCCCAGATGCCTTGATAAGTAGTCAGTCAGACCCAGTTCTTGTTGGTGTATCTAATGTAAATTGCTTATTGTATGCTGATGATATGGTGCTCTTGTCTAAATCTGAGACAGGTCTGCAGACTTGTCTGAATAACTTACATGCTTACTGTTCAAAATGGAAACTTGAAATCAATCTATCCAAAACTAAAGTGGTCATATTCAATAAAGCTGGAAAAATTTTAAGTCAGCCCTTCCATTTTGGTAATAATATGATAGAATGTGTTAAGAGTTACAAATACTTGGGCCTTGATTTCTGCAATGCTGGTACCTTCACTCAGGCTATTAAAAATTTGAAAACCAAGGCAATGAAAGCATGTTTCAAATTGAAAAGTATAATTGAACATAACTCCCTAAACCCAAAAATTGCACTTAACCTCTTTAATTCTCTCATCAAGCCAATTGCACTCTATGGAAGTGAAATTTGGGGTATCTCATTATGCACCACCAGTCTACAAAAGACCCTTAAAAAGTGTGAAGAATATATTGGTGAGAAAATATTACTTAATTTTGGAAAATTCATATTGGGCCTTCACAAAAATACAACTTCAGCAGCTGTAAGGGGAGAACTTGGTGTATTTCCTTTGGGATTAACAGCTTTAAGAAATGTCATAAAATTTAAACATCATATTTTAGATGCTCCACTTAATTCCCTATTGGGCAGCTCAAGTATAAATGAAAGAAATGCATTGTCATGGTGGTCTAAGGTAAACAGTCTGGGAACAACTATTGAATCTGTGGATAATGATAACCCAGAAATATCAATCAAATTGTTAGAAAATGCATATGTGAGTTATTGGTCAAAACAAAACAACACGAGTGACAAACTGAGAACTTATGCACAATTCAAGCAACATTTTTACTATGAACCATATCTTGATCAAGTGTTTAATATTGCCCACAGAACAGCTTTGGTGAGACTTAGAACAAGTAGCCACAGATTAGCTATTGAAGCAGGCAGATATTGTGTTCCCAAGATCCCTGAAAATGAAAGATTGTGTAAAAAATGCAAAGTTGTAGAAGATGAATTGCATTTCTTATTCCACTGTTCACTGTATACAAAGGAGAGAAAAGAATTATTTACAAAGGTTGCAAAGTCATGTACTTATTTCATATCATTGGATGATTCAAGGAAATTATTTTACCTCATGAACACTGAAGAATCGTTAATCAGAGAAACTGCAAAATTTTGTTTTTTGGCCTTCAGTAAGCGCAAAACCTTTCTTGATCCAAATCCAACATCATCATAAAGTGTACTCGTTTCATTTTAAGTTTTGTGAATTCCATACCAGGCATGGACAATCAAAGCAAGGACAATGACATTTTCAATGCAAGGACATTTTTTTTTTTTTTTTTTTTTTTTTTTGTTTTTGATCATGAAATCCACTTGATTCAGCTTTTATGTATTATTTATTTGGTAGACATCATGTAGGTGCTACATTTTATACTTTAGATTTATAGGTGCTTCAGTCATGACAGTGATGAATTAGTGGGAAGATTGAAGTATTAGTGTATGGGCTGACCACAAGATGGCAGTCTCTTAGTATTGTATTTGTTCTGTTTTTATATGTGCCCGCTAAATGGCATCACCTCGATGTAGCCGGCGGACCACACTTCTGTTTATGTACTGCTATGGCCCAGTTAGGGCATCGTAAGCAATAAAGTATTACTTACTATGTTCCTATAATCAATAGGGTGAGCAAAAACATTGGTATTATTAATTACATTTCTATCTTTATATGTGAGGAGTTGCTGGTCTCTGAACTGTGAAATTTTGTCAACGGTGTCTAGCTCCGTTCCCTGGCATCTCGGTTACGAGGGTAATTGCCGATAAACGTATATTTGGGTCCCTTATGCTAAGCAAAAAGCACAATTTCCAGAGAACGCACACATTTTAATTTAAATAATCGCAGGGACCCTAGCATTTCAGATTTTTCCTAAACTGATCTCATGCCTGTCTATAAAAATGCTTGCCCTGCTGACCCACTCCGAACTTTATCTGTGTGGAGTTTTAGCTTGCTATATCGAGAATAGGAACATTGTTTTTACAAGCTTGTCGCCGGAATTGAAGTGACGTGTCTTGCACAGACCACCTGAAAGTACAGCTCAGAACTTGAAGTCTCTGCTTTATAACAATGATTTACCTGTCTATGGTCAGTGACGTATTGTGCTGCATTTTTTACAAACTGCACGGCTTAGCCTATAAAGAACTGGTACACTGTGCATACTTATGAAGGCAAAGCTGATGATTTGGGCTCGGATCCGTGCGATCATCCCGTACATATTTAAACGTCAGCTTCAGCAACTAAACTACCTAGAAAGATTAATAGTGTTTGAATTTTGAGCTGGTTAGACCTGTTTTCTCGATTTTATACACAAATGGGCTACCTGGCATTCAGATCAGGTCCATTATCATCTGTTTCGAGTCCGTTAAGAATCACCACCTAGGCCCGTATGCATAAACAAAGTGTAACTTACCCATGGTATAACTTAAAACAGTTTTAGTTACCCCTCAGTTCATGGTGTAGGAAAACTGGTATGCATAAAAGCTGGTGTAGTTATAACTGGGGTAACTAATCCATGGGGCAGTTACGCCACTGTTTAACTTAAGACCTTGATACAAGTTTTAACTCCCTTTCCTGACACTGACCAGCTGACCTGTCCAAGGTGAGCACAGTGATGACAGTCGTGTGACTGCAGTCCCCTTTTATTGACAGATTGCATTACGTGACGAGGGGGGCAAGGGGCTTCAGATTTATGTTTGTCAAAATGAAATTGAGTGTACACACAGTGGTCAATATTGGAAATATTACTCTTATAATATCTGTACATGATAAACAATAAACTTATATGTGTGTGTTTAATCCTCAAAATATGTCTGTGTTATGGATAACATGATGATGTAAGTGATCACTGGAGTTTCAATAGAACATTAAAATTTCTATCTTCCCCATATAACCCCCTTTTTCCAAGTCCAGTCACAACAACCATGGCTGCACAAGGCGTAGCCAGCAAAGCCAAAAAGAGGAGGAGGGGAATTGGCAACATGAGAAAAAAGAACGTTGTCTAGCTATGCCCCACTGTTATAAGTGCGTTATCCCTCTGTTAGTTGCATATTGTACCAAGTATTCCAATAGACATATGCAATGTATACATTTTTAAACAAGTAATGGTCGGTAGATTGTGGAAAAGGCAAAAATTCTGATCCTGCAATTAATCGTCTCATACACACAGTTTGTTAGATCAGAAAATACACTTCTGTGAATGACCTTTCATCAAATCAATACTTTGCATGTTTGTATGCGCACTTTTTACCCTCGGCAAATAAAGTGCAGGAGGGTATTGTCGTCAGCTGCGTCGTCCGTCCGTCCGTCTTGTCGACGTTACCGCGATATCTCAAAAATATTGACCACAGCTTTCCCAAATTTTTGTCAGAGTTGCATCTTATGATGGACCAGGTTCCAATTTAAAACTGGCTTCCTCTTTGTATTTATAAACTTCTTATAAAACTTTAAAGTATTAATCTTTTAGGCCGTCTGAGTGGTGCACATGGGGACAACGTTATCGTGATATCTCAAGAAGGATCCAACGCAGCTTCCCCAATTTCTTTACACAGATGCACATCATAATGGACTACATTCCTATTCAAAACCAACTTCTTCCTATTTTCATACTTGTTGTGAAACTTTTGAAGTATTTATTTGATGGCAGACTGGGTGATGCACAGTACAGTGGTCTATGTCACCAGAACTTGCCCCAAGAACACATTCAAAACTGCCCCTTCATTTCACAGACAATAATATGGAAATTGTATGTAAATTATTTTTCCGCAAAGTCTAAAAAAATGCATAATTGAGGAAAAAAATGTGGGCGCCGAGAGTAATGCATTCTCTGAACGCTATTTTTACTTTATGGAGCCAGAAAAGACATATTTGCACTGATTATACTGTGGCATAACAAGACCACCTGAAGCAAATTACAGCCTTATAAATGCGGACCCTTCAATGTTTCGGATTGAAGATGTCTAGTTTTTCTTTGTGTTTGTTGAATATGTAGACTGTGGACTCTAGTGTTAAAAATGTTTTTCATTCTATGGCAAAGATTCTAATATTATTGCAAAAGATCTGAAGAAATGTTACACATTTCGCAATAGTTAAAGAAGGAATAGTATGCTAACTTTTAGAATATGTCAACACAGGCAAGGTCATTTTATGGTTCAAGTATTTAAAATTCATTTTGCCAAACAGTTTGCTTTGATCAGTTATATGACTGAAGACATAATACATGTTTTGTATGTTGCATAAACTGTATGTAGCTTAGTCAGACCCGTCTGCTCGTCTGTCCGTCCTTGCATAGGGCCTAGTCTGTACCATATTTCCTATACTCTTGGGCTCACACTAACCTAATTTTGCGTGTAGACACTTCCTTGAATAGCGGAGTGTCATATGCCAAAATTGGGTCGCTGTGACCTATTTCTCGACCTTTAACCCTACAAGAAGTTTCGGCTTGTTCAAGCCATATTTCTTAACTATACTTAAAAGACATGTAATGCACAACTTAACAATAAAATTGCATTTAGTCGGACAGAGAGACAAGGTAGCCGGCAAATTTCAATAAAAAATGATTGAATATTCGAGTATATTCATTTGTTAACAAAATCTTGCCAGAAAACGTTCATCTTGCACATGTTTATAAAAAGTAACTTTTGGCATGCAATATACTTAAAGCATTTAACTTATCTGAAACAAACGTCACCTCTTTCTAACACAACTTTTAATGTATGTTTATATGTATTTGTTTAAACCATTAGAGAAAACAGAATACACAGCCTGGGCCTGCTTTGGAGGCAAAATATTTTATTTCAAAATTGTTCTTGCGCTGATCAAGGCACACATGAAGGCACAATTCTTTTACTTTCATTAAAAAATTGCTTTGAATGGAAATAGAATCAAACTAAGATTTTAACTAAACCTGATTTAATAAGTGGAATTCATTATAAATATCATATAACTGTTAAAATACCTGACCAGTCACTATATATTTTATTGTCTGCAAAGCAGACCAAGTTCCGGCTAACTTGGGGCACGGGTGTAGAATATTAGGCCTGGTCAAGGTAAAATCATATAAGGGGTCAATGGTAAAGGTCATAGTGACCCAATTTTTAGTGCATGACACAGGCCTATCCCGTGAAATATACAGCAGCGAAACGGCCTTGGATTAGGTATACGATTGAAATTTTGCCGCGTTTCGAAGTAAAGTGGGAATTATTTTTTTCTGAATGTGTTATGCAATAAAGTAGCCTACGTGACGGAAAAGGAGTGAAGTAAAAAGAGGGAGAGCATGGTCACGGGGTTTGTTTGTTTGTTTGTTTTTTTTGTACGGTTGCAATGCAGGTATTCAGTCACTCTAGGTCGGACCTTCAATATATACACTCAAAATTTATAAGCAATTTTAATTTTAAAGGACGTTTCTGCAACGAGTTTTGTTAATTATTATTATTATTATTATTATTATCATTATCATTATCATTATCATTATTATTATTATTATAATTATTATTATTATTATTATTATTATTATTTGAGGTGGAGTTCGACATCTCACTCCTGAGGTTAATGTTACATGCGCCAAACACAGGTTCCCAGAGATTTTAGGCCAAAGAGTATAATTCTAAAGGTTTTATCTCTGGTTTTTCCTGGGCGGCTACATTGACCAATGAAGGGTAACATATATTGGCGTTTGTTTTTTATGCATTTGATTAAGACATACACATGTACATGGTTTCTAAGTGTAGTAAGACGGAACTTGGTCTGCTTTGCAGGCAATAAATATTTAGTTTGAAGCAAACTGTCATTGTTTTACATACTAGTAATGGAATCAGTGTGGATTTCTGTAATTACAGTATTTTCATATGTAGATTTGCAGTAGAGCAAACACATTTAATATTCAGATAGTGCGTACACTTGGCATGTTTGACCAATGTACACAGAGTACAATTTTGTTTATTAATGGTAACAGCACAAGGCATGTGAAATGGAGCTGATCTTTCGTACTGTTGGTATCACTATTTGACAATCTTATCATATATGAACAGTCACTTAATGTACAGTGGTATGATTATTTACGTTACATATCATAACAGGTCCCTTGTATACAAAAAAATAGACTTCCACTGGGACTGACACCTCCGTTAAACTATCCCCCTGGCAGGTTTAGAGATCTAGGGCAGTTTAAGGCCATTTACACCATGGATTAAGCTGTACTTCCTTCTTGCATATGGATTCTTAAACCTGGTGTAACTTTACACCAGGGGTAACTTTGCAACGCCTTTATGCATACGGATTAGACTTTACACCATGGTTGTTCCCTGGAATAAGCTAAACCACAGCTAAACCACCTTTATGCATACGGGCCCTGATGTCCACAGATTCTACTTACGCGTGGTACTTTGATAGCATTTTAATGGTCCCAAATCGTGCCAGGCCTTTTCGTATGACGATCCAGTGTCCCCATGGTAAATTCTCTGGACTGGTAACCGCTCTTTGTTTTTTCGAAATGTACCTTTGTCCGTGTTTGTAACATAATTGTTCGCATTGCACCGACAGCTGTATCAGACAGGGGAACAAAAAACAAAACATAACTTCCATTAAAAAGGTACAATCCATGTAAGAAAGAGTGCACAAGGGCACTAAAGGCTCGGAGTTGGCTCAATAGTCAAAGTCTTAAACAGTTTTCAAGTTATCAAATTTCATGTTGGCGACCCTGCTGCCTTGGAAATGAAATCCAAGTCGCTTATGTATTATGTAAATTTGGCCAACCTGGTAGACCACCAGCATCAAAGTCCCAGTTCAAATAGTCCTCAAGTCATCAAGTGCAAAGTCAAATTCAGCAAGGAAATGTATGCCAGTGACCTAGGTTATAAGTTCAGGATCACCCAGATACCCAAGTGCGTCCCTGTGCAATTTCAGACCAACAATCCAAGCAGTTTCATTAAAGTGATTATTCAATGAATTTGCCAAAACTGAACAAAAAGAACAAAAAACAAAAACAAAAAAAAAAAAAAAACAAACAAAAAAACAAAAACAAAAAAAAACAAAACAAAAAAAAAACAAAAAAACAAACAAACAAACAAACCAAAAAAACAACAACAATGGAACTTGACCATGCATTGAGCAAGCTTGGTTGACATCCACCCAAGGTACATCTCCACCAAGTTTGAAGTGAATCTGGCTGACGGTTTTGGAGAGATCAAAATGTGAATTTCTACTTCATTATCCATTGACATACCTTGTAATCAATAGGAAGTATGCATTGACCGATAAGCACCCAAATTTAAAAAAAAAAAAAAAATCGTCAAATTCAGGGATCCTGAGTATCACCACCAAGTGAACAACATTATTGACCCTTTCTATCAGATGATTTTGAACAAGTTCCAACACAATCTGAGAGAAGGTTTTGCGCAAGTAGAAAACAGCAAAAGCATACAAAAATTTGCAAAAAGTAAAAAAAAAAAAATGCAGCGCCACTTCTTGAAAACATTTAGGTCTAGGAGTCCCAAGACATGTTCTAATGCATTTTTCAAGCAATACGCAGAATTTAGGTTGCAGGCCGTGTGCCAAAAAAAAAAAAAAGGCAAGCCAAGAGGCTTAGAGTAAGTGAGGCAGGCAACTAACTCTGACTTGTTTCTCCTTTTGATGGATATGCAGAGTGAAAAAGTCCAAGACTACCTTTTTGAAAGACAGTTTCTTAAAAATGCCATCCTTAAAGATCATTCTTCAAGGATTCCATGCCTCCATGCCCTGACGTACATTTCATGCTCTGGGCCATGTGTGTCTTAAAGCGGGACATGATTGTCACCCCCTGGGGCATCAAAGTCTTAAAGGCCGCACCCGCCTGTCCAATGCTGATATTGATCTAACAGAAATACCCATCTCATTTGTTTCAAAGCTTTTGAAAGCTGTGAAGCTAGTGCACAGTGAGACTGGCAACTTTGGATCGATATTACCCATTTAATTTTTTCAGAATTACATTAAACCTATATATTTTCTGATTACTACAGATCCATAGATTTGTATCCATAGGGTTTCTTTGCAGGATTGGAATTATTTGAGATTTTATATCATTTTTTCTGACTTGGTAGGATTTTCACAATTTTTGCACAAAAGTTGCACGGTGTTTTTTTTTTTTCTTTTTTTTGAAATCATAAGAAGTTTAAAATATATGTCCATGTCCAAATTCAATGGCTAGTCCTAAAATAGCATAAATAAAAAGTTATAATTTTTTTAATTTAGTCCTGACAGGTTGTTCAGTTTCTTGCTATAAATTCCCCCAAAAGTCATGGAAGGGCTTGTCAGAAAAAAAAATCATGGGAATCACTCCTGGATATGATAATTTCTTTTGATGTCTGTTGGTTTTAATGTGATAGGGCAATTCATACGTTTGTTAGACCAGATACAAATTGCAGGGGTTAAGCAAAAAACGGTTCTGTGAAAATTGCATTGAAAGAAAAAGTTGCCAATTCTTATGCATTTATGGCTGTAATATGACACATACTCATTTCTTCTGTCGTGTGTTTCAATTATTGTGTGAAATAAACTTGTAGCTTTACCTCTGTGATGTTGTGATTAAAAAAAGAGTATATTTTGTGGTTTAATTCTTGACTTTTTCAATTTGGGAAGACCACACTTGGCTTGGTTGGCTGTGGGTTCACACATGGCTTTCCATACTTGGGGACCAGTAAGTGGATTGTGCTAATTTGTTTTTACATCAATAGAGAATTTTAATGTAATCAGAACAATGGTAGCAACTAGTCTAAACTGGCCATTCTTCTCTCCAGGGCTAATGGTTTCATGTGAGTGACACTTGTCAATGGCTCAATTGGTCTCCAGGGGTCATGGACTAATGACTGTGCAAACAATGTCATGGTTCATTATCATGCCCATGCAAACAAACCCATGTGCCCAGAACTGCTTAAAACTTTTTAGTGTAAACAAAAGTTTTGAGATCATTTGTCTCACATATTTTTTTTTGTTCACACACCTGGGGTTTTTTTTTTTGGAGCATGCATTTAGGTATCAAACTATCCAAAATTATGAAAAAGTGATGAAAGGTTATCCAAAGGCGCTGGCTTCAGATCTTCCACCTTAAGTGGTGTTTTACAACTGAGTAGGCTTGTTGCAACCTATTTAACATGGTGGGTCCATATTCATCCCCCATATTTTGTAAATAAAATCTAATTTTGTTTAAAAATTGAGACATGAAAAGCGTCCAAAATTGTTCATTGGACTAATGTTCCACGGAGAGTTTACAATGAGGCAGTCAAAGAAAAAACAAGATGGGTCAGAGACACAGATAATTAGCAGAGAGATATGAATTAAAGGTACATGATGAGGTAGATTATTGGAAAGTATATATAGGTAAGATTGTTAAAGAGAGTTGGAAAGAGGACTGGAAAAGAGGATTCAGGGAAAAAGTACATTGAAAGCATATATAGAGAAGTGTGTTTTGGGATGGAGGGAAGGCATCCAAGCTTCTTGTTCAAAGTAGGGCAGGAGTAATCAATCTAGAAAAGAGAAATCAGAAGTGGACAACAGGTAGTAATGGCAAGTGTGAGCTGTGTAGACAAAAAACAGATGAGACAGTGGATCGTTGGCTCTTGTGGTGTGATGCATATGTAGAGAGATAAGGGAAGATTTTTTTCAGAAAGTGGCACAGGGAACATTACAATTACAAGGGTTTGGAAGAAGTTTGTTGTTTAGAGGAAGAGGAGCATGTAGTACGGGTTTTAGGTTTGAAAGGTGGCTTTCTGGGAGGCAGGGAAGGGGTTAAGAGTGTACAGTAGTAACTGGTAGGATTGGTAGGATGCTGGGAGAAAAGGACTGAAATATTACAATTAGAAAAAAACAGGTTAAATTAGAATTCCAGAGTACAGGGAGGGAAAGAAATGGTGGTAGCCCTTGTAAGGGCTCCCATAGGCACCCCCATGGGAAAAGCCTGAGCCTTGGAAGCGGGGACAGGGTGTGTAAGGGACGGGTTGTTTTGTTTTTGTTTTTATAAATAGAAAGTACAACCGATGAGTGAAGGGGGATATACCCAGGACCAGGGGCCACAGCTATGAGAGAATGGGTAGTGGATCCTTTGCCTCGGCTCTGGTGCTGGAAAACATGGCAGCACAAGCTGGTAAGGATTACCATGGTTTCCCTGTCTCATCTACTTTTTTTCTCTCTCTAGGCTATCTGTGTCACACAGTGACACAGGACCGTGGTAGACAAGTGGAGAGCCAAATTATTATTATTATTATTATTATTATTATTATTATTATTATTATTATTATTATTATTATTATTATTATTATTGAAGTTGCCTACATATCCTACCCACAATGACATGTGCACTGTACCGTCCTGTGAGGATTTTTTGCACATGCACACAGCCTGAGTAACAGGTATTGGCAAGGAATATTTGAAAATTCTGTAAAAAGATTGTGCCAAAATGAACAGAAATGAAATGGTAAAAAAATAAAAAAATCACTGGTGTGTGGCCAAACGAATAAACCCACCTAAGATTTGTGGACAAAAGTTGAAAATAACAAAACCACACAAGCTTCGAACAAAAAAATTACATTGCTACTTGGTGAATAAATCAAGGTTTAGGAATCCCCAGAAATGTTCCTATCCAATTTCGAAGGAATTGGCTAGGTGGTTTTAGAGATGTTTTTTGAGAGTTTGAAAAACAAAAACTACAGTGGAGCGTGGGCATTTGAAAAACCTCAGTAGAAACCTACCTCAAGTACATTTCATGCAAATTTGAAGTAGATTCGAATATTTGAATTACCATTGCATTGACCTGCACAGTAATCAATAGGAATGTATCAATTAACTTGTAAGTATCTAAATTATAATATTCATTCAAAGTAAGGGCTCCTGAGCATGATAGCATGATCAAGTAATAAACAACTTTGTTTGACCGTTCCCCAAGGATTTTTTCCACCATAAAGAAGTCGAAAATATGAGTAGTTTTTACATCATTGCAATACATGCACATTTTTGCCGTATAAACGACATAGGACTACTTAATTTGTTGTCAACTAGGCTGACTGACAAGTCAGGAAAACCAAAAGTGGCAGGCCTACTATGTCTCTTTTTATCTTTGGCACAAGTGATAAATTTGGGCTTTTAAACGGTTATGTCTCTGTTTGGGGGAAAAAAACTAACGTCTATAGTAATGACGAGTAATTCAAAGGCTGAAAGCAGGCCTACCAGTTGATGAGAGGACCAGTTGAAAAACACCAGCAGCCTTTTATGGTGATGGTCTACCTCAAAGCAGGAGTAAAATGTAGTTTTACACATTGGTATTGGAAGATAACTGTTGATTTTTTTTTGGGGGGGGGGGTAATTCTTGAAACTATGCCTTTTGTTGGAATTAACTTAACAGTCATTGTTGAGTTGAAATTTGTGAATGTGGTAATATGTTTTTCAGAATTATACATACACAAAGGTAGCACTGGCAGACACTGGTGCGAAAATTTGAAATATTCAACCACCATCAAAATATTGCTCAGAGAATAAGTGTTGTGCCTCGACTTACTCCGATAGTCCACCATTGACGCATGCATCGTCCATAAGGCATCTGCAATTTCCGTTAACACTGCTGCTGAAAGGCCAGGCCTGTTGGTTCCTAAAATGAAGCTTGCCGTCTGTTGTTGTTGACCCTATGCATTTTAAACTGAAGAATTGCTCGCACTTATAGGACTCCGTCTGAAGACACATTAACAGATGGATAGGAATTATATATATATCTTTATTCATACTCAACAGGTACACGTACAATAAAAGTAGTAAGACTTATACACATGAAAAATACCTCATAATGTAAAATATTTTAGTCACTTTCATATTTTCAAGCCATGTGTGAGGTCTACAGCATAGTGCATACCAAATGGATGGAATGACAGAGCTCTTGTCGTGAAAATATGATGCTTAATTTACCGTCCCAAGCAGGACAAAGTTCCCTGACTAGCTGTGCAACATATACATTTTCTACAGTTCTACCAGATGCTGAAGTTACACTCTTGTGGATGCACGTTGAACAACAAAACTAACCCAAACTTCTTCAGATTTGTTTGTGTTATATTTTGAAGAAATCTAATTCATGGAATTGCATGCGGCTGACCTACTTTCATCTAGAGCAAGTTGCACACATATATGTTAACAATATTATTCTGACTATTTACAAACCCATGGAAAAACTTCAGGAATCTTTCCCTATTGAATATCGATAGGTACATCTTCACAAGTCAATGGCAGTACAGTAATGCATTGTGACACCTGTAGGGTAGTCGCCAAACAAATCAAATTACTTTCCTCCCTGCAGTATAAAAGATATTTATTTTTTTTGGTTTTTGTTTTGAAAACAAAAACGGCAACTATAGAGGCATACAGCATGTTTTGAATAATTGATACCTAGTGTCTGAAAAGACTTGACCAAACTGAGCCATCAAAATGTTTAGCTGTATTTGAAAATGTCGGATGCAACAGCTAACACTGTTAATAGAGGCATTTTTACCAATGATATTGCCAAGGTGCTTGAATTGATATACTTTACTTTTAATAGGAGAATTATCTAATTAAAACATTAGGATATGCATCGGTGTTACCTGAAACCATATGCTTGTAGTGTTAGATGTTAAGACTCTGTCCTGGCAAGAAATGCCAACATTGTGAGGCACACTACATGAAATTCATAAATGGCTGTTTTACCCCAGGAATTCCCAGGCTTTAAGGACTGTATTTTGAACTTTATCTTGTCTGTCTGCCCTTTGAAGTTCGCGCCATGGGAGATCGAACAAAGGCAGGTCAAACTAGTGCAGAGGTAAATACTTCGGCAAAAACTTTGAATGTAACTGACCAGCCTATGTCTGCAAATGATAGTGGAGACATGAAAAAGCCATGGGAGTCTCCTACTGGAGCCATGGGAGTCTCCTACTGGATCCATGGGAGTCTCCCACTGGAGCCAGGCCGCCTAGTAAAGTGAGTATATCCAAAAGGTTGGAAATAATGGATGATCCACGCACAAAACTTTTGAAACAAATCATTTGTGAAGTGACTAAGAAAGAAGTAAATCCCCTCACAAACAAAACAAATGATCTTGAGATAGAAGTCAAGACACGTAATGAGAACTATACCAGAGACACTGCTGAACTATGATCCAAGGTCGATGATCTCAAAGAAAAAGTTGTTAACTCAGAAGGGAAAGTCTTAGAACTAGAGAATGCTAAGGATGAGTCAGAGCAGTATAGCAGGTAGAACTGCCTGGGGGTATGGATAAAAGTTCCCGAGACTCAAAATGAAGATAATGACCCAATGATATTGGACCATGCTAAGAAACTTGGTGTCGATTTAAAATCTGACCACATAAGTCGTTTACATAGAGTTGGGGGAAAAGTCGAAGGCAAAACAGGCCCATCTACGTTAGATTTGTCAGTTGCCGCCAGAGAGAGCAATTTGTTTTCCAAAGTGGGAGGATTAGGATCCCGTAAAACTGGTTTAACCCGCTGCCAATATGTTGGTAATCTGTTCCAAGTCAGGTAGAAGATACTCTCATTCATTTAAAATGTCATTACTGTTGGTCATGGATCCTTCCCACGAAGAACACTAGTATGTGGAATTTTATGATTTTATGTATTATGGTGGCAGTTGGAACATTCAGCCATTTTCTGCACATATTGCAGTGCAGTAAGTGTTCTAAATGTAGTGGGAATGATGTTTTTTTTTTTTATTGTCTTATGAATATAGTTTGTTATTGTTAAGGTCACGTCAGGTTGGCTTAAAGTGTTCGATGTCTGGCTGATACATTGTTACTTTGAATAAATTGGTAAATTTCTACATATTTGGCCTCTTGTCTCTGTCTGTCTGTCTGTCTGTCTGTCTCTCTCTCTCTCTCTCTCTCTCTTTCTCTCTCTCTCTCTCTTGTATAAATAATTAGCGTCTAAATCAGCTGACTGACAAGTTGACCTATGTCTGATTATCAATGACAATATTTAAAACTGTTGCATGGAAAACAGCTATACTTACAGTTACCTTTAGGAATTTTAACATGATTTCTCTCTCTTTCTTTCTTCTCATACAACCACACTGCTTCTCAGATAAATGTAGTAGAATTTTACAATTATTAGGACTGTTTTACATTTTGACCGTTTGAACTTTATAGAACCATGAGTTAGATGCACATTATGCTTGGCTGACTTGCAGACGACTTACAATGGCACACATTTTTTAATTCTAAATTATTACATTAATAAATGACTTATTAGATGACTTGTGGGATTCTATGCTTTCTTGAACATTCAAATTTCCTTTCAAAAATACTTTTGAAACCATACTTGAAATGTGACTGCTATGCTTACAAATTTTGGCCATTGTAATGCATTTCGACTACTATTCTTGCAATTTTTGACTACTGCGGTTTTGGGTCTTGAGGCCTGATGTCACTTGTTTCTGGCTGATGTTTGACATTTGAACCAGTGTATTTGCAAATTCTGACAATGTATTGACTTTTCATCACTATATTTGCACATTCAAAAACATTTCTTTTTGAAATACTCTTAGTTTATCTCCTTTAAAACAACATCATGCCTTTAGCTACATGATTGTCTAAAACACATCGAATTGTATTTATCGTGTTGTTGGTCATTTTAGGCCTCGGAGGCTTTTCTGATGGATTGATGTTGGTGTTAGTGTCACTTTGTGGACTTGTATGGATGATGATCATTGTTCAGACGGTGGTTGCGACTAGTAACTTTTAAATGCTGAGTTTAATTGATATTTTCAACAAATAAGGAGCTTGTGCTTGCAAATTTTCTGATGTGCTGCAGATTTTGGTCCCTTTCATGAATTGTACGGTCCTATATGCACATGAATGATGCATCTGTTCAAGCCAATTTATTGAAATAGGCCTATAATTTTAAACAAAACTTTTCGCATTCTGTCATTTTAAAACTAAGCATGGCTTTTTTGACCCTATGGACCTTTGCACATACGTTTTGGACTCTTTTGGGTACAAACAAAAATAAATTTATGTGATTCAGCTATACATACCAAGGGACATTGCTTCTGGTCGGAATGGATTTGGATTTGTTTCATTAGGACTACGATTTGGATGTGGTAATGACACTGTCTAATTTGAAGCCCGCCAAAACTCTAACGAAGCTTTTGTGTCCGAGGACTTAACCCTCCCCCCCCCCCGAAAAAAAAAAAGAAAGAAAACGCTCGCACATCATGTTCGTGGCATGAAGGCTGAGAAGGCGAAGAGCTATACATTCATGTTGGTCTACCGACGGGAGAGTTTACATCAGAGAAAATAATCCATGGGGCCCTCAGCAAAACCAGGGTGGTCGCACTGTCCAGATACATGACGTGCAGTTGCGACTGAAAGTAACTTAACCAAAATTTGCGCGCACTCGCAAACTGCGCTCACTTTGCTCGGGCTCGCACCCCCGGGTTGCGCGCAGTTGTGTTCCGATCTGCCCGCACCCCTGCTCGCAAGCACGCTCACGCTCACGCTAACCCGGGAGTTCCATGTGCTCGCGGGTAATGGCTAACCCGCGGGCACACTGGAAAGACCAACAGTACAAGCCTTTCATATACATGTAGAGGACCTAAATCGTTATCAAGACCGATAGAGTCTTGTTCACGTGTGACTCGTGCATGCTTCATTTCTTTGTTCCTGCTCTGAACTTGCTGTCAACTATTTAATAGACGTGTCCATACCGAGTTGTACCGAACTGTTCCGGACCGTAATTATTTAGGCTATCCATTCCATCATGGCCTGATTGTCCAACCAGCAAGTAGGCCTAGCCGAGTCGAGCCCACGCCGTCATATGTTTACAACGGATGCCACCGCAAACGCTAGTGATTACAGTATGGATTGTGTTGAACAGTGCAAATATTTTACCTAACTTGTCACATCAGTGGTAAAATGTGCATTTATACTCACTGTGCTCAGTGCAGTCATAATCTACGTCTTTGATAATATTGTTACGATTGATCAGTGTTCATTTTGACCATTAGTTAGTGTAAAGCGACATGTTTTATTTTACCTATATGAATCACTTTAAATGTATTACCGGGCAATGTTCTGTTACTCGAGATACTAAAAGTAATTGATATGTTGTTGCCCCTTATTGGTAAACATACGTCTTTGTACCTCTTTTTTTTATATACCACTTGTCTCTAGTTCCACGTGTTTAATCTTTTTCAGTTTATCTTATATATATATTTCGGTTTTTCACACCACGTTACTGTTTGTTCGCACAGTAAGAACCAGGGCTTGTGTCTCTCGGTTTACTTCATTCCTAGAAAACTATGTTTATACATTATGAAACTGCAGGTGATATGCCCGGTGGTGACCTTAGATGTACTCTTGGCTATCTGTTTGTCCAGGCATTTACACAGGCAGCCCAATGTGTCTTGATAACTTTACTCAACTTAAGACTTTGCGTATGAAATAATCACACTTATTTTTTATATTCCGAACGAGCGGGACTCGAACCTGCAACCTTTGGCACCAGTCGCTTAGCTGAAATGGAAAACGCACATATCCACTCGACCAAATCCCCAGTCTTAAAAAAGAATGGTCCAATGGAGGCTGTCATGTGCGAGTGCCATATCAACACGGTTATGCAATATATTTCATTTTGTATTATACCTTATACGGTCAAACAACTGCATTCTGGTCACCCTACATGACATAACGCATGGGCTCGATTTCAAATGCATTTTTTTTTCATAATACTATAGGCTGTGATGTTATTTCGCGTTATACTTGTACATATGGAGGATCACGGTTATGTACTCTTACAATATTACAACAGTTGAAACTGATCTTTGAACAGGTTTCATACATATGCTTATCATGGCAAGCGACTATGTCAACTATATATGTCGGTACGCTGACAGGTACACAACAATCAACAACAGTCAACTTTCTGTGTAGCTTGTATTTTTAAATACAATTACACAGCCACCAGTGTGACCTCCCTAGATGCTATAAAGATGACATTTGTAGCTAAAATATCACTTGTGTTGTATCTAGTCTGTTCCATGGTCACGAACCTGGTGTGGTGTATCGCATTTGTGCGGACGAACATATCTCTTTACTTGTATCTGCAACACTAATAGTACATACAAAGGTTTTCTTACTTCCATTTATTTTCCATACCAAGTTTTTGTCAGCCTGATTTATTATCCAGAATATTCTCATAATGCCACAAATATTACCATTATTATGTATGTACTTTTGTTCTTTCGTCGTTATGTGTCACCCTACAATGATAATGTTAAATTTGTTTTTGTTTTTTTCGTGTTACCTATATGTTTTCAGTTTGCCCATTTACATAATGATACAATTATCTCGTATGTAATTAACAGCAAGTGGCATTTTTCTTGTTTTTATTTACTTTCGCAATTGTCTTCACTACTTGCTGCAAACGGGCGCATCAGCACTCAGTAGCCATCGGTTAACTTTTCTTTTTCGTGAAAGATGGGTTCTAGTATACAACAATATAGGGCTACAATCGGATTATTTTATTGTTCTAAATTTCTCCTGAAGATAATTACTGAACACTGCAACACTGATCAAAGCAGTTAGCCATTTACGAAAAAAAATTCCTTGCCTGAAACCCGACGCCTTGACCTTGAAGCACCCAACAGTGAATGTGTTTGGGCCGAAATAGCTATCGACCGTGGAAAAGCCCTTGTTAAAGTGTGTGTGTCAACACACACTTTTTTGTTTTTCCTTCCTTCCTTCCTTCCGTCCTTCCTTCCTTTCTTTCTTTCTTTCTTTCTTTCTTTCTTTATTTCTTCTTTACCAAAAAATTTGTCCGACACTTTTCTCGAACACTATCATACATAGACACTCCAAACTTGGCATGATTGTACCTCCATACAAGGAGTTTGACCGTGTTATACAAAGGAATGAAGATGTTTAAAATTATGCAAATTAGGGGCATTTGAAATTTTAAATCTTGGATATCTTCAAAAGTATAATAGATAGAGATGTCATTCCAACTTCTACTAGGGGGTTGTTGACCATCGCGCACCTCATGAATTTAAAATAAAAGTTAGAGCAATTTAAATTATGCTAAATAGCACCATTAGAAATTTTAAATCTTGAATAACTTCAAAGACATACAGATGCCATTCCAACTTCTACTCCTGTGTTATGGAATAGTTGTACATTATCATACCAATATGCTTTGACGACACACCCACTGATTTGCTATGCAGCAAATCATCTTTCCTAGTTGGCGTCTACTATCGTCTGCCTACAAATAATCACCTGGCGTGCGAGATATATTTCTCCAAAATCTTTCCGATTCCATTCCCAAAGCCATGGAACTGAACTCTCGTATTCTTATTATAACAGGCGATTTCAATGATCGTTGCGAGCGCTGGGACAGTGGTGACAGCGAATTAGGTACTTAACTTGTAGACTTGGTTGCTCGTAATACTTTGAATCCAATTATAGATGAATCTACAAAATCCACCGAATTTTCTAACAGCATTTTAGATCTTTTTATTACGGACTCCCTGCCTATATCATTAATAGTGGTGTTCTTCCGCCAATCTCCAACTCCGACCACTGTGTTGTTTGTTGTAACGTTTCTATTACGTTTCTCAATGACAGAGCCTACCAGAGAACTGTCTGGAACTATAAGACAGCAAACCCAGCAGTCTTGAATAAAGCTCTAGAGCATGCCCCCCTTGGAATGTCAGCTTCGACTTGTTTGATTCTATAGAAGAAAAGGTTGACTACTGGTCTAACTTATTTCTTGACATCGCAAAAGAATTTATTCCATGCAAAAATGTTCTCATTCGTCAAAATATAAACCCTGCATTACTGCAAATAACAAACTCCTGATTAGAAGACGCAACCGCGCATGGAAGAGATACAAAACATCAATACAAAAAGATAACGGTAATCCTTCTCCAGTCACTGAACGACTTTATCAACTTTATAAGCGCTACCGTAACTTCTCCGTCACGGCTAACAAAAAATCAATTTGGACTTACTTTTAAAATCTTAAAGCGGAGCATACCGCCCCTTATTGAAAATGATACTATCATTTCCAGTAACGCAGAAAAGGCAGAAATATTCATTCATTACTTTGCAAACCAGTGCAAAATCCCTGTAGATGAAAGCGCTCCACCTCTTTCTGCTTTGGAGTATCGCACTTATGCAAGGCTAGAGCAGTTTGAGACAAATAAAGGGAAGTTTTGAAAATTCCCTCTTCTCTATGAGTTAGGTCTGCGACTAGTCCTGATAGTATTAGTAATTTTCTACTGAAATTAACTGCTCCGAGCATCTGTAAATCTTTATGTCAACTGTTTAGCTTGTCCTTATCCTTAGGTGTATTCGCGACTAAGTGGAAGAATTCAAACACATGTCCCCAAAGCTTTGATTATATATGGATATGAGACCAAGGTCTGCTGTTCAAACTAAGACAATTAGGTATAACCCCTCCTGTAGTTAAATGGGTCGAAAGATGCCTAAGCAATCGTCAACAGAGAGTAGTCCTACATGGCCAATCCTCTTTATTCTTACCGGTTGAGGCCGGCGTTCCACTGGGCTCCATTCTTGGGCTTCTTTGTTTCTGGTTTAGATAAATGACATCGTTGTTGATATTACCTGCGATATTAGACTCTTTGCCGACGATACGTGTTTTTTTGAAATCATTAAGAATCCGGGGGCACCTTGTACTCACGTTAACACTAATTTTGGTCATCTGAATAATTGCAGCAGACTTTGGCGTGTTTCTTAAATGCTCTCAAATCCCTTTCTCTCTTGGTCATGTGTAAGCGTGGCAAAGTAGATCATCCAACATTAGTTTAGTTTAAACATATTTATTTCAACTGGATCGCCCTATAGTAGGGTAGATGCGCCTATCTTCAGCCACCTCCAGTGTTCGGCCTTTTTGATTTTGAACCGACGTAACTTGAAAAATATGCAATTTATGCTCCCTCACGTTTGTTCTTTAGAAAAATCAGTTCTCCCTCTATCGCCGCCATTTTCAGCAGTCTTGCAGCAGACAAACTTTTGTAGAAACAAGGCCTGAAAAACTGAGGTATGTAAAAAGCATGCATTTTCACATATGGCACCTAAATGCTATTGACATACTTGAGGTCAGGAAATTGCCTTTTCTGTTGATTTCTCTTGATGGATAAACAGTGAACTGGCACGATAAGTAATGGGATAGGTTTGGTTCCACTGTTGAAGTCAAACTTACCTCGTGCACGTGTTTTTACCACAATTAAAGGGGGGGGGGCGATTACTGGAAGTGGGAAAATACACGTTAACCAGTGAACAGCAGGGGAGGCCGATTACTGGTAAATATGTCAAACAAGCCGTTATACATTTTATGGGGCATTCTTGTCAATAGGCCACATGCCAAATTGATTGCGATGATTTAAAAATCATTTTAGTGAAGTCTTCCAGTCATCAGCCGGGGTGGCCGATTACTGGTAAGGAGATCCATTTTTAATCTACCAGTAATCGGCCGCCTTGTTTTTTCTGTTATCACATAATTTTGGATGCATTGTTAGTCAGCAAATGGCATTTAAAAACTTGATCTCTGGTCCGAAAAGGTACAGCCATGGCCTATGCTGTTTAACTTTATGTAGGCCTAGATAGGCCTCCCAATTTTAGGTCTATAATATTCCATATAGGCCTAATGTTAGTGGGCCTTTGCATAACTATAGGCCTTATGGGCCTTTGCATAATTATAGGCCTGATGGGTCTTTGCATAATTATAGGTCTGTCTGAGAAGGTAAAATAGACCTATCCTGCAAAATTATTATGGATCTATTTCTGTACAAAATGGCTTACATTAGCGTAGGCCTATTCAAATAGCTTTGTAGCCTCTATATTGGCCTATAAGCCACAGCAGAGTCAATGGCATAAATAATGTAAGGGAACTGAAAGACCTGTGATAGGCTATAGCTTACAATTTTTTTTTTCAGACCAGTGGGACCATGCCTCCAAAGCTAAATTACACCGAGGATGCAATGCACCAGGCAATCAAGGCTGTCAGGGACCATGGGCTAAGCCAGAGGGCTGCGGCAAAGGAATACGGGATACCTCGTGGAACTCTACAGGACAAAATAGCAGGACGAACGCCAGAACAAAGACGGATGGGCCCAAGTACAGTCCTCACACGCAATGAGGAAGACCTCCTTGAAAACTGGATCATACAAATGGGAAAAAGTGGATTTCCGCAAAAAAAAGGTGACATTCTTCACACAGTTGAAAAGATTGTTAAAGAAGACAAAAGACCAAATCCCTTCAAAAACAACCGTCCTGGGGAAAAATGGTTCAACGCATTTTTGAAGCGACATCCAAATATATCATCAAGATCAGCTGAGACAATAAACAGGGCAAGGAGTGCAGTTACAGAAGAAAAGATCCGAGGGTGGTTTGATGGACTTCGGAAGTATTTGGAAAAAGAAGATGCTCTTGATATCTTTCAGGACAGCAGAAGAATCCTAAACGCTGATGAGACAAATTTTCAGATGGCTCCTAAGAGTGGTAAAGTACTGGGAGTTAAGGGGTGGAAAAACATCTATGAAATTGTACATGGTAATGAAAAAAAAACCTTAACGGTACTTTGCACCTTTAATGCTGCAGGGGAAACAATCAAAGGAATGATAGTTTTTCCATACAAGAAACCTCCTAAGGAACTTGTCTTATCTGTGCCTTCTGAATGGGCCATCGGACTGTCTGATTCTGGGTGGATGCGATCTGAGACCTTTTACGAATATGTGGCAAATGTTCTGACTCCATGGCTCATACAAAATGATGTTAAACGTCCCGTTATATTCTTTGTTGACGGCCACAAGACGCATCTCACCATGCAACTGAGTACTTTCTGTTCTCAGAATGGGATAATATTGTATTGTCTGTATTCAAATGCTACACATATCCTTCAGCCTGCTGACGTTTCAGTGTTCAAGCCTTTGAAGGGAATTTGGAAAAAGAAATTTCGAGAGTGGAAAGCAGAGCATCCACGCAAATGTTTGACTCGTACCCACTTCGGGAATGTTATTAACGACTCCATCAAATGTATTACTACTGAAACCATTCGCAATGGGTTCAAGGCCTGCGGCTTATTTCCGTACAACCCAGATGCTGTTGACTACACTAAATGTGTGGCAGACAGATGTCCCCTACCTCAGAAAATGTGCAGACAGTCTCACAGGTAACCCACACTGCTATAGTGGACGAGACCTCTGGGCAGCCAGCTCCAAACACTGAAAGACATTCTAGTCCACCTGCTCATAGCCTAATCCAACAGTCATCAGCTGATAGAGCAGATAACAATAAATTTGAGAGCGCTGTAATTGTCATAAAAGAGCTGCTAGATGGTGGTTGTGCCAGTGATGTAAACAGTATTTTGATTCGGCTAAAGGAATTGGGAGAAAAATCCACACCATCTGTAGATACTGGCAGTAGACTATCTCCTTCTTCCACAGAAATCATGGTTAACCTCTACTTAAATGGTCATGATCATTCTAATGAATTGGCCATTAAAGTACCAAATCCAGAACTTGGAAACATATTTGAAGAGGAGTCCTCAGAATCAGGAGAAAAGACTGACATTGATGCACTGCTCGAGCAATTGTCAGAAAAAACAGAAGGCTTGCAAACAAAGCCACAGATATCTAAATCAACAAGAGACAGAGATAGTTCTTTCACAGTTGGAGAAACAACAGATGTTTGGTCAACATTTGCTCTTCTAGGTGTGAGCTCAATTACAGTGACTGACACGCCACTGACACCAACTTGTGTCACTTCAGGTCAGCTCAGGTCTGCACAAATGCCGCCAGTGCAGTCTGATGGCAAGCTTACGGCACCCAAGATGCTGCCAGCACAGCCTGATATTATCTCTAATGAGCCTGGGAGGTCAGAGCAGCCTGATGTTAGTATTGGACAGCCTGTGTTGCCTGAGACTCCACCAGAGCAGCCTGATGTTACTACTGATGAGCCCATGATGCCTGAGACTACACCAGAGCAGCCTGATGTTACTACAGATGAGCCCATGACAACTGAGACTGCACCAGGGCAGCCTGATGTTACTACACGAGAGCCTACGGCGGCTGAGACTCCCCCTATGGTACCTAAGGCTCAACCAGAGCAGCCTAATGTTACTACTGGAGAACCTGTGTCGCCTGAGACTCCACCAGAGCAGCCTGATGTTATTATTGCAGAGCCTTCAGCATCTGAAACTCCATCGGGGCAGCCTGGTGTTATTACTCTAGAGCCTTTGGTGCTTGAGACTCCACCAGGCGAGCTTAATGTTACTACACGAGAGCCTAGGTCGGCTGAGACTCCACAAAAGCAGCTTGATGTTACTACTGGAGAGCCTGTTGTACTGGAGACTCCTTCAATGCAGTCTGATGTTAGTTCTGGCTCACATAAGGCAGCTGAGACTCCATCAGGTCAAGCTGTAACTTCTGACAAATCTGTATCTGCAGAAACACAAAAAGCACAGTATAATACCACTTCTTCATCTTCGGAGCATCTAGATGAAAGATCTGTTTCGCCGGCCTTTGCCAAACATCTGTTCTGGCCACAGAACGAGAACAAAAGTAGTGAAGGAAAAGGTAAGAGAAAGAAGAAACTAGTGCTGCCATTCGCAATCACATCCGATGAATGGAGACAACATTTCATAGATAAAGAAAATGAGGAAAAAGAAAAAGCCTCCTTGAAGGCAAAGCGTGCAGCAGAAAGAGAAAAGAAGAAAAGTGAGTTGCAGAAAGCTAAGGATCAAATAGAGAAAAAGAAGAAAGAAAAAGTTGTGGCCCAAAGGAGGCAAAAGAAAGCAAACAATTTTACTGTCACTACCAATAACAAGGCTTCAACTTCAGAAGTGCCTGCAAGCAGCGCTGTTGCCCTGGTCTCTACACCAAAGACACCTGCATTGACACAGCCATTGGCAGGAGATATGCCACCACCAGAGCATACTGCTGATCTCCCTGTAAGTGGCCCAAAGACCAAGCGAGTCGGCCGGCCCAAGAAGGTTGGCCAAAAACGAAAGTGCAAATCAGTAGCACAAACTTCAAAACGTAAAAAAACACAGCAAAGAAACGAGGACACTACCCCTTGCCTTTACTGTGAGGAACTTTACTGTGACTCTGCTCCTGGAGATTATTGGCTTCCATGCTCCAGAGATCCTGTATGTAAAAATTGGGCCCATGAAAAATGTGCAAATGTTAACCCTGATGGCTATTCGTTCACGTGTGAAAAAGGCCTGCATGTGTACTAAAAAGTGACAATGCTTGATTAGACCTTGGCTAAGCAGGGCTTTGAAGGACTACTCATCTGCATTGACTTTTCTGTAGGCAAGCAAAGTATATATGGATCAGTGTCTGCCTTGGACAAACACTTTTTCACAGTTTAGGTTCTGCATTATTGTTTTAGATTATATTTCTGTGCAAGCAGCACATCTACATGGTTATTGTTTTAAATATTTATCCTCATGTAACACATCTACTTGACTGCAGGATTTAATAAAGTTCATGTTTTCAAGCACGCACAATTTATTCTATTAGGTGCTTGTTGCATAAGAGCATACGTGTTATTTTCGAAAAAATATAATGTAGGACCTACCAGTATTTACATTGTACAAGACATCACATAATTTGATCATTTTGATTCAAATCATGAAAACTAATTATTTTCAGCAGCAATTATTGGCAGAGAATTTCAATTTTTTAACAAATCGGTTTTAATGAATTCTTAACTCTGTACCAAGTTGTAGATTGCCGAGAAATGATCACAACCCCTACTATCAATACATTGCTATTGAAGTTTTTTCCATACTTCGCTATTGAGGTTTTTCCATACAGTCGAGTATAGATTTGATTTCTACATCAAACATTTAATTTATCTTATTCTTGATTGAAATCAACAGCAAGTGGATTCTGGTTGTTGATTAGCATTCATGAAGAGCTATCTCTCATACAAAGCCTGCATTCTTAAAGTAAAATGTTTAGCTTCTGGTTTTTTGACTTGATGATATGTTGCAATCCCCTAAAAGATTACATGTCATCATTTCAAAAAACCCAGAAGCTAAACATTTTCTTTAAGCATGCAGGTTTTTGTATGAGAGATAGCTTCATGAATGCTAATCAACAACCGAAGGGATTACAAGATATCTTCATGTCAAAAAACCCAGAAGCTAAACATTTTATTTTAAGCATGCAAGCTTTGTTTGAGAGATAGCTCTTCATGAATGCTTATCAACAACCAGAATCCAGTCGCTGTTCATTTCAATCAAGAATAAGATAAATTAAATGAAATATTTTAAAGATTAGACCACAAAGTGTAATAAAATGTACAGTCGATTACCAATTCACACTCGGTGATTTCCCAATCAGCCACACTGGCTATTAATTACTGAAACAGTGGTTTCCTATGATGACCCATGGTGGCCGATAATTGAGCCAGGGATTCATTCTGATCCAACCTGTCATCGGCCTCCCTGGCCGTTAACTAGTCTATCATCGGCCGCCATGGCCGATAACTAGCATTTTGGAGGCCGATAATAGGAAAATGTGGCTGAACACTGGTACAAATCGATAGGTTTTCTATAAGTTGGGAAAAATATGACATGCAATGTTTCTGTCGAGTCTAAAAACGTGTGTACAATAGAATTTTAGTTTCTGATTCTAGGGATGTTCACCTTTTTGCTCCATGATCCGTATATGTAATTTAATACGTTTTCAAAGTGCAAACATGCATGTCTCTTGGCAAGGTGGCCGATTACTGGCGCATTTACCCTACATCGAGATGTCACAAATCGAGGGGTTCTCCAGAACATGGAGTGACACACAAAATGTATATTACAAAACACACAGGACAAAACAAGAACAAAGTTACCCAATTAACAGAGAAGCTGTACACATGCTTCAGATTTGTACCCTGCATACAAAAATCACAGTAGTAGTAGTCATCAAAATGCAAAACAAAGCAAAATAGTTAACTGCAGGTAGAATGTACACATAATACGTCCCTGTTCACAATAATACGGACTAGCGGTACGAAATTTCATAAAGGACATTTGGGAAGTAAGAATTATTTAAATCAGCGACTGACTGAATTGAAAATGACTCCTTATGCATAACAGAACTAAGATATGAAGTGTCTTGTATCTACGATGTATCTGTGGAAAGCATCACAAATTGGTATGTTGAAGGGAATGGACAATTGGTCGCTACGAAAGAGAAGAATATGAGCTAGTCTGTCACTCGCTGTGTGTATAATCAGATTTGGGTGGACGCCGGGAGCAATAATAGGGATGATGGAGTTGAGAAGTTTAATTCTATAAGTTGAATACTTCGGACAAAAGAACATGAAATGTTGCAGATCTTCAGTGGGGTAGGAACACGAACATGTGGGTTGTGGGATGATGTTGACTTTAAAGAGATCAAAGTTAAGTCTCGAGAATCCAAGACGAAGCTGGCTATGACAAATGTTGGCAAATCTGTATCCTTGGGTATAGTAAATAGGAACATGATCCACTGCTAGTAGTGTTGCTTTCAGCTTTGATTTGAATATTTGGAGGGAAACTGAGTCTCTTATATCGGAGGGAAGATTGTTCCACAGTTTGATAGTGTCAGGTTGGAAGGATTTGTCTAAGCGGTTAGTTTTGCAATTGATGGGATGTATGGAGCTAGTGTGGCTGAGGTTTCGAGCATTAAAAGTAGGAGGAATTAATTGGGAGAGATAGGAGGGTGTTAAGTTGTGATACATTATATCTTGGTAACTCCGTAATACCCGAGACTGTAAATCACATCTTGAGAGGACCGGTTGAAAACCACCAGTTGCCTTTACTGGCAAGCTGCACCACACCACACCACACATAAAGTGTTCGTTTTGTGCTGTGCGTCTTTTATTTACTGTTTTTGTTTCTCTGTGTCAGAAAAGCCTCTAGCTTCGTATATTTCGATGTACTATTAGATGTTCCTGAATAAAGAAATATGTTTAAGTTAAAGTGTCACAACTACTCTAGCCTGTCAGATGCCAACTCACGCATGTGAACTAGCAATTTATTGGCCCATTGTGTTTCCTAGAATAATTGTGTAAACACTTGCAAAGCCTATTCTTTGATGAGAATTACGTTTTTTCCCATGATCCTGAAGATTTACCCATGACGCCTGAAGATTCCTTTGAAGTTCCATACACCTTTACTTCCTGTGATTAAGACAAATTAGTGGATTTCCCTCCAAGAAATTATAGGCAAACAGGTTGAAACATCTTTCTTGTATTTTACCATTGTGTTAAGTCATTGTTATGGTAATGGTGTTTCACCCAACATGATAATTCATGAAAGCCTTCCTTCAAGAAAAAGTCACGTCTCAATCACATTTGAGACATGATCCATAAAAATAAATGTACTCATCTTTCAATCCTTTCAGGCCATTGGACTGCAACTTGGAATATTAGAAACTGAAACAACAGACATTTCCATTTCCAGTCAGAAAGCCAGATAAAAAATTTATCCCTGAGTCTTCATCGCCACGTGTACATTCCTTAGGCATTATAAACGGGAGATAAGGGGGGTCCTAATACGCTGTTACGTGAAATAATTTCGCACCAGTGCAAGGTATGAAAATGAAAAAAAAATTGTGAGCTAGGAAAGATGATTTGCTGCATAGCAAATCAGAGTGTGTGTCTTCAAAGCATATTAGTATGGCAATGTACAACTATTCCATAACACAGGAGTAGAAGTTGGAATGGCATCTGTATCTATTATAGCTTTGAAGTTATTCAAGATTTAAAATTTCAAATGCCTATAATTTGCATATTTTTAAACATCTTCATTTCTGTGTATAAAACGGCCAAACGCCTTGTATGGAGGTACAATCATGCCAAGTTTGGAGTTTCTATGTATGATAGTGTCCGAGAAAAGTGTCGGACAAATTTGCTGATAAAGAAGAAAGAAGAAAGAAAGAAAGAAACTGGAAAAGAAGATTTCCTTGAAAGCAAATCTGTGTGTACCTTCAAAAGTTGTAAATATTAAATGCTACAACTTTTATCCTTTGGTACATCACATTACATTAAGCTTATGGCTGGATGCAAATTTCAAAGTCCAATTGACCTTGACCTTTGACTTTTACAGGTCACGTGTAAATTGCACAGTGTTACAATACCTAAAATTTAAGCCCAACATGAACCAAATCGGAGTAAAATTGACAAAGTTATGGCAAGATGAAACTTCCGGAGGGCCAAATGACCTTGACCTTTGCCTTTTTGAGGTTACATGTTTGATAAAAATGTCCAGTGTAGCAATACCTACAATTTGAGTCCAACATGATTAGAATTGGATGGAGATTGGCCAAGTTATGACTGCATGAAACTTTCAAAGGTCCACATGACCTTGACCTTTGAACTTTCGAGGTCACATGTAAATTTTTAAAAAATATGCAGTGTTACAATCGCTACAATTTGAGCCCAACATGATCAAAATTGGATAAATTGACCAAGTTATGGTTAGAAGAATGCCACCATCGAAAGTGGCCTATGACCTTGAAATGACCTTTGACCTTGAGATGACCTCTACCTGAAGTGAACCTTGACCTCAAAATGACATTTTGGCTTAAAAGTGACCTTTGACCTTGACATGACCTTGAAATTTGAGATGACCTTTACCTTGCTATTATGGAACTCCTATACACTCGGAACCACATCTACTATAGTATATAAGATATTGAACATTTAAAACTTTAATTAGCCCTCATTTGCATAATTTTGAAAAGCATGACCTCTCATTTAAAAAAGGCCAGACTTTATCCATAGAAGTATAATTGTGCCAAATTTGGAGTTTGTACATATAATACTTTTCAAATGAAATGTCGGACAAATTTGCCTGTAAAGAAAGAAAGAAAGAAAGAAAGAAAGAAAGAAAGAAAGAAAGAAAGAAAGAAAGAAAGAAAGAAAGAAAGAAAGAAAGAAAGAAAGAAAGAAAGAAAGAAAGAAAGAAAGACTGATCATCAGTATGCTGTTGCTGCCAAGTTAGCTTGTCTCATCACAACTTTTAGACATATTTGGCGTTTTGTGTCACAAAAATAAAAGCTTCGACAGCTTTGATGTTACATCAACACATATATGACAATAAAAGACAAATGTTTGAACCAGGCAGAAAAATTTCTAGATTTTGCAGCATCCTACAGAACAGCCACATGCAGATAGTAAATACCCCCGACCCTTTCCATGAAATCGACAGACGACAAAACACAAAGAGCTCTCTCCTTACAATTTCAGATGAGCCTATGCAAATATTTTTCTGCTGTAGAACAAACAAGGGTGCGAGTACAAACACTGCAAGCAGTGCGCGAGTGTAAAAGCGATTTCCTCGTAGATGGCAAAACAACAGTTAACAAGATATGTTTGTAAAACATAGATGCCCCCCCCCCCCCCGGCCTCATTACCCTTGCCCTCGCTACGCTATTGATAGTGGTGGATGGCGCACTCGTGACCTCACAAAATTCGTGAAAATTGATCATACATCAATGTCACATATCTTTAAACTTTAATCTTCGACTAGCCCCGAATATGGACTATAATCTTGTACAATAGAAACGTCCTAGCTTAAAAACCTCTTCAGTTATCATGCAGAAACCAAAGTTAAATCAGGTGAATATGTGACCTTGGAATTTAGATCAAGGTCACCAAATTTAGCATTTCTTTTAGCCCTTAACAAGGACTATATAGCGTTGTAGTATCCAAGTCCTTGTTCAAAAACTTTTTCAGTTATTGTACAAGAACCACAGGAAGTCTACTGTCTGTGTGTGACTCTCAAAACTGGGTCAAGGTCAGCCATCTACAAACTCAAACTAGCCCTTATAGGCAACCATTAAAGCTGTGCAATATAAAAGTGCTACCTCTAAAAATGCAAGTTATCATACAGAAACAGTATTCAACTAAGTGGCTCTGTGAACTTTGAAATTAGGTCAAGGTCACCCATCTTCAAACTTGACCTAGCCCCGAATACGGACAATTATCCAGTGCGATATAAAAGTCCTAGGTTAAAAACTCTTCAGTTATTGTGCAAAAACCAAAGTTTACTCAGGTACCACTGTGATCTTGGAAATTAGGTCAAGGTCGCCCATCTTCAAACTTTGCCTAGCTTCTATACTAGAGTGATACACCTGTACAATATCAAAGTCCTAGCTCAAAAACTTCTTGAGTTATTGTGCGGAAACCACAGTCTAACTACAATCTCTCTGTGACCCTGAAAACTGGGTCAAAGTCACCCATCTTCAAACTCAACCTAGCCCTTACAGAGATCCATAAAGCTGTGCAATATAAAAGTCCTAGTTCCAAGGTATAAGTTATCATGCAGAAAGCATGAAACCATATTCAGTAAAGTGGCTCTGTGACCTTTACAATGAGGTCAAGGTCATTCATCTTCAAACTTCGTCTAGCCCCAAATATGGACTATGATCCTGTGCGATATAAAAGTTCTAGCTTAAAAACCTCTTCATTTATTGTGCGGAAACTAAAGTTATCTCAGGTACAACTGTGACCTTGGAAATTGGGTCAAGGTCACCCATCTTCAACCTTCGCCTACCGTTTGGCTAGAATAATACACTTGTACAGTATCAAAGTCCTAGCTTAAAAACTTCTTGAGTAATTGTGCAGAAACCATAGTCTACCGACCGACAGACCGACATGTGCAAAGCTATATGCCCCACCTTCTTCGAAGGGGGGCATAAAAATGATGTTGCTGTACAGGCAAAGTGGCATTCCTTGTTTCCAAACCAGGATGAGCCTTTAGTGATGGGGATCTATGTAGATATTTTGGATCGTTTCCTATCCCATAAAGCCTTTCGTCATGTTTTATTAGACACATTTCAAAGGACGAAGCGAAAGATCCAGAAGTTACAAAAGGATAGTCTCAACCAAAGAAACAGAACGCAAAAGATTCTTCCCATCATAGCAATGTATTAGACTTACGGGATAATGCATCAACAAGCAAAGAATGGTCACGTGCTACTTTGAAGGCAGTTGCTTTGCTGGACAAAAACTGTGTTAATAATCGAATGCACACAAAGAAAGACCTGCATGTGCTGTGTAGAAGCATCCGTTTATTCATTGACACCAAATGGATTCTAAATAACAAACTTGTGTCTGAAATATGTGCAAGCAACTGCATGCTACACCCAAATGCTTTTAAAGACACAAATATCAACAACAGCCAGTATAAAGCTTGCAGTTCTATGTGAAACTTTATTCATGGTGTGCACATAAAAGTCTTATGAGTAGAGCTTTACAGTGCTACTAATTGACCTTTTTCTCCACACATCTGCATTTAACGCTTTAGGGTGGCTTTGAAGTAGTGAATGCTAATGTTTATGCACATGGCAGGCCTGATTTTCTCGCACTGGATAGACATGTCAGGCTAAGTATGATGCTATTTACACCCTTAGCATAGGCTTGATAACTAGGATTGGCGCTTGTACCATAGAGTGTGCCATGATGCTGGCAAAAGAAATTTTTCAACCACATCACTGTTTATTCATCTCCAGCCACGGTAGTCGCCGCGGAGATGTTTGCTTTTACTCGGCTGGGCACCAAGTGACGTATGTCATGCACCGTGTTTGCGACTTCGGAATAATCAATATATTAAGATAAAGGCTAAAAGTTCCAAGGTCCTCGGCGTATGATTATTATATATTTTAAGTTTTAAACAGGTTTAGCCCACTGTTTCAGAGATATTCCTCGGACTGTTTTTGCACTGACTGACCCACCTAAGCAGATACTTTCTATAGTATAACCATTAAAAGCTGTGCCAAAAGTGCACAGCACTCACCATACAGCTTCAGCCTATAGCTACCCTCAATCCCACAGCCTATAGCTACCCTCAATCCCACAGCCTATAGCTACCCTCAATCCCACAGCCTATAGCTACCCTCAATCCCACAGCCTATAGCTACCCTCAATCCCACATCTGACCAGATCATCGCCACAAAAAATTGCCAGAAAATGCTGTCCAGTCCAATTTAATGTCTGGGCCCAGGGATACAATAGCAACTTAATCGAATGTTTGTCGAAGTGACGGTGACAACCGTTACCCATAGATGTAGCCATAAACATGCCCAGCAAGGTAACAACAAATAATGGATCCTAATAATATAAACTGATCAGTCTACATGGGCATTATTATCTTTATTAACAATTGTACTCAATTTATTTACGTGGCACCTCCATATTTTGTTTTACTTGGAACCCTGTTTTCTGTTATGGGCTACCATTCAAATTCTGTTTACATTGTCACTGAACATGTGTGAGGAAATCCCCTTTTATGAGAGGGGATGTCAGCTGACGTCACAAGTCTATCCCGACATACAGGTCAAGCTGAGTTATTGAGGGAGGGGAGTCAGAGCACAGGCGCTTGAGACCATTCACCCCCACTTGACTGCTACCGCGAAAGTCTGATGTTGGTGCAGAATCTTCATGCTATAGTAAAGGGGTGCTTATCATCCTCCAACCTCTCCACCCAAAACCAGCCATGCCCAGCATAAAAGTTACAGTTGTTCAACGAGGAACCTGGTAGGCTGGTAACAATGGTGTCAGCAGAGATACCAGCAGAGTGCTTTCTACTTGCAGATTTCTTGTTCTTGATGGGCTTATTGAGTAACCAGTTTTCAGACCTTTCTTTCATATCTCTATGCATCCCTTGATCGTAAATTGCATATCTTCTCGTGTTTTGTGAGACATCAGTTTTTTTGCTCAACACACTAGGAACTCCCTCTTCCACAACCCTGACCTCCCAGTCTGTGAACCAGGATAATGTGTTTTGCAGTAGACCAGTTCATAGGACTCGGGTTTATTCGGTTCACTGCGGGAAACGCACCCTGCTTTGTTTACATTTTGTGCTCGGCCACGCTTGCCAGATTAAACGTGGAAGCATAAGAAAGTAAAACACAGGATGTGCTTGGATTAACGAAAATTCAAACCGTCAGCAATCTATAAATGCACATTTCACCACTGATGTGACAATTTAGGTAAAAGATTTGAACTGTTCCACACAATCCATGCTGTAATCACTAGCGTTTGCGGTGGCATCCGTTGTAAACATATGACGGTGTGGGCCCGACTTGGCCACTTGCTGATTGGACAATCAGGCCAACAATGGAATGCATAATTAATTACGGTCCGGAAAAGTTCGGTACAAATCGGTATGAACAGGTCTGTTCCTTTAGTCGTGGGCCTCCTTGCTGAACAATCGCATGTGGATCACTAAATATTTCAACTAGCTTGAATGTGGTTTTCAGGAACTGAATGGTTCCAGTCAACACATCTGGACATTTTAGTGTGGTTTCATACTGCAGCATTAGATTTAACTTGTCTCTAATCAAACATTGTTCTGCTGAATGATTGCGCATTTTAGACTCATTATTGAGGAATACGTGATCCTTCGTGAGCTGATGGTACAGCCTAACAACCCGGAATTACATTTTTGTTCCATTCCCATGCGTATTGAAAGTGACTCCACCTTATTTGATAATTCTATCTCCTGCATGGGTGTTTGAGATTACGCGAGATAGCATAAACACATACGTAGGCAGTGCATACAGTGACGGAGTAGCAAGAATACAGGTTTGTTGTGAAGTGGATTTGTAGTTGGAGTTTTTTGGGAACAAGGATGACTAGGAAAGATCACAAAGGGATGAAACCGAGCATTCTGCCCCAGCAAACAGAAGGACCTGGCAACGCCAGTGCTCCTGTCGCTAAGGGTGCGACTATTGACCCAGAACCAGGTGCCAGTCAAAGAGACTGAAAAAAGTGAACAATGGCCAGTGAGAAAGTAAAGACAAGATCAAGTAGTACTTCATCTGATGTGCACCAACGATTGTCAAATATTGAAAGTGGGTTGCAGAAGACCCTAGTGTATACAGAAAATTTGCGCAAGTGCAAGGAAGAATATTATGAACATTATCGCGAAGACAGATGTGTCCTGCAGTCACAGGAAGAGCATGGAAGCCAAGATGGTGGATGCCATGAGGAACATGAGGAGGGCGAGCTTGCAGAGCGACCAACAAAGAAGGCACGACTTTTGCTGGTGGAGAAATTAATACAAGATTATAAATTAAAAGACAATACAGCCAGAGAGGTCCAGGGCCCAGATTGGGCAGACATGATCAATCAAGTCATATGGGCAAAGCCTGAGGACGATGTCAAGTTGAAAATATAGGAGAAAATAAAAATTTCAGTGCCGGGAAATTGTTTGGGGCTGCATGTCCCCAGAGTGGACGATCTGTTATGGAACTAGCTGATCGCATACTAGATCCAGGGATGCTAGAATGCAACATGTTCAGCAGACTTTATTGAGCAGCATTACGGCTGTCCTACAGGTTGTTGATGATGATTTGATACAGCAATAAAAAGTTGACGAGAGTTTGTAGAGTTAGGTGTCTGGGCTCATGAACAGTTTTTTGTTGTCCGGCAATGCCAATTTTGAACTCACCCTGAAACAGTGGGAGCTTATAAAACCAGACCTCACCTCAGAATATAGGAAGCTGTGTACAGCATCAGGAACGATTACAGACAATTTATTTGGTGATGATCGCGCCCAACAGATAGAGAACATCGCAGAGGTGAACAAGGTGAGAGGCAAAATTATGAGTATGCATGGGTCACATAGTGTGGGATCACGTGGTCAGGGATTTCCCCGTGGAAGGATTGGTTTCCCAACAGGTTTTTTTTCCTGGATGGTACCGACATGGACGTGGCAGACTGGTTTACTTTTCTGATAAGCAGTTTGGCAGATCTAATGAATACTGGAGCCATCCCAGGGTAACGCCAAGCAGAGTGCCACACCACAGTCCAGCCAATCACAAAAGAAGCAGTAATTTAGAAGATAGGAAACTGCTTGAAATATGGGGACGTTTGCCAAAAATTTAGAAAAGCATACAACTGATCCAATGGTACTGGACATAGTAAGACATGGTCATATTGAGTTTGATTAAATCACAGGCCAAAAAATTGGTGAACCGGAAATTAAATTTTGTGAGCAAGAGAAACAGAAAATGAATGTTGAAATTGAGGCATTACTGGATGCTAGAGTCAAGGAGTCCAGTCAGCAGGAAGGAGGCGACTTTGTTCCCCATAATTCCTGTAGGCCAAAGAGAGACTCCAGCATAAGGCTCATTTTAAATTTAAAAAAAACAACCAAATAACGTACAGGTTAAGTATGAACATTTCAAGATCGACACCAGGCAGATGGCTGCCAGATTGCTAACAGATAATTGCTATATGGCATCTGTGGATCTCAAACAGACATATTGTAGGGTAGCAGTGGCAAAGGAGCATAGAAAATATCTAAGGTTGTATTGGCATGACAATCTTTACCAGTTTACTTCCCTACCAAATGGCTTGGCATGTGAGTTTGCAACTTTACAGACTAAGGAACACAGTGCCCTAGGATATACTGATGATAGTAGACTAGCAGCAAATGCATGGCAACAGTGTGAAGCAGGTGTTGAGCGCATTACAGAATTGTTTACAGAACTGGGGTTTATAGTGCATAGAGAAAAGTCAATTTTAGAGCAAGCTAAAGAGTTGACCTTTTTGGGCTGTTTTTGACTCTAGTAACATGACCACCTATCTGGAGGTAAACAAAAAAGAAAAGAAAAGAAAAGAAGAGAGAGAGAGAGAGAGAGAGAGAGAGAGAGAGAGAGAGAGAGAGAGAGAGAGAGAGAGAGAGAGAGAGAGAGAGAGAGAACATGAAAGCAACATGTACCATATTATTGAACCAAGAAATGAGCACAATTAGAGATGTTGCCAGTGCTGTAGGTTTGATGGTGGCTTATAGTGAAGTAGAATTTGGGCTCCTAGACTACAGGAACCTTAAGCGGTTTAAATCAAAGCTTAAAGAGAAAATTGGGGGAATTTTAATGGGAAAATGGAAATATCCAAAGAAGGCAAAGATGATATGCTGTGGTAGCTAGCTGAATAATGTTGACTGCTCCAAGGAATTTTCATGGCCTTCACAGCCAGAAGTAATTATGACTTCGGACGCATCCAAGAAAGGTTGGGGAGCAACCTATGAGTCGAAGTATGTTGCAGGGGATTAATTAAATTAACCCTTTCCCCCTCAAACCGGCCAAAACCGGCTGGTGGTCAAATGTCGTCTGCTTCAGTGTTTTCAACTAATTTCAGCAATAATGAAAAATAATTTTGACTGGGAATTGTAGATGAGCACTATCAACATCACATGCCCCAGGTCAACAACTTTCCTTGACATGAGTTGGGCATTTAGTGCCCAGCTCATGCCAAGGAAAGTTGTTGACTCAAGTGTCAATTCAAGAGGAAAAGGGTTAATATATATGGACAAAATTAAGAATAATTACATTTGGGCCGCAGCCACCTGAATGCTCGAATGCTCATCTATTTGAAATAGGCGTTTCTGAAACTCCTGAGTGTCGATGTGGGCAAGGTGCTCAAAACGTTTGACATTACTTTCTTGGTTTGTCGTTTTTCATGTTATTCTCAGAGATGATCTCCACAGAACTGTTACAACTTATCCCCCCTCCAGTCTTGAAACAATTTTACATGGTGATTCAGGTTGCAGTTTCGAGAACAAGATGAAACTATTTTTGACTGTCCACGACTGCATTACAAAAACTAAACGTTTTTAGTCTGGTGCGGTCACATAATTTGAATATTTTATATTTAACTTTGTAACCATAAAGTATATATGATATGTTTATCACACAGTATATTATATACTATACTGTAAAAGCCACGCAGTCTGTTCCGCTTCGTGTGCTATGTCCTGCCTCAATCTGCTAGCTTAGTGCAATGCTCTATTTATTCTTCATAGTCCAGTATTTACAACTCCTGAACACCATTTAATGAGAGCATTGCACTAGGTAAAGTGATGTTCCGTCTGTCCTGTTTGTCCAATTGTCGTCTTCTACAAGTAGGGCTAACATTGGGCCTGGCCCTTCTTCCTCATTCTTTTCCTCTATGGAATAAAATATGTTTAAAACAATTGACCCACGGCAACGCGTGGTCATGACAAGCAATAAAGGTTGGGGCAACTGTAACGTATACCTTAGAACTGGTTTTCCATTTACCAAACAACGTGCTGCTGTGCTGTCTTGAAAAGTAAAATTCGATACCCATTCAACTTCCTTTATAAAATATGGATCATAACCGTAAGACTATGCGTTGTAGAGACTGTCATTTGATTGGCTGCTTCAACGACCCGTTGTGGAGAATTTCAAGTCTCGACTACGGGAGTACAGATACTAATTTGATTGGTTGCCTCGACGACGCGTTGTGTTTCCGCTACGCCTTGTAGAGACTCTAATCTGATTGGCTGCTTTAATATCAGTAATACCCTTAAGAACCTAAATGATTTCATTGCTTGTCTTCAGGTAAAAAGGGTAATAAATTGCTCCACTGTGCGTCATCGAAGCTCGACTGCGCATAGTTGAAAACTTATTCATACACACGTTTTGACATTCCGAAACTTAAAAATAGCACTGATCAGATGATCACTGAAAAAATTCACACGCATAATCTACAAGGTTTTTCAAAGTATCTAAAATCTCACCTCCTACATAGCTATGAATGTACCTGTTCAATACAAAACTGTTAAGTATGTAAAGAAGATTAATATGAAGTATGAAGATATAATAATGTGGTTGATAAATAATTTGATCGACATGGCAATATCGTCTTGGTTTACAAAATGTTATGTAATTATACTCTATTATTTTGTAAAGGCTTTAGATAACATACTCAGTAACTCACTAAAGTGGCCCATGCGATGACAACATTACTTTACATGTACTTTACGTTAGCGTTGATAATCCTGACACTGCTGTAGAAGAAATATATGGCGACTTAGTTTCTGTTTCTGAATGGTCCACTGACTGGCTTCTGGCATGCATTCCAGACAAGACAACAGAAATTATTGTAAGTAGGAAAAAGGCAAACTAGGTGCCACCCTAACTTTACGTATGAAGGAAAAGTCATCGGAAAGGTACAAGAACAGAAACCCACATTGTGTGCATTAGAGCAATGAGTATGGTTTGCATCCTTCGCAGTCTTTAAAGAAACAAGACAGACGTTCTCTTGATATTTGGTATATTTTTCTTCATACGACCAATTCTGGAGTATAGTAATGTTATATTTGGAAATTGTACACGTGAAGATAAAGAAAATTTAGAAAATGTGCAACTGGCAGCCGCTCGACCTGTACCAGATGCACGACGCTTTACCAGCCATGCCGCAAATTTATAACGAAACTGAATGGGATACATTAGCTACCTGAAGGAAAAATAAAAATGGTTATTACGTATAAAATACTTAATAAAATTGCACCTCAGCACCTCCAAAATCTCTTGCCCCAAACAGTTCACGGTAGATCTAATATAACGTTCGCTTTCATTCAAAATTAACCACGTCATACCTGCACGTACTCTTTCTTTCAGCAAATCGTTTTTTCCTATCTACTGTCAAACTGTGAAACGAGCTGCCAGTTGCAACAAAAAAGTGAATCTGTCGAGGAATTCAAGCCTAAGTTACAAAGTAAAAAAAGGAAAGAAATCACTGATTTATTTTTTTATTGGCAACACGGAAGAAATATAGTACTTGCTCAGTTGCGTATGGGATCCACTAATTTAAATGTAGACTTATCTAAAATTGGCGTAGTAGCATCTCTTGTACTTGTGGCTTTGGCAATGAAGATGTTTTTCACTATTTTCTACAATGTCCATTGTATACACCGTAGATTTTCCAGGGTGTAAGGAGGGTGTTAAAACTGTACAAGACTACCTATTAGGGTGCTGGGATAAAAGGAGGGAAATGTTAGAATGGGAAGAAAGCAGGGTGAACTAACAGGTGAGAAGGGGGTATGGAAGGGAAGGCTGGTAGCCCTTTTCAGGGCTGCCATGACTGTAGCTGCAGCTAGCTGCAGGTGCAAGCCATGGAATGCCTGAGCCTTGGAGGCAGGGATAGGGACAAAGGGCAGGGCTTAATGTAATGGGGCGGGCCACCGTGGGGGAAATGACCGGGAACAGGGGGCTTCCACTGCTGTGAGAGAGTATGTGGGGCCCTTACGCACCGGCTCTGTTCCCGGGAATCATGGGGGGGGGGGGGTTCTTGCTTTTTTAAAGGCCATCTGTTATTTACAGAACCACGGCAGATAAGTGGAGGGCCACAGTGATATTATTATACAGCTCAATAAAAGGACTTGCAAAGTATAGTTATTCCTTATGCTTGCTTTACTGTTAGAACATTTCTCTGTGGACCAGAACGGTGTCAAAATACTGTAAAAATCGAAATTTATGAAGTTGTTCTTAAGTTTATACAATATACGAATCGTTTCACTGAGCAGGTATTATATATCATCTTGACACGCTGGCAACAGGAACCACCCGGCCACAGCTCATGTCTGCTAACTGTCTGAGTCCATGTATTGCCATCATTCTATATGTTCGTCCATGTCAAATTTTGTCCTGTGGTACGTCTACCAGCGGCTGTCCTGCTACTTCCGGCTAGCGAGAAAGGACGTCAATTGATTTATGAAGAAATTCGCAAAAAAAGTCAATGCGTATTGCTAAACAAGTAAGGAAGTATCGGAAATCAACTTTATTTAAAGAAACAACTGTTGTGGAGCAAGGAAACATATGTATAGAGTTCTGCAAAGGACATAAATTAGGATAATATGCTCTGTCGTCTTCTGGTAACAATGGCGCTGGGTACCCCTTCCTTTTTTTTCGCCCACAGTCGGTCGCCGTGACGTAGACAAGTGCCTGTGATCAAGCCACGGTTCCGACAGAATTATAACATCAAACGCACATCCAGTTGTCCGTGATCCCACACAATGCAGTACTCTTAATTCGTGAACCTTATGACCAATTAACAGAAATTAATGAATTTCCGAAAAACTATGTTTATCCCAAATCTCCCTTTTATCTGCTTCTGTCAAATGTAAAAAATTTACCTGAGCGCAGACTCCTGGACGGCGCAAGAGACTGAGGGCGCCAGTCGGAGTCTGACCCAAGTGTACCAGCCTTTGAATTTACCGCTCCAATCACAATAGCACACACAAATCTTCGTTCAGATTCGAACGTTACTCTGCCATCTAGTGTCCTAAGCTAGAACTAGTTTATTGACCAATTTATTTATTTATATATTTGAAGCACGCCATCTGTCGCCGAATATGTATAAAAGAAAACCGAAATGGGTTTACTAGAATGTTTGATTGGTTCACTGGTCGGCATATCTAGCTCACTGATTGGTTTGACGTAGAGAGTTGAAATCAGCGCGTGATTCAAATGGTAAACTTGGGTCAGACTCCGATTGGCGCCCTCAGTCTCTTGCGCCGTCCAGGAGTCTGCGCTCAGGTAAGTAGAAATATATATGATAAAGAAAAACTAAATAAGTTTCAGACGCCAGACATATCTTTTGTCTAATACCCATTTTTGGATAGTGTTAGACTTGAAACAAATTTGTTTAATCAAAACTAAGATGTTCAGGTGAGCTCTCAAATGAGTCGCTGTGCATTAATATTAGTTTGAAAGTTATTCTCCACGCTCTACTTACTCTTTATGAAAAAGCACGGTCTTTTCATTCATCCCAAAGACACGTATTCAAATAATCTATACTATTATGTATCTCTGCATTTGATAAATACTCGATTGGCCATGATTTTTTGCTGGCCATTTCTCAAATTCCATAGGTACATTTTCAGTAGATTAATTTTGTTGGAGTCTGCCTTCATAGGGTTCTCATGTACAACAACTTATCAACAAAACTCAGCTAAGTGACAAGTCAGATGGTTAAAAAATACGCCTATCAATTGTCTACATTTGTTTAACAGAAATGATATATAATTTCAAATTAATTAGATTTATTTTCAAATTATTTAGATCGATTTTGGTAGGTATTGTGTCTGTAGTAATAAAGATTATACTTTAAAGGTGAGATGATCAATTCACATCACTATTGGCCTTTACAGTCTGGTGCTGTTTCAAGTCTGGGATGTGTTCGATTGCTTCACTCAGTGCACTAAATATTCCGGTTTGGCTTGTTTTGTTAGAAACAGGATTTTTTTTTTTTTTTTTGTTAGGGACCGTTCAATATCCAGTTAGGGATTCTGGACTCCAACATCGCACCGCGATGCTTCACGGTACTTGGTAAGTTGTATAAGGACAAGCGAGTGGATACTTATGGAGACAAGGTCAGTGAATGCCACAGTGGCACCGTGAGACTTCATATTCGAAACTATTGTATTTTACAAAACCCAGAGGTCAGTATGCCTGTGGACAATTTTAAAGTACCAGGCTGTTCTCCCAATACACGGTATATTCATGTATTACGATCTGGGACAACTCCGAGTACACTACAGTACTTGTACTGGTTGAATACAATGAATTGGGCAGTATCGATTATGACATTCACTCATAACTGCCTGCATTGAGCCATTCTTTTTAGGAATCGGTATTTGGTGCAGTTGGAATGTGCGTTTCTCATTTTCGGCCAGGTGATTGGTGCCAAAGGTCGCTGGTTCGAGACCCGGCTGTTCTGCGGTCACAAAACATTCAAATAAACACCTTGGATGTTTGGGTTTATGTTCCACAGCTCGCCACCGAGGTTGAACTGCGCGATGCGGGTCAAGGTTTTTTTGACCTAACTTGATAACAAAGGCCCACTGCAGCCATGAAATGAGTCATACGCGCGACCGTGGCGCCGAGGTGACCAGACACAGAAACTGAACTGCGACAAGTCCACATTTCTGGTCTAACGAGTCGAATCTGACCAAAGCCAATGCTCTAAAATGTTTTTAAACACTAAAAATGATGGACATCACTACATTCCAAAGTAAAGCTGACAAAAATAGATAAGGTGAAAACTTACATGGGCTAAATCGTAAACAAAGTGATGATAACTTTGCTTTTCTTTGCACTAATTTCATAACTTACACACACTGCTCACATAAATAAGGCTAAAATGAAGGTGGCGTAGCAAGGGTGGACGGTATCAAGCGGGAAATTTAAGCAGCCTTAACTATAAGATCCTATAAGGAGCTGGGAGGCACCACTTCTGTGCTGATCCAGATCGTCATAATAGATTCTTGTATTACCTTCAGCAAGTCAATTTGTGTCAAGCTGACCCGGTTGTAGGTAATACCTGCACCATAGGAGTATCTTGGCTCATAGCCGTTGATCTCGACGCTGCCTTCCGCATTGTGGTGCAGCACGGTAACTGGTCTGCCAGGCGTGGCGAAGTCACAGTAAACTTTGTTGGGTCCTGAAAGCAAGCACCCACAATTATCCTAGATATTGATTATTGCCAGCACAAAGTCAAATAGCCTATATTAAAACTTTCAAAATTCCAGTTCAAACTCAATAGTTTTATTTCCGCTCGCGCTCATAATATCAACTGCTATCCCTAGTAGGCCTGACCATTCATACGTCTACTCAGGGACGTGTTAACACGTCCCTGGTCTACTCTTACCATGCAATCTTTGTGTAATTTCGAAAAATTCATCAAAATGAGGAAAATTAATTGCAATACTCCCGCCTGGTGAACTTACTTAGGTGGAGTTGGAACGCCGCTATTATCTCACCGCGTTTGAAGAGAATCTAACCCAGGGTTGTTAAGGTGAAGTTAAAAATTACCATACAAAATAAAAGTACTCAAAACATGTAACACTAAGCACTACCTGTTGAACAATCTATAAAGTCTGGTGCTATCCAGAAGTGTCCCTGTGACACTTCAAAGTAATTGGCTGAGCGGTTCCCTACATGCACGTTTCAGAATTGAACTCCCGCATTTCGAGGCACATGGACGAAATGACTTTAGGGACTGTTGAGGCCATTTTACTGCGTGAGCCACGTCAGAATGGCCTCAACAGTCCCGTCAGTCATTTCGTCCAAGTGAATCGAAATATGGGCGTTCAATACTTAAATATTTACATTTATCTGAGTAAATATCAGTTTAAAATCTCCCAGAAAATTGTTAAAATCTTACTAAATTCACTCACAACAACTTCGTTGTAGTGGGATTATACATGTTAGACAGGGCAACAATAACAAATGATGTACGTCTAACGGTCATCAAAAACACTAACACATAAAACTAGTTCTTGAGAGAAACATTTTATTCAATCGATTTTTTGTTTCTTGATTTAATAAGCATACAATGAAAAACGTATCGTTAACAATTAGCGTTAAAGGATGAAAAGATCATCGATATACGCAAAGTAGAAAAATTTAAGTCACTGAACTGGCGGATGTGCCAAGAATTAACAATAGCGGTTATGCGGCTCTAGGTTCCAGGCTCCAGCATTTACACAGTCAACGGTTACCAGTAACAATGTTAAATGTGCAATTGTAGAAGGTGTAATTACAAATTGTGCCGGCTGACATCGTTTTATTTGATGCAGACAACGGATTTATTGATTTCAACGCAGCATGAGGCACGGCTTCAGTAGAAGATGAAAGCAACCGAGATATTGGTGGGTCCGAAGCCACAAGTTGAAAGTAATGGGTTCGGGGCGCACATTGCCGGCAACCTGGTTGTTGGGTCATGTCATGTTGACAAAAGTAGTGCCTAACAATAATAATAATAATAATAATAATAATAATAATAATAATAATAATAATAATAATAATAATAATAATAATAATAATTTATTTGAACCCCCATGTTCGGGGAAGCACCCAAATACATCGAGATGAATAGAACGAGTATGAATAAAAGGCGTACAGAACGTAGATGATAAAATAGACCAAACTAGGACAGATAAAATGAAGCAAAAAGGGATTCGAGTTGACAAATGCATGCAGGTGGCGGCACGCAGCGACAGATGTGTCTTCCCCCCGGTGGGCTGGGCCCGCCGGTGGGTTCGGAAGTATTGAGTCCCCGGGCGACCCACGCACCGAATGAGAGACCCAGACAAGTTAAAGAATAGGGTCTAAAAGGCACGTGTAAATAGATGTATCAGAGCGCAATGTGATTCGCCGTTGCAGATCATGACCTTACGTTCATGAAGGAATGACGCGCAAGAAAATTTCTATCTCCCCCATGTTAAACTTTGGACCGAATGTAAATATAATGTTTTGCCAAAAACTGACCAAAAGTTGACAAAAACTAGAGAACTATCACTGCTGGCAATATATGAAATGGTTCCCTAGACCCAACTCATTTACAAACTGATTGCCTGCAATACTCACCAAACATGACAAATTCGTCTTTTGGGCAAAGTGTGAGACCCATGAATCCGCTGCACAGCAGTAAAATTCTGACGATGTCATCTTTTCCCAATAACGCTTATGAACATGATTTGAACAAAATACTTCCAGGCAATTTGAAAATACTGCATAACCCAAAGTCAAATTGATGGCTAATAAGTCACAATAACCACACAATACGTCACAGTGACATAAAAATCTATATATCTAAAACCTAGCTTTTCTTCAAAATGCATCTCTGAACTAGATTTTAGAAAAAAAATCAGCCAATCTTTGTTTTATAATGCATCCCTGTATCAAATTTGAGAAGAATCCATCCAAGTGCTTTACAGACATGATAGTGGTCGCAAAGTCAAGTTTGCGATAATTAGGTCACATTCACAATATGCCTATGCACAAAAAGGTCACAGTGACCTGAAAATCTTATGATCATATCTTTTTCTCTGTACCAAATCCGTGAAGAATTTAATCAGGCTCTTGGATGATATTGCAGTAACAAAATCAATTTGACCGTAAATATTTCACATTCACCCCAGAAATAGGTCACATTGACTTGGAAATCTAATCATCTAATCTTTGATTCATAATGTATCTCTTTTCCAGATTTAGAGAAAAATCCATCCATGTACCCGGAAGACATTGCGGTAACAAAGTTTACACTAAGTAAGTCACTGCGTGCAGAGACAAGCACACTGCGGGAGGCCTACAAACCGGGCCTACAAATCACTGAACTGTGACCTGATCAACAAACTCGAAACCTGAACCACTTCCCCGACAGATCACCCTGTAACATTGGTTGACGGACAAATTAGTTCAGGTTAAAAAAATCAATGTGCCGTTTGCTAGATTTAGTCAGCAGTTAACAGCCTATGTGATACCCAGTAACGTTATGGAATTTATTGGTGGGTTGCCGAACAGTTTCAATGAAACTTTTTAAAATGTTCCACCTAAATGATCTAAACCAAATCACGAAAAAAAGGGAAAATTGCCTGCAGTATAAGCATTTGGACAAACTTGGTACAGACGCACCAAAGAAAGACTACATCCGCATCAAGTGTGAAGAGGAAACAGTCAGCAGGATTGTGAAGTCGAAAATATGAAAATGTAGTCGCACGATAACAGACGGACCACAAGACACTAATAAAATCACACGAATGTGAGGGCCTGGCCTTGAATTCTGCACGGCACGAGCGTAGGGAGCGGAAGATGCAGCCCTCATCCTTCGTCTCCACCGGTGCGCTCGTGCCATGCAAAATTTACAGCCGTGTACTTGCAAGAGTGTTGTTTTATTTTCATCCCTTGTGTGTGTATAGTCCAGAAGATTCTCCACCATTTCAAATAGCAACAAGTTGCCGCTGACGCTAGCTAACCCCCCACCCACAGTATCTTTTTATTGGTTCATTAATATGCAATTACCAGAAGTCATATGACCAGTAGCCACATAAAACTATGCTAATGCACACCCACTATATGAGATCAATACATACCGTAGAAATTTCAAAAGGCTAGCTGTTATATTTTCCGATATATGGGCAATCAAAACTGACGCACAACCCATTCCTTTGACAAGTCACCAGCACACAAAAAACATCACACACATGTGCAATGTAGATAGCTTGCAGCAAAGACACACCTGTCATAGGGTAACTTGAATGCACTCCGGTAACAAGTTCTAATGAACATTTAATTCGACTGCCATTTGTTTAAATATGGTCGTGGTGACACCAAAATCTGATCAGATCCAGCTTCTTTCGTAAAGATGACTGCACAAAATCCACCCTGAAAATTTTTAAAAGGCTAGCTGTGCTAGTTTCTGAGATAAGTGGTAAAATTTGAGGGTGCTTAATGATATTTGTTAATTGTTTAATAAAAGACAAAAAGTATCCATATGAAACAGTACTGTGCCTATGCACACCTAGCGTTTGACGTCTTCCCACCCTGGAAACTTCAAAAGGCTAGCTGTTATATTTTTGAAGACATAGGCAACTAAAATTATGGGGGCAATTTTGAGACTGCTTAAAAAAGACGATAATTAGGCCAAAAAATGTACCTATATACAACTACTACATAAGATGTACCTGCCCTGAAAAAAATTTGAAAGGGCCAGCTGTTATATTTTGAGAGATGCGGGCTGGACAAACTTGTGGGGAAGATACTGAGGCTGCTTAATGAACTTTGTTAATTAATTAATGAAGGAAAATAATTAGCCCAAAATCAATATGCCTGTGCACACCTACTGTATATGCGCCTACCGTGAAAAATTGAAAAAACTGGCTCTTATATTTTTCGAGATATGGGCAAGAAATTATGGTGAAAATTTTTGGCTGCTTAACGAGCTGTGTTAATCAATTAAAATGGAGGATAATTAAGCACAAAAAATGCCTATACACACTTTGCACATAAGATGTACCCACCCTGACAATTTGAAAAGGCTAGCTGTTATATTTTAGAGATATGGGCTTGACAAAATTGTGAGGAAGATGTAGAGGCTGCTTAACAAACTTTGTTACTGAAAGAGGGTAATTACGCAAAATCAATGTGCCTATACATACCTACTGTGTAAGCTGCACCTACCCTGAAAATTTGAAAGAGCTGGCCCTTATATTTTTTGAGATATGGGCTGGACAAAATTGCTTCGGAAGGAAGGACAGAAGGACAGAGCTCATTACTATATCCCCCGCCCCCACTTCATGGACGGGGCATAAGAAATGATAGTACTATTGTGTCGAAACAGCAATAAATGACAAACACAAAAGCAGTCGATAAAGTACAAAAGAAGATTTGCTTCACAGCAAATCTGCCTGGTGCCCTCAAAATGAGAAAAGTCTGAAATGCTACACTTTGCCATTGTTCAACATTATCTAAATGTTGTGTTTTAGCCTAATTTGCACAAATTATAATACTACAACGTTTGTTCCTGCTTCATTGGATGTAGCCATTTCACAAACTTATAAACTCAAGTTGAATAACACCAATATCTATAATAGTTTTGAAGCTATTTAACATTTTAATTTTATGTATTTGCCTAAAATTTTATAAATTAAAATTGTACTATTTTGGATCATGGTTCATTGGATGTGGCTATGTCACAAACCTCTATATTGAAGTTGGAATGAAACCTCTATCTATAATAGTTTTGAAGCTATTCAAGATTTAAATCCTGCAAACTAACCCAGTTTGTATAAATTAAAATCCTACAACTTTTGTTCATGGTTTATTGGATGAGGCTTTGCCACAAACTGATAAATTAAGTTGGAATGGCATCTCATTCTATAATAGTTTTGCAGATATTCAACTTTAAAAATTTTTCAATGTCCCTAATTACCATAATTTTAAATTCTACAACTTTGATACACTGTCCATTATATTGGCAGGTGTCATAAACCTGTGTATACACAACGAATTTTTATGTCTGTCAGCAATAGCTTGGAAGATATTGAGTTTTTAAAATTTTGATTGCCCCTAATTTACATAATTTTAAACATCACGACTATTTAAAATGAAATGCACAATTTCATTTGTTAGATCAGTCACCATGGCAAGTTTAGGTGGTTTTCAGAATAATAGTGTCTGAGAAAAACTGCAGGCCAGCTTGGTCACAAGAAAGAAAGAAAGAGAGAGAGAGAGAGAGAGAGAGAGAGAGAGAGAGAGAGAGAGAGAGAGACAGAGAGAGAGAGAGAGAGAGACAGAGACAGAGAGAGAGAGAGAGAGAGACAGAGAGAGACAGAGAGAGAGAGAGAGAGAGAGAGAGAGAGAAAGAAATGTTTGGGTTGGCACCCAGACATAATTTCTCAGACACACAATACCAGTGTTTACTTATACAAGGAAACCTCTCTACAGTGGGCACCCTTGGGACCAGAGAAAAGTGCCCACTTCCGACAGGGTCAGCCCTTCTGGGCAGTACGAATGGGTATATGTGCATGTAAATGTACATCATCATACGTGCGCATTTACATGTGCAGTGTATACACATTATAAATCAAGGGGATGTGTATACATGCAATACAGAAATGTCTTAATAGTTCCTTTATTACATAAACAAATTTTAACACACACCCCTTCCAGGAAACTACATGAATACATGTACTTGTGAGCTGAGACAAGCACTATACTGTCTCAGTACTCCTTGTCTTGGCTATGAAGAACAGGTTTCACTGGTAACAAGAAAACATAGACATGGAAGTGTCCACTGAGATGACACAAATCCACCCTGTATGTAGTCTATTTTCAAGAGAGGGTACACTCAGGTTTATTCTGTCTAAAAGTCCAGCAGCCCATGCCGGTTGGGACTGATAAGCCCAGCAGACTCATAGCCTCAGGTAAAAACAGATCAGCTGGGACACTAGTGTTAGTCATGGTGCACTGACTGCTCTGTCCAGCACTAGTGGGAACTATAGCCTGCCTGGTACATATGGCAGCATGGAGCAGATCTGTTCCTGCATGTAACAGAAAGAGATTCTCTGTATTTTATTAAGAACCTCATTACACAGTTGTTGGGAGTTCCTCACCCCCCCCCCCCAATTTGCTACAAGACCCAAACCTTGGCTAGAAGGCTACCTATAAAACAGGTTCAAGCTCATTTATTATGAATGCAAAATGGCTGCCTAGTACCATGAAGGTCTATGCAGCAGTAGAAGCCCTGGATACTTGTGTATTGTTGGGAAATTCACTGAATTTAGCAAACATTAAAATTCACCAACTTTTGTTTGCATGGTGTTGGATTTGCCAGATGTCTCGAACCTACATGTAAGTTAAAACTTTGTGCCTAATGCAATAGTTTGGAAGATATGGAGCTTTCAAAATTTTAATTGCGCCTCATTTGCATAATTTTAAAGATCATGGCTATCAAAACCAAAGAAAGAAAGAAAGAAAGAAAGAGAAAGAAAGAAAGAAAGAAAGAAAGAAAGAAAGAAAGAAAGAAAGAAAGAAAGAAAGAAAGAAAGAAAGAAAGAAAGAAAGAAAGAAAGAGAGAGAGTCTGGGTTGGCACCCAGACATAATGAACATCCCAGGTGTGCGCACATGAAAAAGTGGGCGGGGTTGGCCCAGCGCTAAAGTAAGGCGTGCAAGCGACCGTTTTACACGGGCGTGTGAATCGGCAACAAATTCTACATGGTACAGAAAACCCCGTCCATGATTACTGTGGACTACACATTGGTCACATGGGATAAAAGCTCAGCTGATCGACAAGTCAAATGAGCTCAAAAGGGGGCTGTCTGAACAGCCCGTTCACAGCCGATCTTGCAATTCAAGTCAGGTGCAGTAAAAAAATAAAAAAGAAAAAAAAAAAAAAAAAAAAAAGAAAAAAAAAAGAAAAAAAAAAAAAAAAGAAAAAAAAAAGAAAAAATATTCACAAAGTATCCACCATGGGCACAAACATTATCCTACACATCCTGTGATTTTTTTAGCAAGGCTGTCACAGAACACTCATTTTATCTTGAACATGTACAGTTGCGACTGAAAGTAACTTAACCTCTGCGCGGGAGCAACCCGTGAGCAATTTGCGAGCACGGCCAGCAACTGCCCCCGAGCAACCCGCGGGTTAATTGCAGATTCAGTCCGTGGGATAATGCGGGTGCCCGAGCGGGCGGGTGCGGGTGCGGGCATGGGTTGCCCCCGAGCATCAATACGTTTCCGTTTGGCCCGCGAGCCCAGCTGCGCCAGGATGAAGTTGACAACATCTGTATACCTGCATGATATTATACAGTTTGTACGCACATGTACATGTACAGTCATATATTTCTCACATTTGGGCTATATAATGAGTATGATGAGGATCGTTACTCACTTTTTCTTTTTTTTTTTTCATTTCATTGAAGCCAACATTTGCTTCTCTCTCAAACTCAGAAAAGTATGAGCAGCAGTGTCTCACATTCACACACACACACACACACACATTACTGTTATGTAATCCGAGTATACAGCTCTGAATTTTCCAACTGATTACATTATTTAGTTGCTATTTCATATGTTGACACGTCCTATTTTATAAATGACACACAAGTATTAACACTTTATACATTTATTTTTACAAGACTATATATACAGGAGCAATGTTGACCACAGTCAATGAAAGGCATAAAAAAGTAACATTGCAAAATCTTGACGGAGCATGTGCTGTGCTGTGCTTTTTTTTTTTTTTTTTTTTTTTTTGTTGTTTTTTTGTTTTTTGTTTGTTTTTGTTTTTGTTTTTTTTTTTGTTTTTGTTTTTTTGTTCTTGTTTTTCTTCCTTTTTTTTGTTGTATCAGCCCAGGGCCTATACACAATAAACTTATCGTATCGTATCACACACACACACACACACACACACACACACACACACACACACACTTGCATGTGTATCCCCAGGAGGTATATTTTAGCAAGGAGGGTAGCCTCCTACCCTCCTTGATTTTAGTGTTAGTTTAGACGTATTTATTTATACTAGATAGCCCAACAGTACAAACATTGTCTAATTTAGGGGTTCTCCAGAGACGGAGACGTGCAATAATATATACAAGACTCACAGGACAATACAAATCATGATAATATGACTATGAGATGACCGTGCATGATATGAATTTGACTAGAAATACTAATATAGACTTGATACAACAATTGAACAATACGTGTACACAGATGCATGCAAACAAGCATACGCACATGTTTACACACTCATAATATGGGATGACCATAGGTGGTGACTGAAAGGGAGATACTGGCCCGACCATAATCTCCCGCTCCCGGTGTTCCACGGCATGGCCCGCCGGGGGTCAGGCGGCCACCATTGCACCCAGCAGCTCGTGTGTTCCTTCCCTGCCTGGCAAATGTCAACCATTGTGGTCCTATGGGAGCGCAAGGCATTTCTCCAACATTAAATTACAGAGATATATAAATATTCTGACCGGTTTCTCAGAGCATATCTTAATACCAATGTCAGCGAAAGTCTCGTGTTCTTGTTTTGTTGGCTTGTCTGCTTAGCAGGCCTTAGCAGACCCAAGCAAGCCAGATAGAAAGATGGCACGAGAGGCCAAGCAGACACGGAACTAGCCCCTTTCTAATTTTCTGATGTATGTAAAAGACTGTTAACCATATTTTCACCCCCGATTTACTATTTACTACTTCAGTTGCAAGCGTTAGACCATGGACTAGGTCCATGGTTAGACTGTGTCCGCACCCAAATTTTCAATGGTATTTGCTTCTTGTCCTGAAAAATATGATGTAGCAAATTTTTTAAGTCACTCAGCAGGTAACAGTGTGGGGGCAAGGTTTTCTTTTTCGGAGTGACTTTTTTCACCGTACTGTGAGAATCGCGTTTTGTCTATTTTCACCGTACGGTGATGATAAAATTTGGTCTATATTCATCTAATGGTGAGAATAGGGGCTGCTCTATTTCTAACGTACGGCGATGAAAAGAAGTCAACCAGGGAAGAATATTTTGGAAAAGCGTTATGTCATGATATTGTGCACAAACAGAATTGGAACAAATATTTGCTGAAATAATAAAAAGGCCTAACATCCAAGTTGAGCATGGTTTATAATGAGATCTGCTGAGGTGTTGTTTCAGCTTTTATTATCTAATAGTTTTTATAATGCCAACACTGCATTTTTATGTGAAAAGGCAAAAATTTAGGTAACAAGACAAAGTAGAAACTTTTCTTTAATATTGTCACAGAGGGAAGTAACGGAACTTAAGGGTGACTCATAGATCTATCTTGTTATAACTTAAGTTAAGGATCGCATTAAAAAAATCCACGAAGCAACAAAAATGAAAGACTCGTTGGTGGGTAGAGTAACTTCATATACATTAATTTCAGATGTTAAAAAGCCAAGCATTTAATGCTGTCACGGTGCCAAGGTAATTGTTTTACAGTAAACCCTCCGTAAGTGGGCACTTTGCTTTGGTCCCGTTTCCTATTGACTATACTATAAAGCTAGCTGTCTCCCTAAAGTAAGCATTTCTCCAATTTTAACTTGCCTCAGTTCTATGCAACAAGCCGTAACCATAAATTTGCGAAAAGGCTCTGAATTCCAATTTCCAGATGGTGAAAATAGAGCCGCCTCTATCCTCACCGTGAAAATATACCAAACTGTACCATCACTGCCATACGGTGAAAACAGACCAAACCCTATCCTCACCGCACGGTGAAAATAGACAAAACTCCTTCCAAACGCTCTTATCACCGCACGGGAAAATAGACCAAACGCTATTCTCACCGTACGGTGAAAATAGCATCGTTCTTTCGTTTTTTTTTTGTTTTTTTTTTATTGCGTTTGATTTAAACATTTTTGTTCATTCTCGATAGCCCCACAGTACAAAAAGTTGACTAATACAATGGGTTCTCCAGACAGGGAGCGACAAAACAGAATATGTACAACGTGCAAGGGACATCACAAAATTACGTAAGCGTATGTTACACCAATGAATGTATCAACACAGATTGTTGGATGATCAATCAGTAAATAACTTGAGAACAAAATAATGACATAGTGTCGACTAATGACCAGAAAATGAGAGAAAATAGTTAAATTACATCACCACCTATCCAATTTACATTTGATTACACCCCCGCTCCCCACCGGGGGTGGGTAGGCTTAATTAGGTACTGGAAGGATCAGAATAAAAACTGTCTAGTTTCAGCGATTTAGTACTGAACTGTTATAAACATTGTTTGAAGCAGATCAAGCTCTGTGTTACCCCAGGGGAAAAAATATAATTTGGGAGGTAACATCGGATAGTTCTCTGTCACGCTAGTTATAAAAAGTACTGAAGTTTGAAAAATGCAAGTATAACGATGAGCGGGGAAAGGAATTTGTTTAATGTTAATTTCAAGTCTGTTAAGTTTATGGTTATACAATTTTAGGTAAACTAGAATAAACCTATTGCTTTCTAAATCCACTACTTGCATGTAAATGGAATTCTGCCACTTCAGATTTTTGATTACATTAGGACACCGTTCCTATCTGCATGCACAAGCAGGTCGGCGCCGAGACTGTGTTGATGTTGTCGCTGTATCTTCACGGATCGGTGCCCAAGGTGTGCCAAATGCATGAAACCTTGATAAGGCACTTTCGGCTCTTTCAAGTTTGTACAATCACTGCCTACTTGGTTGCCTGAGATGCAGACTTTTTTATGTGCTGGTGTTTATGTGCAGATAGATTTTCCTGGAGGTAGAACGCCTGCTTCACAGACAACCTGCTTGGAAGACCAAGCGCCTTGGACTGGTGACTGGGTCCCGGGGGGGGGGGGGGTACTTCCTATACCTTGCTATACGGGTAGGCGCCGCGGAAAAGACCCCCTATTTTCGGTACTTGTCGCTCTCTAAGACCCCCCTTTTTCCTGCTTGTAGCTCTAAAAGACCCCCCTTTTTCGCTTGTCTCACCCAAAGACCCCTGTGTTTTTCAATTCCTGTCTCCAAATTGCCCCAAAATACACCAAATTTTATGTAAAATTTCATTTTTTTTTTCAATACAAGCTCCAAAAGACCCCCCATTTTCACATTGGTTCCGCTCCCGTTGGGTCCGGGTTTTGTACCCTCGGTGGTGCCTACCTACCAAAAATTCCGGGGAGTACCCCCCCCCCCCCCCCCCGGGGACTGGGTCCAGTAGCAGATAAAAATGGCATGAGTCAGCTAAGGAGGCAAACTCAGTCACCGTCTGCTATAGAAATACCCCAACTGATGTTTGGCAATAGTAATGGCCCAAAAGTAAAAGCGTCATTTTTAAGGAAAAACTAAGCAAACCCCTGCTTGTACTTCCTGACACATTAATGACGGGCTTTAACATTCACACTGTAATGCAGGCACTTCGCCGGCTGAATGACTTCGCAGGCAGGCAACCTTGAATGTGACTCGTTCTGGTCGAGCATCACTGTGGAATTGCCTATCCCTTGCTATTAACAAATAGGAAGAAACCAACATCTTGAGATATACGATGTAGTTTAAAATAACTGCTGTTTTCAGTTTCCATCTGTGGTTGCCTCTGTAGATAGACTGTGGCTCCTTCAGAGTTTTTTCCCCGTTACAGTAGAGCATGGACGTATTAAATTAACGGTAATACCTCCATGCGCAGAGCGCCAACAATTTTGCTCAACAGCGATGCCGCCCTGCCCCCTAACTCGGGGATACTACGGGTACGCATGATCGTTCCAGTTTAGTTGGGAGAAAGGGGGTCAATTTAGAGCAACTTCGCGGTTGGGAAATTTACAATTTAGGGGTGTTTCTTCCAAGTAATCTCCGCGTAATTGTCTGATAGGGTCTCAAATTAAAAACATCCGCGAAATTGTTTTTGATCAGTTGGTTTGTCCATAACCTTCAGGAACATTTTCCGGTGTCAGAATATGTCGGATATCTGAGTGTCGTTATAATGAGGTTTCAGTGCAATAAGTAATGATGTACCTTTATAAAACTGCCCTGTGTCCAATTTTTTAATGGAGATCCTCCCGATTAGTATATCTTTTACAATCAGGTGGTGATCAATTTTAAAAAACAATCAAATTAATGTCTGAATTGCCATGCATGTACCATCCATGGTCAATCATGAAGACGATCAAAGCTATTAAAGTACAAAGGATAAAGGTAATTTGGCTCCTTTGTGTATCTGTTTTATGCCGCGGTTATGTGACGTCGTGCATATCGTTACAAACGGAAACTGTTGCGATCTACCTTGCGATGTACATGAAAATGAAAATGTCATTGTACCTGTAGTAGTATATTTTTTTAACTTGTCCTGTTGAAATTGAAAAAAGCAAATCAATATTTTCAAGAGCCAAATATTTATATTTGAATAAGTATTATAGGTAAGTAATAAACAAAACCCATTTCCTTGAAGTCAAGCCCAATCTATACGGGTGACGCAAAAACTCCATGTGAAGGAGGTATTGAAAAATAATATGTTGATAAACACTAGGATTGTATTGATTTTGTCAAAACAAGTGTATTTTATGTCACTTTGAATGTGGACTTTGAAACAAAGGAACGTAATAAGTACAGATGCAACAAGTTTTGCCAATTTCAAAGTTCTCTCTCCTTCCCATTCTGGGCTCCTTGGCATGACATAGTGTCCATCTTGCTGTGTTAACCGATTGCTCCTGTGGCACTCCACGCTCAAAAAAGGGAAAGTGGTCTGCTCATGGAAACAAAGTTTGTTACTGCGCAGTTAATTGACACTTGAGAGATCTTGAGATGATACAACCATGTCTGGTGGTTACAACCCCGCTCCCCCGCCCCCATTAAATAAAGAAATATGAATGTATGAATCAATCAATCAGTAAGTCCAGTGCAGTACACGACTTGATTGCCGTCTAATTGAGCTAATTTCCTTATCTCGAGTACTTCATGACTGCCATACGCACTGCTATTTTGCGATACCCGCTTCATGGTTATTGCCGAGATGCAACCTGGCGGACCAATGAAATTCTGCTGACCACACTGACCAGCTGCCAATAACAATGGAGTCTGAGGCTAATTTATGTTACCATTTGCGCGGCAACATGCAAAGAGAGCATAATATTACAAAAAACATGAATATATAATATACGTTTTGCCTGCTAAACATCCGTTCTTGGCGGTCTACTACCCCCCTGCTATTTTGCGATACCCGCTTCATGGTTATTGCCGAGATGCAACCTGGCGGACCGAAGTGATGCTGCCCCCAATGCTCCATGCGTGCCCGCAGCCCCTGGGCAATGAAATTCCGCTGACCACACTGACCAGCTGCCAATAACAATGGAGTCTGGGGCTAATTGGTAGACGGGGGTGGGGTGGTTGCATAAGTTTTTTTGGGGGTGGGGGATGGTAGTTAGTCGTGATCGCCCATATTGAAGTGACTTGCATTTTAAATGCATAGTAATGAGGTCTGGGTGAAAAAAAATATTCATTGGTTCTTATGAATGCCAACAGTGCAAAAACAAAAACTCACATTTACATGAACATGTATGCAGCATTAGAGACTGGATACATGCAACCATGGGGTCAAAAAAATTCCAGAAATCCACATTCTTCAACTTTATCCCAACGTCTGGGAGGGGGGGGGGGGTTGTCTCGTTATCGATATTTACCAGCCAGGAATCACTGGTGCCTCAAGCCAAATGTTAGTGTTTGTTTGATTTGGCTAAAATATTGTAAAAACGGCTATTGAATTGTAATGTAAATTTATAAGAACATGGTCAAAATCTGTAGCGATTGCAGTCTTATTTCCCGGTTTGGCTTCACATTTTGAAGGCGCTGACACATCCCAACTAGCCCAGCTTATCTCTACTGAGTGCGAATCGATCTCTTGTAGATCTAACGTTAGAACAATCTGGTCTGATTTTATTCACAAGTACATGGAATATTTACAGTTTTTCATAGACCCATATGGACCTGGTGATAACAGAGCACAATATGCGGGAGCATCTTGTAGCTATTTTTAGCAGTGTATTTCTTTCAACAATTAACATGTCAATTACTCCATTCACATTCAATAGTTACTCTTCTCTCGAATGTACAGCGAAATAAAATCGACTTGGGTGTGACATTTACTTCCCCGTGAGTCACATGCAGGCCTAACATATATGTAGAAATAATAATTATGTGGCTAACGGAAAAAGGAAATACTCAAATAAGCCTATATCTACATGTGGGTATCTATAGACGGATACTAGCCACCACTATCACTCTTTTTTTTGGGGGGGGGGGAGGAGGGGGGTGGTGACTTGTTGAGATGTGCTGGGGGGGGGTACATTTCCAGTTAGATAATGAATAAGTTTAAAGACTGAAACATAGTATGTATATAAAAGGCTTGTCCTGCTGGTCTTTCCAGTGTGCCCGCGGGTTAGTCAGTACCCGCGAGCACATGGAACTCCCGGGTGAGCGTGAGGGTGTTTGCGAGCAAGGGTGCGGGTAGATCAGAAAACAACTGCGAGCAACCCGCGGGTGCGAGCCCGAGCAAAGTGTGAGCAAAGTGCGAGCAATTTGCGAGTGCGCGCAAATTTTGGTTAAGTTACTTTCAGTCGCAACTGTACATACCGTAGTATAGGCTAATTATCCGTGTCTGTTCACCAACCCAGCAGGACTTCTTTTCATTGTTCACATCACGCCAATAAAATGTGATAAATAAAAGATGCGAAACGCCTAAATGTCTCCCTCCAATCAATGAGGACAGTAAATCCCGGGGCCATAACTTTAAATTATCTAAGTTATGGGCACATTTAGATAAAAGGAAATATTTTTTCAACAACAGAGCTGTGGACTGGTGGAACTTGCTTCCAAGTAATGTAGTGAATGCACCAACTGTGAATTCTTTTAAAGCAGGAGTTGACAATCATTTTAAAGACCATCCTGTAATGTACAATTACAGATCACTGGACCATCCTCATAGAATTCAGATTACTGTCTATTAATGAACAGCTTACATTGGAAATTTCTTTGTTTTCTTACCTAGCTGAATAAAATCTGTTATCTGTTAATGCCATTTTACAAATACACATAGCCGTGCATTCAGGAGTTTGAGAAACGAAAAGGTAGGCCTACCAGCGACTTTGTTTTCTTTCTGTTTTTTTTCTCCTAGTTATCGTTATTCCTGTTCAGATACTTGCATCCATTTGTGCTTCAGAAGCCTGCAAGAAAATATATAATTGTTGAAATCTTACCAGTACATTCTTTTGCATAGTGTTTGAGTCCATTTTTCTTCACAGAAATACCAAATCTGGTGTGAACGTTGCAAGTCGTCGTTACCGAATTCCATGTAACCGCCACGCAGGTAGAACTGCCCAAACATGAAGCAGTGCAAGCGGCCTCTGTTGCGGCCGTGGATGTCAGGGCAGTGGAGTCCTCCTGCTCGCCGTCAATTGTTTCTCGCATTATACAAGTGTCTGCGGAAATAAATGAATGTGTATACAAACAATACCATACTTTAATAATAAGCGTCGCATCAAAAAGCCGCGTGCTTGAAATTTTAAATGCAATAAGGCTAAAGCTATTTGGCCACTTGAGAACACGGCCGGTCATGAGGATCACATGGCATTCCCTGCAAAATACGTCTGGAACGGTGCTGGCATGTCACATGATTCCTCATTAGGAGTGGTGCCCTCTAGGGGCTTCCGTGATATGGCGTTGACCCATAGTTGTGGATAGAAAACGATTGCAATCAAGCAATGCTAATTCAAGTAAATGTTCCTATTTTACCGATGTAAGTGGTTTCCTAAGTGATATTTTAATCTGAGATTGTTTGCCTCTTGATAAAAAAAAATATGCAAACATATATGCAATATTTCAGTGGAGTAGGTGGGATGAACCTATTTCAAATTTTTGTTTTCTATTTACAAGGGAACGTCACGATGACACACTTTTTTCTCTTTATTAACAAATGAATCTTAGAATTGCCCCTTTTTTGCTTTTCTTTTTATTTGGTTTTTGAAAATGAAATAGCATCAGCGATCCTGTAAAACCGCCTGTAAACCAACTTACAAAGGGGATAAAGTTTTTTTCCTACGTATTATTATCATTATCATCATCATCATCATCATCATTATCATTATTATTATTATCACTTTAAGATAAAAGTAGAATGAGGCCAATACGATGACGGCGAATGAAGATGATAATGTGTTACAAAAGGTATAGGCCCTGTCATCATAGTTAAAGCCCATATAGGCCTAGTTGTTGGTGGTCGTTGCCTCCGTGGTCCGCCAAATATGTACTTACTGTTTTTGTCGTACAAATCCAACCAGTAGTACGCACTGTTGTTGAACCCAGCATGTGCCAGCTGTACACATGACTCCGCATTGCCTGGAAAAAAATTAACAAACCTGTGTGGAAACCTTGTTTCAAAAACATGCCTAAATGGAACACGGGACTAAATATAGTACCGCCCCTTTCAAGATCCCCGGAGAATAGTCTGCTTTAACATTAATGGGGTCCTTCCTGGTAAATATGACGAATTAATGGATGTAAAACAAATGCAGTCATATTGGTGTTTTATCAGGTCACGCCATTTTGTCGTTGTAATTATTGCCATCATTGGTCTACAACAGCACTGAAATCTTTTTTAAATCATGCTAAATCTATTTCACACATATAATACTGATTTATTTTACAGATGTACAGCAGTTTTACCCAAATGTGTAAACACAAAATTTGCATATGTTTAAATAAAATGTGGGCCTAAGATAAATTTACATACATTTAAAATCAATCAGTATTTCCGTACATGTAAAATGCTTATACAAATTCCTTCAAAATAAACTTAAAGAAAGTCCAACACAAATCGGTATATATATATATATATATATATATATATATATATATATATATATATATATATATATATATATATATATATATATATATATATATATATATATATACACATATATGCATGCCTATTCAGTTGGTATGTGCGTTTCCCATTTTCGGCTAGGTGATTGGTGTCGAGGTTCGAGACCCGGCCGCGCATTAGTTCATCCATTGTGCTAGCATTACATGCTCAAACGTGCTGGTATAAAATCTGGCGCAAGCGATAAAATATCGCATCGCCAAATGCTCATGCTCAACAACCAAATATGCCAGAAGCATCTGGCGACTCGCTGTTAGCACACTGGTGTCATGCATAATGCGCACGCACGGTTGGTCACAAAATGGGCACAGCGCATTGCGTGATTGGCGATGAGCATAATGTGTTTGGCTATAGTATAAACATAATATGCGCCTAGTCATTTGCCATATGCGTTTTGTCCGTGAAGTGCCAGTTGCATTGGTTTGCATTTTCTCGCCTGGCTCTACTAGCATGCGAGCAGACATCTTTAAAAATGCCAGCATACAGGGAACTTATGTGTGAGCTGTACTGTATATGTTAAATTCTATTTCACTCATGTGTCTGTCCTGCGAATCATTGGTATGTGTTGCAAATTGAATCGTGTATGTGTAAAACAACTTCAGATATATGAATAAATTAATTGCAGAGGGTGAGTATGGATTAAGTGGGACATCAGATAAAGTGGAACTTCAGATTCCACTCCAGTCATTTCACAAACTGCACTCCACTAGTAAAACCCGTGTGTACATGAATAAACAGGTGCGATACTTTCTCTTTTCACACAGTTTCCTGCGTCGTCTTTTTTTCATGAGGATACCGTACTACCCCCCACCCCCCCCGCCAAATATTAACAGAAAGAAATTTTCCATTGAGAATAAAGGATACTGTGTAGAAGTCATAGCCCAAGATGTGAGCGTCAGCTTCACAAATTTTGTGTTACCGTACGAGTTGGAGCGTAAGATGATGCGTTTGTATTCTAAAACTAAGAAATACCCTAATGTTCTTACTCATGAAGCCACAAAGACTACGTACAATCATTTGAGAAATCAATATCAGGAGCATGTGCAGTTAGCTGAGGTAGCTTGCAATAAAAAATTGAATAACTTCTTGAAAAAATCTAAAATGAAAAATAAGGCATGGTGGAGGACAGTCAAGTATTTTATTTAATCGAAATCATCGACAGACTGTACCATCGCAACTCCATGAAGGCAAGCATGTATCGCACAGGGCAACAAAAGCTATTAATTTTTTTTTTTTGATCAAATGAACACCGAGACTTCTGTTCAGAACCCTACAATCCCTGGCCATCCCCACAGAACAATGGGGGACCTGCATGTATCTGAACAAGAAGTACTTGATATTCTTAAATGTCTTGATATTTCTGAAGCTGGCCGGCCGGGACATTCATCAGATAGTGTTTGGTATTACTTTTTAACTTGTCCGCGCTATATTGTCGACCGAAATGTTTTGCATGCCATCATTAGTAGCACTGTACCGTTTAGTTCAAACACAATATTATTCGGCAGCAGTGAATGTAACCTCAACCAAAATAAAGGTTCTTGGCTGATGATTTGCAATCTGTAAGTTTTCTAAAAGCATGAAGGCGTTTTGAAAGAGGAGAATCTTCAGGGGTCAGTTTTGCCAGGGCCTGGACTAGCTAAATTCTTGTTACACACAGGGTAGATGTTGAATGTAGAAACTTTCGATCCAATAAAAACAGATACACAACAAACAAACAAACAAACAAACAAGCACGTCAATAATTACGTATTTTGCTATATAATAAGAGGGTTTAGTATTGAATGATCCTTTTTTTTTTTTGTTTTCTTTTGTTTGTTTGTGCTTTCTGTTTTTTGTTTGTTTTTTGTGTTTTTTGGTAAAAGAGGCTTCTATGTAAGAGACTCTTCCCTTATCTATCTGTCAAGTATAAATGACACCCCATTAATCTTAGTCAGATGAGATAAGTAAATAGTAAGTTACCTGATTCACAATGGGTCCCACTAAAGATGCCACCCATGAATCTTAGTCAGATGAGATAGGTAAATAGTAAGTTACCTGATTCACAATGGGTCCCACTAAAGATGCCACCACAATCACACGTGTAGGAATTGTGGCCATTGATACAGCTTCCACCGTTCTGGCACGGGTTACTCAGGCACTCGTTGTAATCTGCAATAGTTCCACAAAAATGTTTCTGTTCATCAAACTTTTAAACGTTTGGCCATGACAACATATAACAGGTAGAAGTAGGTGTTTATGTATGTATATATATGTATATATATATATATATATATATAATACGTAACATTGTTGCTTAAAAATTTTGAAAATGAAATTACCAAGCATGTAGGTTCCTTGTTTTCATTAAACACTCAATGCTTAGTGCGACAAAACATTGGAGGGCGATGACTAGGTCCGCGTACTGAAAACGGGCACCCTAATGACTTTCCTATTTATAGGCAAATGACACAGATACGCAGGCTTTGGTTCAGAGGAGCTGGACTTTTGTATACTGATGATGAGAGATTCTTAAGAGGAGCTTTAACCTTCTTCTAAATCGTCATGTATTGTTTATACTTTTCATAGTTGTGATCACTTAACTTTCTCTACCTTCCAAACCGTTGAGTTTTCGAGTGTTTGTGAAAATACATTGTACCGCACTAATAAGAGGGCTGACTTATAGGTTCATTTTTCAAAGAGTACATTTCAATAGCTGTTTTCTATTAAACAGAGATCAGTGAAGGGGAAAATATCCTCCCAATAAACCCGAAGTACCGAAAATCTCCACTTCGGAAACGTGCACAAATTCCCACTGATGCACACACACATTCATATACACTCTCACATGGCAGTGCAGTATGGTTTAACAATACAAAGGAAAGCACGAGTATTGTAAGATCATTCCAGTACACAGTGGCACGAGCTATTCTACAAGTAAGAGGTACCCCTGCAATGGTGGCAACACTAGAGGAGTTTGGCTGGCTACTACTGATAACCATCTTGAATAAACAGAGAGTAAAATATTATCATCATGTAAAGTATAACATTCCAGCAAACAGACTGTGTAAACGAGTACTCTGTGACTTAGAAACAAATTTTCAGTCCGGTCATAAATCTTGCTGGCCATACATGTCACAGATATCCACAATCTTGTCCGACGCTGGATTAGATAATGTAAATTGCAGAGATACTGGTGACTGGATCTATCCTTTTTGTAAGTTGTCCACGCAAAACTACGTATATGACTTTTTAAAAGATATCGATGAAATGTCCTCCTTGTCATATTACAAATTGATTAAGTATTCCACGCTTGGGGAGAGATACATGTTCCAGGTAAATGACTTCAAGGGCACTAGACTAAAATTTATGGCTAGAACCGGATGTCTAGGATTGGAAGAAACATTACAGAGATGGAATTTGTCCAACGGAATTTGTAAACTATGTAATCAAGGTATAAAAGATTTATTTCATTTCACTTTCACATGTGAACACTCCAAGGAATTAAGAATTAAGATTTGGCGAAATTTGGAAAAATGCCTGTTGGAATATGGTTATACCCATGTATGGGAACATTTTACTCGCTGTTCCTTAACTACGAAATTTACGCTACTGTTTGGAATATCATTCAATTATGACCATGTTGTTAATGATATATTTGACAGTGCTTGTAAAACTTTCCTAAAAGAAGCATGGCGTTGCCGTATGGTAGCTCTTGAAGGTGCTGGCTGTGACATTTCTGTGTAGATTCTTAAAAAAAAAATAACTGTGATATATAAGCTAATGTGTATGTGTGTATGTGTATGTATATATACACACATGTATATATATATATATATATATGTATATGTATTTATATATCTTCAACTGTGCCTGTTCACAGTAAAGAAATAGAGTTGTACAGTTCCCTGTAAGGTGCAGATTCCATAGATTTTAAATGGAGCTCCTATATTGTATATAAGTTTTATCTATTTTGAAGTGTACTTTAATTTTATACATTGTAAATATGACGATGATAAACATTTATTTTCTACATTGTAAACCAAAAGTGCACGATGTACTTGTCCTTATGCTTTCTAGAGTTTTCTCCCAATGAGTGGTTTATCTCTAGTTTTAGCGCGGGGGACAAAATTATGATATTGATGATTGGTTACACCGGTTGAAAGCAAACTTTAAATGGGTAAGATACTTGGACGCATCATGGAATAAACCCTGTTCCATCGATGCCCCCGGTGTAAAAGGGGTAGTTTTCCAGATAAAATTATTTATTTATTTATCATTTACAAACCATTGGCATTGGGTGCGGAATTCGCGATTTGGTATTTTGAAGAGGTAGCATCCAAAATGTATGTGTGATTAGTGTTAAGTGAAGGTTAATTTGTCAAAAGAATGTAATGGACAATATATATGTATATATACATGGAGCTATGAGAAGCCTATTGATGGTTGCATGCGCATATAAAAAGTAAATTTCAAATGGTAAATGGATGCTGTTCCACGTACGGCTCAATGCTGAACGTAGATTCAGCCTTACCACACACAAATCCTTACTTTGTAATATAGACGGCTTCTTGTAATATACTTGGACGCATCATGGAGTAAACCCCGTTCCATTGATGCCCCCGCTGTAAAGGGGTAGTTTTCCGAATAAATTATTATTATTATTATTACACACGGACTATTTTCCTTCAAACCATGTGACACACACACACACACACACACACACACACACACACACACACACACACACACACACACACACACACACACAAAATCGGACTTTTTTGCTGTACTTTAAACCATGTCACGTGTATTACTATACATAGCTTTCTAAGTTTCGGTAGTTTATTTTTCTAAATGAAACATTCGTTGAGACCTACCAACTGTTCATTCCTACAAAGTTTGAAGCAGATGCACAAGGGGCTACTTGCGCACGGATGCAGAGGGATCGATGGATGTTGCGGTGACCCACATTCTTGACCTAGTTACCTAGTTTTATTTCATTACACATATTTTGTCTTCATATATGGCTGAATGAATTTGTGCAAAACCAAATCTACCAAGAAATGTGTTCTATTCGATTGGCAAGCAGTACATGATTTATTACTGCGACCCAGATATTTGACCTAGTGACCTAGTTTTAAAAATAAAAAATTCCACGTTTCGAGCCACCTGGAGTCTTTTCCCATAAATCTGGCCAACACTTTTTTGACAACCTTCTATCCTAATGCGCACAGGTGTCAATGCTGACATGAACACTCCACAGAGCACTATGTCAATAAAAAAAATTAAAATCAGGAAATGTGAGCACCACCAAGACCATGCAATATGCATTGATCTTCATTTTGTTGATCAAGAATGCAATGTTATCAAGTGATCTGACCAAAGATATGAGGTAAGATGTGGCCACAAGTTGCACACAGATAACGATACTGACATGAACATTTTACAGATAATCATATAATTTTAGAAAATCATAAATATCAGGAAACGTCAGCAGCACCAAGGCCATGTAATATATATATCGGTCCTTATCATGAGTATCACCCATAAAAGTTTGTAATAAATCTCACAAGCTACTGTATGTCAGACTAGTTGCGAATACAAGTGCTGTGTAACGGGCGGACGGAAAGAAGGAATAAAGGACAGAAAACCCAATATCCCCCTGAGAAACAAACAGAAAAAAACCCTGAAAAATATAGAATGAGTCTAAACGTGAAAATTATCATCTACAAAGAAAGTGCTGTTGGCCCAAGCCTCGGTGTGGGGTTCCGAGGAATGGCGAGATAAGTCTCGATGCAGCGTTCTGAGGAATGGCGAGGTAAGCCTCGGTGCCGCGTTCCGAGGAATGGCGAGATAAGCCACGGTGCGGCGTTCCGAGGAATGGCGAGATAAGCCTGAGTCGGCGAAGCGTGGTAAATCATGGTATAACAGCATTTGGTATTGGTTAAGCTGAACACAAACCTAGTTCACAATTGGTACCGGTGTACCATGAAGGACATTCGCATCTATACGAGTTGACCATCTCGATGCAAGTTCCTCCTCCCTGGCATGGGCCAGTGCCACAGTTATCTACATCTGAAGTTGAAACATAACCAGTTAAATCATTGTACCATGAAATGCAAATTAGATCATGAATTTTATAGACAATTCCTAAGATAAACCATTCGATATTCACATAAAAACAAATTCAACGTTCGTCTATGACTATTCCTTTTTTTTTCTTTTTCGTAAAAAAAGTTGTTTTATCAAACATTTAGAATGAAAGTAGACTAGAGTCCCGGCAAGATAATTAACATCTACAGTTTTCTTGGCAGAATTATTGGCGCTCAGGTCCAGCCCAGCACAACAAAATGCAGATCAAACAACTGAGTCAATTGTGTATGTTCACATGATGAGTAAAGCGAGATTGATACCTGCACTATGGACAATATAGCCATGATACAGCTCAAAGGGACAACCCACAAACTCACGAGTCAATTCAAACATGTCTATAGTAGTACGAAATATAAATTGTTTAAGGCACACTGTATGCCTTTATATGGCTGCCACTTGTGGGATTTTTTGGGTGAAAGAAGTGCAAGTTTTTTGTCGCTTGGTGGAAAGCTATTATGGTATGTTTGCTTTCTTCCATACACGTCACAGTAATTTGCTTCATCTTATATGTAATGATGTTGACATTGAGTCTCAATTGCATAATGTTTCATTAAGTTTTTCTTAAGAGTCATACCACAGTGCCAATAAACTTCTAAGCATTTTTGCACAGATGGCTTATGCAGGCAGCCAATCACCAGCATGGAACTCCTTCAATTACATAATGTCTCGGCTTGGAATTTTTAAGTCTCAGCTTCATAGATTGAATCTGTCGCGTGTAGTGCAAACCTTTCTCACCAACTGTTCTGACCATCCTGGCAGCACAGAAATCTTTGCCTTATTGATAAATGAGCTTTGCCAGATCAGAGATGGTCAGATGGAATCCTGTCTAATGGAGCAGGAATGTAAAGACATTATTTATTTTCTGAGCTGCTGCTAGTTACTTGGTCTTTTTTTTTCAATCAAAATGGCCGCTTTCCCACCGGCGCATACGTTGTATGCCATTTGATTAACTGATTGTGCATGTGAGAGAGAGAGAGAGAGAGAGAGAGAGAGAGAGAGAGAGAGAGAGAGAGAGAGAGAGAGAGAGAGAGAGAGAGAGAGAGAGAGAGAGAGAGAGAGAGAGAGAGAGAGAGAGAGAGAGAGAGAGAGAGAGAGAGAGAGAGAGTCATTTCACGTTAACTTTACTTTTTTACTTTTTTGTGGCGGCGATGGTAATCAATCACTACGGTTAGAGCTTTATCATGGTTGTCATACTCTCCTTTATAACGATCGTTTTATCATTGTTCTCCCTTGCAATCATCATTAACATCGTCATCGTTATCATCATCATCATCATCATCATCATTGCGCAAGGAATCCAACTATGGTATATTCTTTGTGAAAAGCTCATCCAAAGTCTTCCTAGAACTTATATGTGCATCACAAGCTGCCGAATCAGGCCAAGGACCGTCTATCTATGACGGATCCTTGTTCAAACTTAAAAAGACAATTGAAACATTTGAAAATAGTTGACAGGCAATGTGGTCGACAACGACCACCGTTTTACCAACTGTCATCTGTTTTGTGTTTTTCTGTCCTTAATCTTGACCTATCAGAGCGGCTCATCAGCTGAACTCTTTCACAAATTATCACAACAAATGTGCTGCTTTTATGAAGTACTTTTGTGATAAAAACATTTGATTCAAGTTTCAGCATGCTCATTATTCTAGAGAAATAAGAATATCCTTGTCAACTGCTTTTCTTGACACAACAAGGAAAATTGTTTGACCCTGTCTCTGACTTGTCACAGAATGGTTTAATAAGCTAGCGGGCCAAATCAACAACACTATAGCGCGGAATGTTCTAAGTGCTCTATGCCTCAACGCGTGCCTCAGCGAGTCGTGCCAAGAGCACGTCAGTCAAAGCTCTTGACTTGGTCGTTTTAACATGAACAAAATGGTGTTATGAGTGTAGAGTCAAGGGTGAAAAGCGTACCCGGGCAGCCTGCAAGATCAAATCTCATACAGATACTGTTGTTCGCATTCCATTCCTGTGGTAATATACGCACGTATTTTGCGAAGAAATAATTTGAAAATTGGTGACCATTCATTGTTGTTCCGTCGCTGTTTCCTGAAAATACCTAGCAAACAAAAATTGCCACAATTTCAACGATACACCGCATTCAGTGGACATGGATCTAAGTTCATTTACTCACATTTCATCAGTTTAAACGCAGCAAGTGATAATTTCAAAGTAAACTCATTTTAGTTACAAACCTCTCTGGAATAAAATTCAAAATGCTATATGTGTAAACTATCTGGCTCATTGAATATTTTTCTTAAAAGCAAACATTTATGCTTGATTGGTCAGATTTGATGGAAATTGGACTTATTCATTTATTCATTCATTTACTATTGATTCATTCCTTAAGAACTATTTGATGAAAACAGTAACTGGATGTTCGAGAATATGCCGAACGCAAACTGGCCAACATCTGAAAATCGTCATGTAGATAATTATCAATGGACAGAAGAAAAAGAGTAAAATAAAAAATTTAATCTGGAAGTGTTAAATACGTCTGTATAAACAAACAGAACCTAAAGCTTATTCACGATAATAGGGTTTTATTTCTTTATAGATTGAAGGAATTTTCTTAAATGAGATTTTAATCAAGAAACGATTGAAAAATAATATTCAAAGGCTACGTGTATAAGAAAAATGGAATTAATTTGTTTAGAGACTAACTGGTAAAAATATGCATGTAAAATACTGCATGCGTGTTGATATTGCAAAAAGTTGAGTGACCGTAGTGATAAATTAATAACTAATATAATTGTAAGTTATGATGTGCTACGTAAGTGGAATCAGTTCCTTTAAAAATATTGTACAGTATCATTATGAGCTTTGATCCCTTGACCAGTTAATGAGGCTTTTATTTTTCAGGTATTGCGTGTTTAGACTAAAAATCAGATACAGTTCGATCAAATTTAAGGCTAAAATATTTGCACTTTGTCAGGATTCTCACAAGATGGCGACGAATCTCAATTTTTCAAAATCTTGTAAATCGTAGTTTCGGGATTAATTTTTGCACTAATGTCAAACAAATTCTTTGGCAATAATTGAACACTTGGGTTTATCGAGAATGTGATGCTATTGTGATAAACGTTGGGTCAAATATAAATGTGGCTCCACGCTAAATTTGAATATACCGTGTTAGCAGCTACATACTTGAATATTGCAGATCGAAGTTTCCATTCCGGTGCTATGTGGAATGATCAACATACATTCTGGAGAAAATAAAGTGCGCGGTCCCACTGGTTTAAAATGGGGTGAGAAGAATGTGAACTTCTGCAGCAAATATGACGCAGATGCAGAATTATGTGCTGCGTAATATGACCATGAAAGCCAAGTTTACATCCAGTGCAAAGTGAGAAAAAGTTGGCCTGGAATAGAGATATAGTCGGGATAAGAGAAAGAAATGGTATGGAAGTGCACCGTCTTGAGGTGCACATAGGGTTTAAATTAAATGGCCAGCTACAAGTACATCAGACCTCACTGACAGTCAACTTGCCTCCGCATGGGGTCGCTGGCGACAGACCTCTGATTTTGAGAGAGAAAGGTTTTGCTGGTACACTAATTCGCACATACACCCTGCGAAATATAGCCAATGCAAAGCAAGTTAGACCAGGCACTTTGTATCTTGAGAGTATAGCCACGTGAACGTTGTAAAGCATGTGTACTAATACACGCACCTTATCAGCCCCGCCCTCTTGGTACGTTGTCCAGGTGGAGCCATCATCACTGTATTGTATTTTATACTTCGTGACCCAGCTTGTACTATTTCCATTCTGGGGGTTGTCTCTGCCCAGCGTTGCTATGCCTATCACACGATGTGTATTGTTAAATTCAACCTACAAAATAAGAATATTTTTCACCTGGCAATATATATGAAGACGTGCCTTTCAAATTTATATTTGTAACCATAAATATTATTTTACAAAGCACAAAGGTTAGAAGCACATTTAGTAAGAAATATGCCCGTCATGCGATACATACAATTACAGTATACATACAAAATAAAAGCAATGTGACTTTTCAATGGAAGCCAAATTTGTTTACTGGTTCCTATGACAAAGCTTTTTTTCTTGCATAAAGAGGATATTTTGTACGTACCAAAAGAGAAGCCAACTTTATGTGCAGACGGAAATAACAAGTACCACATTTGATTACAGATTATATAATATTTTCTTTGCTCTCTATTCTCTTCTATCCGTATTGTTCTGCTTATTATGTCTGGGTTTGCATTTTGTTTTTCCAAGAATTCATTCTTTTCCAAGAATTCTTTCTTTCTTTCTTTCTTTCTTCCCTCCATCCCTTCCTTCCGTCCTTCTTTCTTTCTTTCTTTCTTTCTTTTTTGCTTTCTTCTTTACGACCAAATTTGTCAGGAGATTTTCTCGGACACTTTTATTCCGCAATCACCAAACTTGCCATAGGGACTCACCTACCAGTGAAATTAAGCACCTGGGGTGGAATAGTCATGGTATTTAAAATTATGCAAATTAGGGGCAATTAAAATTTTTAAATCTCCATATCTTCCAAACCATTGCAGATCGACACAAAGTTCTAACTTACACATAGGTTTGCGACAACTGGGAAATCCAATAGCAGACAAACAAAACTTGGGGAATTTCAATGTATGCTAAATTCACCGAATTTCTCCCCAATCCACATGCAGGCCCTCAACCGCCTGTTGTGTGACCTATTGCTTGACCTCTATCGTGCTAGGCAACCCTTTTGCATTCATAATTAATTAGGTTGAACCTGTCTCACAGGCAGCTTTCTATCCAAGTAATGTAGGTGTATGCTTTGGAAGGTTTGGGTCATGCAGGGGGGGGGGGGGGACTCCCAACAACTGTGTAATGAGGCTCTCAATACACAGAATCTCTTTCTGTTCATGCAAGAACAGATCGACTCCATGCTGCCATATGTACCAGGCAGGCTATAGTTTCCGTAAGAGCTGCACAGACCTGTCAGTGCACCATGACCGAAACTGGTGTCCTAGCTGGCCTGTTTTTGCCAGAGGCAATGTCAGTCTGCTGAACTTATCAGTCTCGGGGGAACACAGGCTCCAGACATCTACGCAGAACAAGCCTGAGTGTACCCTCTGTTAAAAGTAAACTACATACAGAGCTGAGTGGACAGACCAAGGCGGGTAGAATTTGTGTCATCTCAATGCACACTTTTATAACTTTGTTTTCTTGTAACCAGTGGGATGTAGCCTTTTCTTCATAGCCAATACTGAGACAGTATAGTGCTTGTCTTGGTTCACAGGTACATGCTTATCTAGTTTCTGGACAGCTTCTGTTAAAATTTCTTTATGTAATAAAGGAAAAATGACAGTTTTGTATTGCATGTATACACATCCCCTTGAAAAATTATATATGTATACACTGTACATATGTATGTGCATGTATGAATAATGTGTATTTACATGCACACATACTCATCCATACTGCCCAAAAGGGCTGACCCTCTCAGGAGTGGGCACTTTTCTACGGTCCCAGGGGTGACTTTTCTCTGGTCCCAAGGGTGCCCACTGTTGAGAGGTTTCACTGTATTAGTAAACACTGGGATTTTCTCTCTTTCTTTTTCTTTCTTTTCGTTCTTCTTCATAGCCAAGTTGGTCTGGAGATTTTCTCGAGCACTACTTTTTCAAAAACCACCAAACTTGCTATGTTGACTGACGTAACCTGTGAAATTGCGTATCTCATTTGAAATAGTCATGATGTTTAAAAGCATGCAAATTTAGGGGCAATCAAAATTTTAAAAGCTCCAGATCTTCCAAAATATTGCAGATCCTCAAAATTTCAATGTGCATATATAGGTTTGTGACACCTGCCAATATAATGGACAGTACAAGTTGTAGAATTTCAAATTATGCTAATAAGGAGCTTTGAAAAATTCCAAAGTTGAATATCTCCAAAACTATTATACGTGGACATGCCATTTCAACTTCTATTTAAGGTTTGTGGCAAAGCCGCATCCAATAAACCAGGAACCAAAGTTGCAGGATTTTAATTTATGCAAGTTAGCTAAACATGCAAAATGTACAGAAAAGCTGACCCTCTCAAGTGTGGGCACTTTGCTCTGGTCCCAAGGGTGCCGACTGTAGAGAGGTTTCACTGTATTAGTAAATATTTTCTCTCTTTCTTTCTTTCTTTCTTTCTTTCTTTCTTTCTTTCTTTCTTTCTTTCTTTCTTTCTTTCTTTCTTTCTTTCTTTCTTTCTTTCTCTCTCTCTCTCTCTCTCTTTCTTTCTTTCTTTCCTTCTTTTCTTTCTTCTTCACAACCAAGTTGGTCTATAGATTTTCTGAAGCACTATTTTTCCGAAAACCACCAAACTTGCTACAGTGACTGACCTAACTAGTGAAATTGTGCATCTCATTTGCAATAGTTATGATGTTTAAAAGTATGCAAATTTAGGGCCATTTAAAATTTTATAATCTCCATATCTTCCAAAATATTGCAGATACTCAAAATTTCTTTGTGCATATATAGGTTTGTGACACCTGCCAATATAATGGACAGTATAAGTTGAGTAGAATTTCAAATCATGCTAATAAGGAGCTTTGAAAAGTTTCAAATTTGAGTTTCTCAAAAACTATTATATATAGACATGCCATTTCAACTCCAACTTATAGGTTTGTGGCAAAGCCCCATCCAATGAACCAGGAACCAAAGTTGTAGGATTTTAATTTATGTAAATTAGGTAAACATGCAAAATGAAAATCTTGAACAGTTTCAAAACTATTATAGATAGAGATGCCATTCCTACTCCAATTCATGGGTTTGTGGCAAAGCTCCATCCAATGAACCATAAACCAAAGTTGTAGGCTTTCAATTTATGCAAATTAGGCAAATAGACAAAATTAAAATGTTGAATAGGTTCAAGACTATTACAGATACTAGCTTCATTCAAACCTCATTTTATAAGTTTGTGACACGACCGCATCCAATGAACCAAGAACCAAAGTTGTAGCATTTTACTTTATAAAAATTAGGCTAATACATGAAATTTAGATTATGTTGAACAGCGGCAAAGTGTAGCATTTCAAACTGGTCTCATTTTGAAGGCGCCCGGACAGATTTGCAGTGAAGCAAATCTTCTAGTTATTATTATTATTATTATTATTATTATTATTATTATTATTATTATTATTATTATTATTATTATTATTATTATTATTATTATTATTATTATTATTATTATTATTATTATTATTATTATTATTATTATTATTATTATTATTATTATTATTATTATATGTTGACCAACGAGTGCGAGGGACCGATAATTAATACACGGCCTGATAATCTGGACAAGCACTCCAGACGAAGTTTGGTAGACTCATTCCGGCAGTAAAACATGGTCGACTCGTGGGATTGAAAAATCTTATTTGAAGGAAATTTGGCCTTAAGTGACAAAATACAGCGACTGTTTTGAAGACATGCAGCATATTGAAAGCACAAATCGATTGGAGTTTCTAATAAGGTCAGGAAATAAAAGTGGTGAAGTAGGAACTAAGGATATAAAACTAAACAAGTTTTCTTCTGAAGAAATGGTCGTACAGGTCAAGGAAAGGGTATAACTTGTTCATTATGGTTTGATATTAGCGCAAAAACGTGATTGTACATCGGAACGATTGCACACTGAATAAACAAACTGGAAAAGAAATATTTGCAAGCAAATCTCTTTGGGTGCTGCAACGGAAGTATCTTGTCAAGTATATGAGCTCAGTAGATTTCTCATTTTGGTAACAGTTGGGGATTTTCTGCATGTATTGTGTTCAATGTGAGTTTGCCTAACTTGCTTAAATCAAAATGCCCAACTTTGGTTCACGATTCATTGGATGCAGCTATCATAAACCCATTAATTGAAGTTGGAATAATATATCTATCTATAACAATTTTTAAAATATTCCAAATTTAAATTTTGTGTATTTACTAAATTTGTATAACTTAAAATGCTGCTTTGGTTCACAGATGATAAGATGCGACTATGTCATAAACCCATAAATTGAAATTGGGATGGCATCTCTATTTATAAAATACTGAAATTTTGATTGCCCCTAATTTGCATAAATTTGAGCATCTGATTCTTCAAGATGGGGGCACAAGTCCATCACAGATCCAACGTTTCTACAAATTTTCAAAGGTGTCCTTCTTGCCACAGGCGCTTGGAGCCAGACGGCGCTCCGACGAGCGCACTGACACACACCTGAGCAAGGGGTATACATATAAGATACAAAGTATGAAGGATTGGGACCCTCGAACTGACCTGCCCTTCAGAATCTGGCCAGAAAACTTGATTCCCTAAACTTTCAGCAAAACCCATCCTAACACCTCTTGTTTCATTGTGTTTAGCTTTCTTTGTCGTGGAAAGAAATTAAAGTTATATAGTTGCTCAATGCCCAATATGTTAAATTTGCTTTTGCCTCGATACCTATGACAAACACGCCATTGATCCAACTACCTGTCCTTTTCTGTCGGTGTTTTTGTTTCATGTTTCTTGCCGCACAACCAAAAACATAACTACCCTCGTAATTAATCAGTATCTATTCTATACTCTACCAATGTTAAATAATGAGTAATTTCATCAGCCAAAGTTATATGATCACACTGATAGTTTGGGCTTGACCTTTATACTTAAACATCAAAGTGGCTACATGAAAACGCCTTCGCCCTCTTCATACTTCTAGCCAAATCTCAACCTCAAAAATTATGTAATCATACGGGGGGGGGGGGGCTACTGCTGTGCTACCTTAATACCGTTTTCGGCACACGTTCTCGATACTGTGTACGCATAATCTCTTAACTGAAATTGTGGACTTGGGCTAAAAACTCTTAAACTTGTTTGAATGAAAACTAATAGGTCCTGGAACAGAAAAAGTCCAGATACAGAAAGTTTTCCCGGGGCCTCTGTACGTAATTTTTCGACATGAGTTAGGTGTTTGTCAACATGTGCACCTAGATATTTACTGTTACTTTCTTGCGGTTGCGGATATAGTTTCCGGGAGTGCAAACGATTATGATACATTTATACAGAAAAAAACGCCCTGTCCTGTGCATAGGTACAGAAATCCACAAACGAATAAAACAGTTATCTATTCAAGTATAACAAAATGTTATTTCATTAAGTTTGCGGTTGCCCATATAATTTCCGGAAGTATGAGCAAGACAAAATTATATATTTTATATTTTGATAGTTTCACTGAATTATATATTTTTCATTTTGATAGGGATACATTTGAATATTTTGGAACCCTTGGTTTAATGGTAATAAGATAGACAGTCACCTGATTGTCTCCCAGCAATTAAAGAACACAGTTAGAAGGAAATTTAGTGCCACTTAAATCTGGTTCTCTGATAGTAAAAATAATTCAAGTCGCAAACGTGCGTTAAACATAATGTTAATGCGGCCAAAGTGACTTTACGTCTGGACAAAATATACTACCAAAAATAAGACAAAACGCCATCGCCGAGGTAAGCAGCGTAAGTTAAGGAAAGTGTATAAGAAAATTAGACTAGCATACTGTAATGTGCAAAATTTAGGTTTAGCCAAACGATGTGAATTGTCTCATTTACTGGAAAAAGAACACTTTTCTATGTATGCAATGGTTGAAATGTTCCACCAATCTGATCATGACATAATATTTGAGAATATACATCCTCAATATAAGTGGTTAGGCAAAGCAAGGAAGAGCACTGTGAAAAAGACAGGAGGTGGTTTAGGTCTCCTAATTAGCAAAAGTATTGAGGTTCTAGATAACAATGTTTTCGACTCGAAAAATGATGAATTTGAGCGTTTATGGATAAAGGTCAAAGCTGGACAGAATATTTTTATGGTCGGGGTAACTTACTTTCCTAACGATGGAATAGATAAAGATAATAGTTCCTTTCTTATGACTGAACTGATCGAAAATATCAGCCAATTGCAATCTAAGGGTCACCATTGTATTTTGTTGGGAGATTTCAACGGTAAAATAGGAGAGTATCGTGTTGAAGGTAAAGCAAGTTTTAATGGCGACCTGCTAGAAAAACTGATAGAGACAGCTGGTATGAAAGCTTTAAACAAAGCTCCCCTATGCACTGGAAAATATACGTGGCATAGAGGTAGCACCAAGACCACTATTGACTATGCACTTATAAGCTCCTCTCTGGAAAATAACATAGACAGTGCCATCATTGATGAAGTTGGTGATTATGACTTAGGCAGTGATCACAATACAATATGTGTTTCGTTTAACTCTTCCGAGTGTAAAAACAATGCCCCCCCCCCCCTGGTAAAAAATATCATGAAGTGGAAAATCAATGAGGTAAAAGACTGGAGGGCTTTCAGACTAGCTTTATCTGCTAAATTTGCAAACTTCGAGTGTGACCTTTCCCAACCTATTAACCAAACATGGCTAGGATGGAAGCAGATTGTTACAGAAGTTGGTGAACAATATGTCGGTAAAAAAGAAATAAAAGACGATAAAAAGTATATGTGTGACAAAGAAACTAAGAAACTCATTCAAAATCGTAGAACGGCAAATAAGTTCTACAGGTATTGGGCAGGCAAAGAAACTTGTGACCCAGAAATTTTACAAGAACTTTGGCAAGAATATTTGCGCAGAAAGCGAGATGTTCACGAAAAAATCAAAACCATTAAAGTCCAAAATAAAATAAAAGTTATCCCTTTAAATTCTAGAATAGGAACGAAAAACACACGTTCATATTGGCGAATGCTGAAACGTTTGAATGGAAATAATGGACATCCCCTAAAAATCTGCGACCCTAATGACAAAAGCAAAATTATTAACGATCCGAAGAGAATCAGTGAAATATTAGGTACATATTGGAAAAATTTGGGAAATTCTGGGTCACCGACAGGTGATAAAGACCTAAACAATACTTTGATGGAACATCTTTCTTGTGACGGAGATAAAGTAGACATGTCTGACCTCACAGATATAGTAATAGATGAAAATACTACCTGGAATGCCATTAGCAAACTAAAGAACGGTAAAGCCTGTGGTATCGATAATATACCAAACGAATTTTTAAAGCATGGCGGTGAGGCAATTGTTAACTCACTTACGAAAATATTTAAGCTATGTAAGATACTAGAAAGCTTCCCAGACGATTGGTCAAAAGGTTATATTAAACCAATATATAAAGACGGTAAGCCAGAGCTACTCAGCAATTATAGAGGAATTACAATTACTTCTAATGTATATAAAGTGTTTGCATCCATGCTTGAAACACAAATGATGTCTTTCTATGAGGAACAGGAAACCTTTGGTGAACTGCAAGGTGCATATAGACAAGGTCGTAGGTTAGAAGATCACTACTTTAGTCTCAAAGGTCTATGTAGTTTAAGAAAGGACAGAAAAGAGAAAACATGGTTAGCATTTCTTGATATCAGCAAAGCTTTTGATACGGTAAACAGAAATCGGATGATGTGCGAACTGTGGAATTGTGGAATTCAAGGTAAAACATGGCGACTAGTACATAGATTGTACGAGAAGGTGGAAAACAAAGTTATATTTGGTCCTTTTGAAAGTAATTGGTACGAAAGTGTTAATGGTGTGAAACAAGGATGCATTCTATCACCCACGCTATTTTCTATTGTCATGAATGATCTGCTCTTTATGCTTAATGAGCAGAGGTTAGGAATAACCTATCATGATGAACTTATTCCCGCCTTACTTTATGCAGATGACATTGTTCTGATGGCAAATGATGATAAACAACTACAGGAAATGCTTAATATTGCACATAGATTTGCTATAAAATGGGGAATGAAATTTAATGACACAAAATCAAAAGTTATGGTAATAGGTAAAAAAATGGATATGACAAGGAAATGGTTTTTGGGAACGTTGACACTTGAAGAATGCACTATGTATAAATATTTAGGTATTATATTTGCCCAGTCATTACAAGACTCTCCACACATAAAGCAACACTTGAAAGGTAAACTTAGTCGCTTAAATGGATATATATGTAGTATTCTCTCATAGCACGACAATATAAATAGAGTAACGTTTGGTGACAGTCTCTGGAAAAGCCTAATAATGCCTTCACTCTCACATGGCAGTGCAGTCTGGTTTAACAATACAAAAGAAAGCACAAGTATTGTAAGATCATTCCAGTACACGGTGGCACGAGCTATTCTACAAGTAAGAGGTACCCCTGCAATGGTGGCAACACTAGGGGAGTTTGGCTGGCTACCACTGATCACCATCTTGAATAAACAGAGAGTAAAATATTATCACCATGTAAAGTATAACATTCCAGCAAACAGACTGTGTAAACGAGTACTTTGCGACTTAGAAACAAATTTTCAGTCCGGTCATAAATCTTGCTGGCCATACATGTCACAGATATCCACAATCTTGCCCGACGCTGGATTAGATAATGTAAATTGCAGAGATACTGGTGACTGGATCTATCCTTTTTGTAAGTTGTCCATGCAAAACTACGTATATGACTTTTTTAAAGATATCGATGAAATGTCCTCCTTGTCATATTACAAATTGATTAAGTATTCCACGCTTGGGGAGAGATACATGTTCCAGGTAAATGACTTCAAGGGCACTAGACTAAAATTTATGGCTAGAACCGGATGTCTAGGATTGGAAGAAACATTACAGAGATGGAATTTGTCCAACGGAATTTGTAAACTATGTAATCAAGGTATAGAAGATCTATTTCATTTCACTTTCACATGTGAACACTCCAAGGAATTAAGAATTAAGATTTGGCGAAATTTGGAAAAATGCCTGTTGGAACATGGTTATACCCAAGTATGGGAACATTTTACTCGCTCTTCCTTAACTACGAAATTTACGCTACTGTTTGGAATATCATTCAATTATGACCATGCTGTTAATGATATATTTGACAGTGCTTGTAAAACTGTCCTAAAAGAAGCATGGCGTTGCCGTATGGTAGCTCTTGAAGGTGCTGGCTGTGACATTTCTGTGTAGATTCTTAAAAAATTAACTGTGAAATATAAGCTAATGTGTATGTGTGTGTATGTGTGTGTGTATGTATATATACACACATGTATATATATATATATATGTATATGTATATATATATATCTTCAACTGTGCCTGTTCACAGTAAAGAAATAGAGTTGTACAGTTCCCTGTAAGGTGCAGATTCCATAGATTTTAAATGAAGCTCCTATATTGTATATAAGTTTTATCTATTTTGAAGTGTACTTTCATTTTATACATTGTAATTATGACGATGATAAACATTTATTTTCTACATTGTAAACCAAAAGTGCACGATGTACTTGTCCTTACGCTTTCTAGAGTTTTCTCCCAATGAGTGGTTTATCTCTAGTTTTAGCGCGGGGGACAAAACTATGATATTGATGATTGGTTACACCGGTTGAAAGCAAACTTTAAATGGGTAAGATACTTGGACGCATCATGGAATACACCCTGTTCCATCGATGCCCCCGGTGTAAAGGGGTAGTTTTCCTGATTAAATTATTTATTTATTATTTACAAACCTTTGGCATTGGGTGCGGAATTAGCGATTTGGTATTTTGAAGAGGTAGCATCCAAAATGTATGTGTGATTAGTGTTAAGGGAAGGTTAATTTGTCAAAAGAATGTAATGGACAATATATATGTATATATAGATGGAGCTATGAGAAGCCTATTGATGGTTGCATGCGCATGTAAAAAGTAAATTCCAAAATGGTAAATGGATGCTGTTCCACGTACGGCTCAATGCTGAACGTAGATACAGCCCTACCACACACAAATCCTTACTTTGTAATATAGACGGCTTCTTGTAGTATACTTGGACGCATCATGGAATAAACCCCGTTCCATTGATGCCCCCGCTGTAAAGGGGTAGTTTTCCGAATAAATTATTATTATTATTATTATTATTATTATTATTATTATTATTATTATTATTATTATTATTATTATTATTATTATTATTATTATTACATTCCTAACATAATAAATATGTATGCTCAATTGAAAGAACGGCCTTGCAGAAACTGTCTGCATTAAAGGTTAAATTTAAAATCAAAATTGCTCCATAAACAAAAGTATTTGGGGTAAACCTTTTTTGGTGGAGGATTCTGGATATATCCTTAAAAATATTCACGATAAAATGACCAATCTTATACTACAATGCCCTCAATCCATGTATCTCCAAAAGCATAGCCTTGATTTTTCATAAGGTAATTTTCTTTTTTTTTTCTGTTGATATTTTTCTCTTGTTTTTTGTTTTGTTTTTCGTTTACTTTTCACTCATTTGATTGATTGATTTTTTTCCACAAAAAGATAGCCTACTAAAACAGGAAAAAAATTTTTTTTTTCGAAATGGTAAAGATTGTGGAACTTATCATTTTATATCCTTATTTTAATAAAAACTGATTTTATTATAGAAAAACCCTTTTCTGCCCTCAGGGGTTTATTGAGTTGCCTAAAACTAGTTGTTTGATTTAAATGGGAGAATTAGTTTAAAATATATCCAAGTGGTCCATCGACTAGCATTTTAGTATTTAAAGTATTTTGTTCATTTCTTCAGATTGTATTGGCGCTAGAATTTGCAAATTTGGACATGAGATAGATAGGACTAAGCCTATGTCTGCTACGATACCTCAACCAGCCCAAACCAGCTCCTGTTGGGCAATATTTTAACGCGCTGAGATTGGCCACTATAAAACGAATAAACAATATGTTAAACTTAAGTTTAACTCCTGTCACAACAGCACCCCCCCCCCCGACGCGCGCGCGCGCACACACACACACACACACACACACACACACACACACACATATGAACGAAATAAAAGACGTGTACCTACCTGTACCCATTGGTTGGCATCTTGCGTGTTGGCACACCAAGCCCCCGCGGTAGAGGCGGTCTCGTTTGCGTTGAGACGGGCGTACTTGGCACCATGCGTCACTGACGCACCCGTCTGCACAGACGACGCTGTGATGTCTGAATCGGTTACAGTTGTGCTTGTTCCGCTGAGCAGGACATCGTGACAACCTAAAAAGCGAAAATGGCTTGAAAGGTGGCCTATATTGAAAGCTTCCCATTAGGCCCAGAAAAAGAAATATGTTGCCACATTAGACTTGCACTTTGCATTACTGGGGCTCTGAAAACGGGAGGGGGATCGATGCGTCCTGCTCCCACAAATGACTAGATCTATGCTCCCTGCTCCCACAAATTCTGCGCTGTGTGCGCCCTGTGTCTATGTCCTTGCCTGCTCCCAGAAGCCCCCTTCAGAGTCTCCGTAGAATAGTAGCTCCATGCAGCTTCTGTACAGCGGTTCCGTTGTCGCAGTGTATTTTACCGCCACTCTGTTTCTTTCTCTGTTGTACAGTAGACCCATCTCTTGCTGGAGAATAGTCTATTTAATGTTAAGACGCTAAGACACTTAGTACTGCCACTCCGAAATAAAGCGTCTGTGCGGCCGATCAGATCTTCGTTCATTTCTTGTATGACGTTTTTGAAATCGGAGAGTGCGCGACTATTTAACGTTGGTATAGCGACTGAATATACATCCGCTACAGAAAATGACCATAGGAAGCCACATGACTAATTTAATTCATAAACAATTCTGAAAGTTTTATGCAATTCAAAGAGCTGAACTGCACAATTTTCAATATATGAATACATATTTGCCAAATCAATCATGGAACTTCCATTCTGAGTGGCAGAATATCTACGCATTGTCTGAAGTTTCTTGGAACAAGCAGGATAACAGTGCTTGGCTGTTTGTGCACTTGGGGAAAAAAAGGGGGACAAACAAAAAGGTCCTTGTACAAATGACTTCACTCGGTGTCCCACTCAGGAGGAAAAAGTTACAGGTTGTGTGTATGATTCAGAACAGCTACAGAAAGCAGCGAGTTGGTACTAAATTATTTTAACTGATCAAACTACTTCTGCCAAGTGCCATTTTGTTGCTGAATTGAAAATTCTTTGTTATTAGTGGTGGCATAGAAACAGTGGTCTACACGTAACATTTCTAAACTGAGTCGAAGTAACCGTGGCTCTAAAGCTGCTTTATACACAGTCAGTTGGCTTTTAAGCAAATAATATTACTGCTGCTGCACTGCAGGGATGTACAGCCACAATACATGGATTCTAAATTTCAGAAATGTTTTACTCTGGCAGCACGGTTACTGATGGTAAGAGAAGTGTGTGTGTGGGAGGGGGAGGCCTACTCCCATGTAGGATTGTACTGGGTATGCGCCGCGGGAAATGCCCTGTTTTCATTACTCCCAGGATTAGAAGAGCCCCCCAAAATGTACACAGATGGAATAGGATAGGGGTAACAATTATTTGAGTGAACTGAATGTCTTATTCATTTTTCAAACAAATGTATAGATCTTGGATGTTGGCTGGAGATATAGGATATAATTAGTAAGTTCTGGGGGGGGGGGGGGGAGGTTGTGGGAAGTAAAAATATGCTAAAACTTGTTTAAAATTGGAATGTTGGTCTCCAGAATGCACCAGGATGCACCAATTCAGCACTCCTTTCAACACATTACAGGATTAAGAAAGGGTACCTTTTACATCTGGTGTAGGATTAAGATAGGGTATTGTATAGAAATGTCCGAGGCACACACCCACCCTGATGTTGAGTATGTGCCTCGCTCCCTCCCCCCGGGAAGAGAAGCTGTACTGCGACTGTGCGAGTGACTGTACAGCCATTCTATCATTTATCTTGGAGGGCTGCAAAGCGATGGTGGTGTTGCTCTTTGAAAAAAATGGACACAATATGCTACAAAACAGCGATCAGAGATGGAAGGCGGCAATAAACTTTTATACAAATGTGCTGACAACGATGTAGTTCTAGTATAGAATGCATCTCAGACGCAACGATGTTACGTAACTACGGAAAACTTCAGGATGGATTGTCAAATTTTCTAGTATTGGATACCACAGTTGCTGGTCCCGAACGGACTACGAGAAAACTCTCAGGGAACAACTTCTAGCTTGTGGAACTAAACAGTGTGTCCAAAAAGTTATAATATCCCAAGCGTTAAGTTTCTGGCACGACTTTTGATAATTCTTATTGAAGTATAGCTGAATATTTTCAAAATAAATACGATTCAATAATACCTTCACACGTAGGCACATCACAGTATTCCCATTCTTTCATCGGGTCCATGGTCAGACACCAGGGGCCGCCAGGATCGCCATCCGGGTTTCGGCAGTAATTGGACGCTTTCTTTTTGTCCTGTTCCGGGAAGTGTGTTTTGTCGTTGGAATGCTGGTGTGGGGTCTGCTCATCCCATTTCTGACACGTTCGCCCGCTCACTGTCTGAGCAACAGTTCCCGCATAAGCTCTTCCGCGCACAGTAAACTTACAGGCTGAAGACAAAATTAATAAGACAGATAGACATACATACATACATACATACATACATACATACATACATACATACATACATACATACATACACACATACATAAGCAAAGAAACAATAAACTGATGTGCAATCAAACAAATACATTTCAATCTACATGGAGTGATTTACTCATACATGTAGAATGCGAGGGCCAGGGCCCATTCATACAGGTAGGTAATCGTTGGATTATGGCAGTCTTTTCGTTTTCGAACTCTATTTTACAACATTTTATGAAACAAAATATATATTTTCTATATGTGTTTATAAAACCCCATAATCTGTTATGGAGTTTTAGCAGTTACACTTTAATTTGCATAAAATAACCGACGGGACATGATTGATCAGAAATTTATCTGTATGCCGGATGTGGAAATCGACTGATGAACTGTTCCGCATGCGGTTCTGTCACGTGACAGCTGACGAGACATTATTATTCTCGTAATGGTGGCACAGAACGGCCATTTCCAAGTTTGACTTCGTACTAAATTCGAGTATCAGGATATTGCATTGAGCAGACTAGTGCTGCAGATGACACATTATAAACAGAAAGGAGTCCAAATATATTATTATGGAAATTGAGACGACCGGCAGCTACTCTCTGGACCGTTTGACGTTATAGTTCTGTCGGAACCGTGCCTTGATTGGAAATTCATGTACCATGGGAAATGATATGCTTGCATGGAGGGTCCCGAAGTCTATTTTTTTAAAAAAGGCCATTGGGATCTGGAATGGGGTCATAATGTGCTGTCTGTCTGTCAGTTTTAAATCAATAGTTGTATAGTCCAATAGCATAGTTCGTCATGCTCTGTTTGCATCGAGCACAAATTGTGTGAATGAAACTTTTTGACTAGGTCTGTAGCTTGGAGCTGAATGACTGAAATAAAATTGCAAGGTACTTATCAGGAATTCTGAAAGACTAAATACAAAGGCTCAAAGCAACCAATTATGATACATTTCAGTGAGAGTGTGACACCCTGTCTGTTTGTACATTTGAATTTGCGCCCAAAGCACATCGGAAATTACAAATAGAGAGAATCTTATATGGCTGAGAGTCGGTTACTCTTTTTTTCTCACAAGGGATCGTTGTTAATAGGCAAAATCACGAGTGACCACAGGTCATGAGGTTTTGTTTTCCCGCCAACAAAGATCCCGATCAACTCCGCAACCATGTAAAGCTGGAATCATCATTGGCTCAGCAAGCTTTCAAATAAAATATGATATTGGCTTATATAAACACAAGTTATAGTTTTACACGGAATTTAGTATTAGATTCAAATTATACCAGAAAATGTTTCTACTAATTACCTTTCATTGTCTTAAAACATCACTCGTTTTTATCAGAAGTCAAGGTTTTTAAATATTTACTAAGTGGCAAAGTTGAGTCTCCCCATTGGATTACTGTAATAGTAGCTGACCAGCTGACAGGAATATGAACAATAAGTCGCTCTGCAGGCAGGATAAAAATATTAATTGTGGTGTATGCACATCATTACCAAACGAGTTTAGGAATATGGTGGGCATCACATTATTTTTTGCAAAATTACTTGTCCATTTGGTGTCCAAAGTGAGATTTTAACCCCTCTATTTTTCGTTGGTGTGCTACTACTATGTTAAATTGGAATGGGATTGACAACTAGCTCTACAAGGATAATAAGATGATAAGTTCAGATGGTTTATCAACCATATATATTCTTTGCAAGGCTGTTATTACGTCGTTGGGTATTGTCTTTATTGCAAAGTATTTTCCAGGGAGATCTGCAAATGTCTCGAAATTTGGGAACTGTTCTTTGTAGTTGTATAAAGCTAGGACGGGATAGAATCATGGCACCAGGTGTAATGTTCTAACATTTCAGCACAGCCATGAAGGGTGTGGTAGAGCGTTTCATACAGATGGGACAATTGGCCTTGGCATGCTTGCCCGAATGCCTAAGATTTGCATTAGTTATAAGAATGTCTTTATTTGCATTCGTAGCAAATTGCAGAATGCCCTTTGGAGGTTAATAATGGGGCTTTTCCAGGTCATATTATATCGCTCTATTGTAAGGGTCTCTAGGAATTTCCCTTAGACTGTAAGGTTTTTCAAGTGATTGGACCATAAAATTTTGCTCTGTTTCCATATATTAATTTTAATTTCTCCTTTTCACACACACACAGACACATGAGTCAACATTTTTAATAAACATCATTTATATCGGCTACATGAATATTGAGTTGAGTTCCTGCATGCGGATTTGTTTTTTATTTTGTCACACGTGTAGGAGAAACTACAAAGACTGCTAACAACTTGAGTCAAAACAGTTCAAACAAGATTTCTGTATATTACTTCTATCAAATTTTATGTGGATTCCAAATGAATGACCAACCAAGTCGCAAATATTAACTTTTTACTGAGGGACACAACATCATGTTGTTATGGTCATTTGTTTTGATATGGAAAGGTCACTGAATTTATTCAGTGTGTGCCAGGTCACCGAGTCGACCTGCTTTGTCATTGAGCTCTGATCAGTGAACAATGGAGTGGTCTGAAGTGGTGACCTACACACATGCACAGAGGTGAACAAGGGAAAAGTTCTGTTGTGGGCTAGAAAGATTACAAAGAAGTATGATGTATGATTAATTAGAAAAATGTAGAATACTGGTCAGAGTTCTCAGCGTGGGTATATAAAACAGTTCCCTTCATGACTGGGAGAGAAGAATTCTGAAATCTGACAAAAGCTGTGTGTTTTCAAGCCAGTGAGACTGTGAGCCATTGAAATTTGAAGGAGATACTCATTTATACATTGTACCTCTGAAGTGTGGACATTGCCTTTGAGTGGACTGGTGTATTTGGTGTTTAATTGTACCATATTGGAACCAAACTGTACCTCTGTGGGATTTGGACCAGGACTGTGTTCTGCGGACCACATTGGAAGAAAACTGTGCCTCTGTTGGGATTTGGACAAGACTATATGGCACCTACCATTGGATTTGGAACTGTGGGACAGTACCTGTGGAGAATCTCTCACCAGGAATTGGGATTTACCTGCAGTCTGTTCATTATTGGAGTTACAGCATAGCTACCTGTATAATTTCATTTATCTGCTTTGCGCTGATTTTTTATTGTTCTCATCGTTGTCATTCTTTGTTGAGTTCTGCTATGGTCTAGAATATTCTGAAGGTCGCCATCATAACACATATTAATGGGCCAGTCGGAGGAGGAAATGATTCACTACCATGAATTAAAAAAGGACAAATAATTTCAAGTTATAGGCAAATCAGAATTTCTAAAAGAATTTTGCCATTCATAGAAAAAACTGTGAATGGTAGAAATGAGCTTGGTGTGAGTCAACGTCAAACAGGTACATGGTCTCTCAGAATGGTTTAGTAAAAAGGTCACTCTTACTATCAATGAAAACTGGATCCATAACAAGGGCCTATAATTTAGGCAACTTCCAGCCTAGATGTACGTAATTCTTCCCTTATGCACTTCCTCCTCTCTCACCTTGCAAAATTATTGGACCTCTCACTTGTGTCACCCACCCAACTGCTAGTAAGTCTCCGATATTTGATCAAGCTTTAAAGACAGAGATTGGTAATAAAAGTCAAATTATCTCGCAATAAGTTTGTGATATAATATTTTTTAAAAAATGCAATCTTTTGATTTCTACGTAAGAGAAAACCTACTTCCCTGCCCACAACTCTTGTATGTCCTGAAATATGAAGTTGTGTATAGCCATGTCTGGAAAGCCTGTGATTTTGTATTATGTACAATTAGGCAATTCCAATTAAAATGAACATATGATCCGTATGTATTATGAGGAATAGTACTGCAGACTTAAAGTATTTATAGCTAGCACAAATGGCACAAGTCAATAGTCGGGTGTAGTACTACCATTTGCTAACTATCACGTCCAAAAGTCAAAAAGTGGATGTACATTGCCGTATTTTCATTTCTAATATCACGCCTCGAAAAACAGCTGTTTTTCGAGAAACAGATTCTTGGCCATATGACCTTGACCTTCAACTTTGAAAGAAACAAAACCTATCCAAGGTACACTTCAGTTGCCTTCCTGACATAGCAGGTGGAGCGGCGTAATGGAAATGATAGCATGTGGAAATAAAGAGGAGCAGTAATATTGATGACAGTGGGTAAGTCATGTGGAGAAATGTAATAGGAAAAACGAAATCATCACACATGGGCCCCCTAGTGCCAAACTGTCAGGTAACTATCCAGTGTAAGAGGTAGGAAAACCACAAAAATATTCCTTCCGGCAACAAAGAACGATAATTTGCGCATGTAAACTTGCCTAAATACATATCAAAATTAACGTGTATTGTCACAAAATATGTGATAAATGACTGATAATTCATAAATTAATAGATATCAAGGCTAGAAACAGGTTTAAGGAAAATACCAGCATGCACCTCCAACACAAGAGAGTGCCGAACAATTTAGCATTAGGGGGCGTATGTGTGCATTTTCTCCGGGACTGCTTGACAGCCTGTCTTTTGATTTATGAATCTGATCCGATTCTTGGATCAATAAAATATCAAAATTACAAAACTTTAAATGCTAAAACTGAAAACACTGTAAATGAACATCATTAAACAATAATCAAAAACCAAAATGGCAATCAACTAAATGAGGCATATGCAGACTAGTTTAGTTTATTTCCCTTTGCAGAAAATGCTTACTTGTTTTACAGTTTTCAGCGTTTCCATTCGGATCAAACGGGTCGCTAACTGCGCACCACATGTAGCCGGGAGTGCCATCCTCTATGCACGAGAAGTGTACATTTTTGCCATTTATAAAAGGAAAAAGGCAATTCCCTGTGGTTATTTGTTCCCATGTTTGTACCACAGCAGGCCCTGGAAGGAAAGTTAATTCGTAAATAACAAATCTGCTCAAAATCAAGACATTCATAACATAAAGATGGCCCAATTTTGCCGTGCCATTGTGTTTGTGCAACTGTGACTTCCATGTGGTCTCCTTGGAATCCTGGGAATTTGGTTTGGCGGACTCCCGAATATATGATGTGGACAACATATTTAATTTTGTGTGTGAAAAAGTGAATGGCTTAATCTCTGATTACAATAGTTAAATTGAGGCGATAGAGTTTGACAAAAGCACGAGTTTCCTTGAGACTTTTATGCCTCAAGAAAGTTTCCTCTCGGCAGAAATTTATCTTGTTCATGTCATAAAATCTGGACTTTCATAGGTTTTTTTGCAAGACGGTGGGGAAGGCTACTCGTCACAATTCACTTTGAAGAATATTATTTGAGGAATTCCATTAAAAATGTCGTCATTACATATGTTCTCCCACGCGAAACCAATAGATTTTAACTCAGGTTTTTATCTACAAATTGAGCCACGTAAAAGACAGGAGCTGGCTTTTGCATAATTTGAACGTGATTTTTGTGTGTGTGCGCATACTTAGACTCACATCAAGGCATTTATTAGGCTTGGCGACAAAATATGTAAGCAGACGACCTGTAGAAATATTACTACAATCTCCTTGTGGTTTGCAAAATATTTTCACCTTAAGTAATACGTTGTTTTCGGTGTCTTTGAATAAGTGTTTGAGTATGTAATAGATTTTATATCCACTTCCACAGTTGGTCAGTGTGCTTAATTTTGTGTCACAAAGATCTCTGCAACATCCACAACTATTTTAATATTTTGTAGTTCTTAGTTTGTGAAAACCTGCCTAAGACACATCAAATTTAGGTTTTGCCACCAGATGATCCACTTTGGGATACGTTGTCAAAATGGGCGATCCTGTTTTAAATGTTGTAATATTTTAATGCAAGAACAAAGCAACTATTTGTTATATGTTCCCACAAGATGGCTGTTTGCGAACAGCTTTGCAAATAAAGTTATAAATAGATGACTGGTGGTACCACACGACAGGGTTAAAATCTTAAATCTATTTAAATTGCTTCCTCAGTAGACTATCATCCTCCAAAAAACTATCCTTAGGAGACTAAAAGGGGAATTTCGTTCCCTTGAAATTATTATTTCGTTCCCTCACAATATTATTTCATTTCCTTGCAATATTTCGTTCCTTCAAAATTATAATTTCGTTCCCTCGCAGTATTATTTCGTTCCCTCGCAACAATATCGTTCCCTCGAAATATTATTGCGAGGGAACGAAATAATTATTTTGGAGGAAACAAAATAACATTTCGAGGGAACGAAATAATTATTGCGAGGTAACGAAATTATTTTCACTGGGGACCGAAATAACAAACTTTCTCTTCTTTGTCCCCCTTAGGACTCCAGAGATACCTGTTTATGTGGGATTTTATTTATTTTGTTCCCACGCAAATATATTGCGAGGGAAAGAAATAATTATTGCGTGGGAAGGAAATACTTTTCCTCTGGGGCTCCATACCTTAAGGGTTCTCTGCAATTTACGATGTAAAGGACGGGAAATTGTTTTCTTCATCAACATCCATGAAAAGTCATCTGTTACCCTATTACACAGAACATTATATGTGCAACAGAAAAGATAAAAATTGCGTGGGACTGTCATAACATCCGTTTCTCTTGATATTTTGCTTCAAGTTGAAGGCACATTGCGTTACTTTTGTTGTCGATAGTATTACCAGGAACAGCAACTGGCAGGGCGGCTCGTAAAATTCCGCCAATTTTGTCTGACGTCATGTAAACTCGCCCAAACATGTTGCTCGTGTGCAAGCCTCCTTGTTTAGACTTTAATTTGCCCTTATATATGACTTTTGCAAACTTTTGGTTTGCTTTTAGGTCAAATATTTTGATTGCAGTGTGTGTCTGTTTTTATATAAGCTTTTGTACATGATTCTCGGCTGCTTTTGTGCCCGCTCTTTTATTGGACAATCCGTTTTGATTTTACTGTTTTTCGTTTGCTTTGATGTCACCCGTTTTGACTGTACTGTTTGCCATTTGATATTTTGACAGACATATTGATATGGCAGTTCGTCATGTGCTGCTATGTCAGTCGATTTTACTGGACTTACTTGGAACAATAGTAGTGGAGGCCGCACGGACATACGAGGTACAAGACGACAAGACAATCATAACCAGTAACTCCCTTGCCCTGCCAAAAACACACATTACTTCGTCAACAATGATCAATAACAAACCACATTATCATACGAGAAAAATATGTTATGGATATATATATATATATATATATATATATATTATTGTATATATGATGCATGCAAACCTCCGGAGATTACTATCTTGGGGAAAATACATCCCACAATGCACCCTGATGCTACAACAAACTGCCAAGGTTTGTACGAACTACTTTTATCATTTTATCATTTAAAAGATAAACACCTTTCGGGGCTGGTCTGAAGCAAAGGTTTCCTCAAATGCGTTTGAGGAAAGATGTGGCTCTGGAGCAGTTCTGGAACTGTTCATGTACAGCTGCTACACTTGCTGATGATTGTACGTAAAAGATATAAAGTCAATAAGGTGGCTTAAACAATGCAGTCAGGTAAAATAAGTCCAAGCAATCATAATCTTGAGAATACACCATCAGCTTTGCTCAAAATGTGTGAGAATGATAAGGTTCAGACAGTTTCTCATATGATTTTATTTTGCGTGTGTGCTGAACAATTACACTGTTCGAGAATATTGGTTAGTTTCAACATTGTAATCGCCTCAATAAAATATATATGAATATACAAGAACGTATGTAAATACAATGTGGCTCGTTCATTCACGGCTCCCCTTCCACCAAACTTGCAAAAATTGCAGGCGGCCTTGCATGCAAACCATTACCATAATTGGCGAGAAAAAAATGTATTAGTCTGGAATATTTTTTGCAATGAATACATTAAAAAATTTTGCGCAACTTTACTTTCAAGATGACGCTGATGACTGAAAGTAAGCGTAGGTGTACATGCGGACAGTGTACCAAACAGTGACGAATATCTGTAAAAGTACAACATACAAGATGTACGGAATTACACCTGTGGTCATTGATTGATGGCAAAGGTCAGTTCATATACTTTTGACATATGTTCAAATAACCGGAAGTGTATAATCAGGGCGAGTGGTGATCTTATAAACATGGCAGCTGCTGCACGCAAAATGTCGTCTGCCTCAGTGTAATGGTGAGACATATTACAACATCGAATAACTCGACCTGGTTGAACAATATCAAAACTACAATGTCGCTAATTAGCTGTAATGATATTTGGAACAATGGCGGTGATGAATACGGGAAATTTTCACACAATTTAATAGAGAAATTATTAAAAGAGAAATTTATACCTGAATGGCAGAATGACTTCTTTAAATAAGCCTATCCAGATAAAAAGTTGAGAACCTATTCGAAATTTAAATCAGATTTCAAAATAGAAAAGTACCTAATTGTAATAAAGAATATGAACGAAAGGAAAAACTTGACCAGATTACAAATAAGCGCACGTAATTTGAACATTGAGAAAGGTAGACATAGAAGGCCAGTTAAAGTTCCCATTGATGATAGAATTTGTGATTCGTGTTTAGAAGTCGAAGATGAAATTCATTGCGTTGTAAATTGCCAAAAGTTTAAAGAAGCCAGAAATAGATTTTTGATACTCTGAGTAAATTTATCGTAGATTTTGATCATTTATCGTCCGAAAACAAATTTATGAAACTTATGAAATGTGACGAAATTGAAATTATATGGCAATTTACAAAATTTATCTCGGAAACAGTGAAAATCAGGGGTTCACTATAGTACTCTTAAGTCATTTAAACCTACAATACTTTGAGGGGTTTTTTTGGGGGGGGGGAGCTGCCCCTGAGGCATACGTATCAGGGATTGTTGTAATGTACTGTGTTGTATTGTACTGTTGTGGTATAGTGTATTTATAGTGTATTGAGTTACAGATTACCATTTATTGTATTTATGGTGCAGTAATAAAGTCGTTCATTCATCCATTCAACAGCAAGAGCCGGCTCAACAACATTTGGCGCCAGTTTGACGCTTTAAATGTCCGACAAAGTGCCAAATTAGTAACTGCAATTTTACGTAATTAGAGAATCCTGTGTATGAATGAGTATAAGCTTTGCCCACAGTATTCGAGGGCATTGATCTGATAAGATCAGGAACATAATGACGGATTGAAGTTTGAGTAGAGCTCCTTGTGAGGATAGCAAAGCGAGGTACATCTCCAAACGTGTATTTTACAAATGAGGAGCAAAATGTGCCAAAAACAGGTTTTCAAAATAAGCAGGAAATTGATTATTAAAAAAACGGTAAAAAAACTTAACAGCTTTTGTTTTTAATAAATCCTTTCCTTGAGGATGCGTAAATGTTTAAACAGAGGTTCGGTATGTGAGATAATCAATCTTGCACTTGCATCTTACAGCCTTTTTTTCTTGCAAACCAAAACTGCGGTTAGAGGAATGACCCCAGGCTAGTTGAGAATAGGTAAGGTGTGGGAGAAAAACAGACTTGTATATAAGGATGAGTCCAGAAATTGGTGAATAAGAACTCAATTTCTTAAAAGTACAAGTGACGCTTGAGCGTTAAGCTGCAAATAAATTTATATGCGTTGTCCATGAGAGATTTAAATGGATTTGTAAACCTAAAAATTTGAATTTTCCATCCTATCTTTTTTAATATTATTTATTTTGATGTTTAAATCTAATTTAACTTTTCTTTGGGGAAACTGGAAGATCATGTATTTAGTTTTTGAAATATTTTAAGTTAACCGGTTAGCAGCTGACCAGTCATTCACCTTCTTCTCAGATTTTATACATGCAGATAAACTTTGTGTAAATAAATTTGAGAAAAACTGGAAAGAAGAAAGTGATTTAAAAAGAGTTGTATCATCATCATCATCATGATTTGATTGGAAATTATCGGAAACAGTATGCATATCATTAATGTATATGAAAAACAGTAAGGGACCAAGTATTGATCCTTATGGAACAACGGTAGTTATAGGTAAAGTGTTAGCGCATATACCGTCATATTGGACAAACTCAATTCAATGAGTAAGATAACTGAGGAACCAAACATGTGTAATGCCTCGAATTCCGTAATGATTCAATTTATGTAAAAAAGATAGGATGGTCTAATGTATCGAAAAGCTTTCGATAAGTCTGAAAAACACGGATACATATTTTGTCAGCACCCAAGTCATATATCAAACTATCTATGATAAAAATCCTGTTTTAAATGATACAAGGCATTATTGAGAATCTTACTGTAAACTTTGAGATTATGTTTGGTTGTGTTATAAAGCGTAGTATTTTGGGGGCATTTTTTATAGAAAGAATCACGAAATTTTGAGACATTAGCACACTATTTGGGGGGAGTGTTTATGTTTATATCTATTTGAATTTAAATATTGTCCTGATGGGTAGGTGCCTCTCTTTGGCCTGACAAACAATAGACTCAAGTTTAGTGTAATTTAAATTAGGGTCTTTGGCTTGGTCAGTATCCATATACAGTAATTCCTCATAGAGACTGACACAGTCTTGTTTTGACATCAACAAATTTGGGAGGTCCAGGCAAATCTAAATTTTAAACAATATAGACCCATGTCTTTTACACGATTTGCAAAACAGGCCAAGCCTATATTTATCACTCTCCATGGCACAGATGATGGCGTATACTTTCTTACCTACTTACTTGGTGGAGAAGACCAAAGGACTCGGAGAAAACCGTGCACAGTTTGCCTGCAAAGCAGACCAAGTTACGTGTTAAGCAGCTTGGGTCTGCTTTGGAGGCAAGTGCACAGTCAGATTGGTAGGAACCCTTTCCACTTACTTCCCAGGCCGTGAATGCAGCCCCCGCCGGAAAGATGAAAGGCAAGCGGTGAAAGGCAAGCGTGTTGCAGTTCCGCCAGCTGTGCACCAATTACTAAACATAACATAATCTAAATTTTGATTTAAACAGGTAAAATATGGGAAATGGTTTGACAAACCAGTGAGGATAATCCTGATTGGGTGGATTTTTAGAGTGACATGTATTATAAAACATATTATCAGTTAGGGTTTCAAGATTGTCAATATACTTTCTGACCTCTTCAGATTTCTTTGCGTCTCTTTCTTTAATTCAAGCTATTTTGTGGTTGTGAGATATAACGGTATGCTCCATCTAGATGAAGGAAACAAATCATATCCAATTCAAAAGTATGCTGCACGAAGCTAGGTAAACAGAAAAAAACAAGCAAACAACCCCCCACCCCACCCCCACCCCCCACCCCCCAAAAGTCAATTGATGAGTGAAGAATCGGTTTCCCTGTGGGAAGTTCGACAAACTCTAAGCAGGCAACGAGAAAAATGGGTTAGGACTCTTACAACAGGACAAAAACTGCAATAAAAGTGATATTATAATTTATTCTATGCATTTGGTAATTTGTATAATTTGTCTTTATTTATTTTCCAGACGAAACCTTGTGCAAGTTCACTTTACTCACAGAATATCTTCAAAATGTCACAATGAGTAAGTAAATATTTAAATGTATATTGTGAAACTTGTAGGAAAACAGATACTTAAGTAAATTTATATAAATTCAACTTTCGTCTTTTGAAACCTAAATCACAAAGTTTATGCTGGAAAAAACGCTCTTCTTTCTATTTTCATTTCACTTGTTAAATGTGTGACACTCGTAAACTAACGCTTTGCTTGCAATTCTGCTTGTTTTAGTGCCTTATACTATTTTTTAGACTTCCTGATATATTTCATCAAAAAACAAGAAGAAATAATGCACATTTTCTGTACATTATTTATCAAGGGAAGACATATGCCCTTTTAGACTTTCAAAATAAGAAATTTTTCTATGGAAAATATGTACAAAATATTTGTGGACGTATCATACAATAAATTTTGGAATCATGCGTAAGCATATGGAAAACAAACATGCGGCGTGCAAGCAGCAGGACTGTAGTTTATCAAACTTCTGTTACAACGTGCAGTAAGTACTTAATTTCTTGTTGATGGAATTGATTCATACTACTCCATTTTTCTAGTGTTTATGATACATTCATAGACTACAATGTTTTGGATACGCCACTTACCTCATCGTTTGCCTTAAAATTTGGATCCACATTTTCATATAATTATCCTCGAAACAAAGAGTACTGCAGGCTGAAGGGTTTAAAAAATTGCACTGAAATGTTACTTATGGTATACTTTATAATTCTTAGAAACCAAAGACATATACAGGTTAGATCCCCTTCCTCAATAAGTCTCGCCTGTTTCGTCTGTAATATCCCCCATCCATAACTGCCCAAGAAAGAGATATCGTCAAGGTGCTGTAGGTCCGTATTTTGGTGGAGAAATTATTGACTGCGAAAGGTATGTTCTGTTGATAATACAACTCAGCAATATGGCACCTTTAATAGGGAACATGATATCTTGATAAATATCTTATTAGAAATCATTCTAAACAAATATACGATCTCCAGAGAGACTGACAAAGGTTACTTTATAATTCGCAGTTTCGCTGTCTTTTAATGACCATTGACAATGCAAGCTTCAATGGGTATGTTCCAAAGCAACCCGACACTTGATGATAATGACCGAACGCTAACGTCCAAAGTGCCGGAACAATTAGTTTGATTTAGATTCACAGTAGCCAGTGATCGCAGAGTTCCCCTACCCACAGCCCAATATCTTCAACACCTTCCCGCACACAATCAACAGATCACGAACGGTCATTTGAAATGAAGTCTGCTTTTCTCGTTTCTGTTTTCCAATCTTTCCTTTTATTGTTTATTTTCTGTGCTTTGATCAAGGTATTACGTTCTGAAAGAAAGTTTCGGAAAAAGCTATCCAGTGATATCGTATCCATATTTGTTGGCACGTATTCTCCGAGTTCTTGACGCACACAGTGCACGAGATGTCGCGTCACTCATTCATGTGAAAACAATATTGAACTATTCTGTAATATGTTAAAATGTTTGAATTGTTCACCAAGTGTGTTTTTATGCTTGGACAAATTAAACAAAATTTGTGCGCAGATTTGATGACCAACGATAGACACAAAATCGCAACCTATGTTAATTGTCATCAAATATGTTTGAAATAATTTAAAATTATGTAAGTTAATTATTATATCAATATATTTTTTAACCATGATTATAACGTTTTCATGCACTGTAATTTATATTCATTAGAAATACTGGCACAGCTCACGTTAAGTTCCATTTAGAAAAGAATAGTACTGACAAGTATAATGTATACATAGAACATAGTCTTGACGCAGGAGTATTTCTCTATGAGCTATCATTGCGCAATTTTCAATCAGATTTCAGGACAATGGAAGCTTTTCGAAAATCTGGTCTTTAGCGTTGTTTGAAAGGACACGCAGCGGCAGTTGATTTCCTTGCAAATAGTGCGAGGTACTGCGGAAATAGGTTAACCATTTTACCACGCAAACCAGTCGGCAAGGAAGGGTAACTAATACCATTGTCTCGGGTATTTTTTTTTTTTTTCATTTATTATTATTATTTTTTCATTTTATTTTATTTTATTTTATTTTATTTTACTTTATTGTATTTTATTTTTTGCCAAATAGCGACATTGCTGTATCGGTTTTCAGATCACAACTCTGAGCATATTTAACATCAGACTTAATTGCACACGGTTAGTAGCTTGCCGGCACAGAGGGTGCCCGGCGCACCTCCTCCTTCCCATCCACCCACCCACTCACCCCCCACTCCCGTGATTGGAAAAAAGAGCATGTTAATGGAATTAAATGTATCTAATATTGCTTACTAACTGCCGACAAACGGGTTCATATGACATGATTTTCGCACTCATCAGTATAGGCCTTTCTATTCAAAACGTGACATTAGAGTAAACAGTGGAAACAGGATGAAAAAATTGCGAAGCAGATGTTTCATGGGAAAAACTGTTGAAGTTGAACAGAAAAACCAATTTTTTTTTCTTTTCCCTTTTTTTTTTTTTAACCGGGCACCAGACGCACGTGGTTATTAATCTCTTTAAACAAACGTTATCCACTGGACAACCAAAACGCGCTGCCATCCAGATTACCGGTAAATGTAACAAGATTGATAGTTTTAAAGTGTTATTAATAAACAAACAGCTTACTTGAGTATAACATTTTATTTTGTGTCGATTTAACCAGATGACTGAGAGTTACCTACTATTACTGTGACATGTATGTAGTCCGGTAAATTACGAACTAGGATCCACAAAGTTACTGCGCTGAGGAAAACTATATGAATTGTCATGTGCAAGAGATATCGGCACTGACGTCATGAAAACAATAAAAACACAAATAAAATGCTTAATTTAGAGTTTGAGGTATATATTAAGCATTTTCGAGCTTTTCAGTCTGAGATAAATAGTATATAGCATACATAATATAAACATATAATACAAAATTGCTCAATAGATCACATATTTAGCAGGACAACCAATCAAAATTTAAATAAACCAATAAGTGTTTTATGAGAGTGAACATAGAAAAGTAGTTTGTGCTTGTAGGTTGGGCCCACCGTTTAACAGTATTAAATGTAATCCATTAGCAATGTTGTGTGCAAAGTGATTATAACTAACTTTAATTTTATAGTTATGACACACACACACACACACACACACACACACACACACACACACACACACACACACACACACACACACACACACACACACACACACACACACACACACCTCCGCCCTTTGTTAAGTTAGTCAAATGCCAGAGGGTAGTAGCTAACATTGATAGTGGGACGTGGCGAGGCCAAAAATCATAAAAAAAAACTAGTATTGAAGTTTCCGTTGCAAATTGCCTCAACACAGAGCAAAGAACTTGTCATGTTATTAACTTATCGATCGAGTGGCTCATCTCGGATTTGTGCATTAAAACTCACCAAAATCAGATTGCCAAAAAAAAAAAAAATGCACTTGGGCCTATTTTTTGTTTGTAGCAGGAAAGTAGATAGCGACTCTCTCTACCTGCCTGTTAGTAGTTGCTTCCTGTTGTGATCTGCTTCTATTGTCATCGCTTGCACTAAAAGTGTTGACAAATTTCGCTGTCTTTTGTGAACTAATGATTCCGAATGACATTTGTATGACTTAAAGTCGCATATTGCAGTGTTTTTAACCCTTATTTTGATTTTTTTCCTGATAGAATCCCCTTCCCCCACTTCAAAACGAGTTCCATTCACGCCTGCCCTTTGCCCCCCCCCTCCCCCCCCGCGCCTCCTTCTTCAACATATGCTGGACACGCCATTAGCGGGGATGGTCCTATATGACAAGAACTGCGTAAGAAGACCATATCGGTGACGTTGACCTATTTTTCAAGGTCACAGCGCCAGTATCATATGGTAAAGCCTTGGCATGGCGCCACTGATATTTTGTTTCATGTTGCGTTTTCAATAAGCACATGGCATGGTAGCATCAATGGAAATTGAAAAAAAACAAAAACAAAAAGTAAAAAAAACGCATCAAATTTCCCAGTCAATAACTGCCCCCCCCCCCCCCCCCCCCGCGGACCTGGAGTGCCTACAGTGTAGTTCCAAATTACATCGCGTCCAAATTTTACGTTGACCCATTCTTACAACATGCTAGATAATGGGTTAATCAATGGAGAATTATATTGGACAAGTTACGCATGATTTCACCACAACGACTCATGACCTGCAGCAAAACTGCAGATCACTTGGATAAAATTTGCTTTGTTGTGTGCAGATACTCATACTCGCAGATAGGTTGATGGCTATAATTTTAATAGTTAATATCAAAGTGGAAAAAGCTGCATTTAACCACATAGATTTGCAACTTTTTGATTGTCCTTACGATTGTCCTTAAATCTGATTGTAAAGTGTGGAATGATAACTCATCGGGAAATGGTACTTCTGGCCAAAGACCTGGTGTACTATCCGTATGCTTATTGATATTGACCTGTCCATGGTGTATTGTATTAATACTATTATTTTCTCAATGACAAGGTGAACGCTACCAATGGAGGCTTGGTAATCAAAATCAAACATCAATATTAAAATAATTTGAAACTGGAAGTTGGCTTGTATTGTCAGTCATCAGATTGGCGCATAGGTTTTGTTTATGTCCAAACTTTAAAATACATAATGGCGACTGGTCCCCCAAATCGAACACTTTACTCGTAAATTGTGAAGCCTTATTGTGAAGCATTAAGTACCTTTCTCGAATATGACCCGCCACCTGGTGTGCTGTGGACGCTTTAAAGATCGTCGACAAACTATCTTGACGAATGCATTATGATGGGCTTCTTGATCTTTCGTTTGGAACGAAATGGCCCTCAAGAAAAGGACAGTATCAATTCATGAAAATAATAATAATAATAATAATAATAATAATAATAATAATAATAATGATAATGTGATGATGATGATGATGATGATGATGATGATGATGATGATGATGATGATGATGATGATATATACATGTATACCAATTAATTATTTAATTTAACAAACTACCAAAAAAAACAAAACAAAAACAAAAAAACAAAAAAACAAAAAAATCCAAATTCCTAGAACAAGAAATTTAAGTGGGGACACTCAAGCTTTTACCTCATGGAAGTAATGCCAAAACATAAAAGTTAATATTCCTAAAATCATCATCATCATCAACATAAAAAAATAGTAATTTATAGTTCAAGGCGCAATTTTACAAGTGTTGAAGCATGTCCCTATCATATGTCGGGAATAATTTCGTATCCAAGTGCAAATCAGCCAATTCCACTTAAGCAAAACCCATTCTTGAAAATATCTTCCAAAACTCTTTTTTTTTCACACGAGAGAAGACTACACGTCCGTGTCAAACAGGAACAGTACATAGTTGTCCAATTATGAACAACAGTGTTAAAGCTGTGGGAAAAAAAAACAAGAAAAAGGTAAGTCAGTGAAAGGAACTGTGTAGGCCTAGAAGTAAGTTTAGAGTCCAATAAGACACAGCATCAAGGCCTATTTGAGAAAGGAGATAGGCCTAAATGACGTACTGTTATATGGAAAGTCTAAAAGATTATTTCTTAAATTCAAAATTACTCTTCAAATTCAATAACAAAATCTTTATTTCTAAAATGTAAGAATGATACATGGACAGGTCGGGTTGTTCTGCACAGATATATTATATGCAAGGTAAAAATAGGCATTCATGGTGGTCAGAAAGGTTTATGAGTGTTGGTCAGTAAATTCATCCCTCCACCTCCCAAATATGAAGAGAAGATACATCAGGTGATTCTAACTTTACTTTGGCATTTTGTACGTCAGCAAAACATCATCAGTTGAGAATTTGGTGCAGGGTTCAAGATTTGACGCAGTAAGCTCCCCGACCCACAGGCGCGCCCTAATAAGGGCGTACCACATCCATATTAGGAGTCGCTCTGCTGACCAGTGCTCACCCCCCCCCCCCACCCCTAACTTATATGCTCAAGTCACAGCAAAAGACTTTATTCTGGAGACTTGGGTTGAATTGCCAACATCATCTGTGCAGCTACAACCTTTGTATTGAAAGCACTGGAATAAAACACCATCAATTGCCAGTGGACCTATTATTAGGCCTATACCCACTAGCTTTATAAAAACTTGGTAGAGAGTCCGGGTAACCCCGTACAACATCCATGGGGCGATGATCAGTAACATATTTGTCCCAGTCGGACGCTTCAAATATCTGAATGGCATCTCCACCGTCACTACTGCCCATGGCCATACCATTTTCATGACCACTCTTCCATCTTTGGTAAAACAGGATTTGTTTTCCCCTGCATAGCTTTGCACATAATTTGAGACCTTTCCTCAGTAAAGTCCACAGACATGATATACCTGTCTGCTCTCCTGTTCAAATACATCCATTGTCTGGCACGATAGGAGATTAAAGTTACTATAGATGATGGCCCGGTAGGGCGGGTTGTCTCTGTTAGGTTTACCAACTTGGTGTAAACGGTCAATGACAATGTCATTAAGGATGATATTAGCTCCCACTTTTCAGCATGTTTCACGACCGAGGCATCAGTTTCTTCTTTTGGGGCTTATTGTCTTTAGACCATATGCGTAAACGTTTGCGCCTACTGAATTGTTCAGCAGTATCTCGGGCACTCTCTAACTCCCTAACTTAGCTTTGAGAGTGTCGGCCTCTGATCCAAGGACCTTGGTGCGAGCTAGGTACGTTGATGCTATGGTTTAACCTTTGACATCTATAGCAGCGTCAACTTGAGCAATGACAGCGTCAACAACAGTGTATATTTTCTTGTCAAGAACCAAGTCAATCTTATCGGCCAATGCCTCCACAACTGTCTCGTCACTAAGAATGGCCAAAAAACTCACCTGCACCCTCTTTCCCAGCTTTATTAGGAGGGCAGAGACCAGTGGCGGTTGGCGATTCCCAAGGAACCATGGTCGTCAAAGTCAGCATTATTATTGTGCACAGCTTGTGGCGTTTGTTGTAGTCATAGGGAGAATGAAAATTGGTCGACCCGTTGTCAGTTGATGCTTTAATATTGATAATTACTATATACACGCAAGAGGGCAGTGTCGCACACAGACTTTCATTTTGCCTGTGGTTGTTGTCTTTGCTGACTCTCAGCCATTGTTACAGTGGTGGATATTTTGAACAAAGACGGACATAAAACTGACTCGAAATAAGGTCATCCACCAGTCCATATACACTTTCTTGAGGATCTCAAGCACATATAAAATTCAAATGAGAAAAACCCAGGGCCATAGCAACAGTAGTCCATGTAGCCTAGGCCTAGGTGATTTTTGTAGCAAGAAAAACAAAACAAAACAAAAAAAAAACAACAAAAGAAAGAGAGAGAGAGAGAGAGAGAGAGAGAGAGAGAGAGAGAGAGAGAGAGAGAGAGAGAGAGAGAGAGAGAGAGACACGCCTGCGGCGGTAATTTTTCACCCACAGCGACGCATGTGCTAAGGTTTTTCTTTTCTTTACATTTTATGATCCATCACTGGTTTGTAAGGCAATATAACTAGTTTTCCGACGTTTCTGTCTGTCAGATAAAGCTCGATTTGTAGGCCCACTGTAATCAAAGGATCCAACATTTATGAACTGCCTTGCTGGGTACTTAACGGCTGCCCTTTGGAGGCGAGATATTTCACGATATTTGTCTTTTATTTACACGTGTTAGCAATACCTTCACAGCTTCAATATATTCATACGTTATTGTTAGATGTTTGCATGTACTTTGTATTCATGTACTCTATAACTATGAGCCCTATCAGTATAAAAGGGGGTATTTATTATATATACAAAACGGCTAATTTGTGGTATAATTATAGCTAAATGTGCAAAAAAGTTACCATTCAACATATTGTCGGTACATATGAAAATAACTTTATGATTGCCGTATGTTTAATTATCTGTGTTTTCATGTCGTCATTCAACAAAAGTTGCAAATTTATTTGTGTAATGAAGTTGTCTGCTTCGAAAAGCAAGGCTCATAATTTGTACAGATTAACAATTATACGGTTTTTCTTAGGTTAGAAACTGACAGTAAACGTCAGAATTATACCCCTAGGAAGTTTACTGAACTTGGAAAAATTGTTGTAGTTACCCATGGCAGGAGGCTTAGGTGTTCTGTAGCAACACACAATACTGAATCTATTTGTATAACCCCATGAGTTTGCAGCACCAAAAGCCATCAAAAGAGAATTATTCGGACACCGTAATCTCTGCTTTGTTTTATTGTCCTGTCGGGAGCACGTCAGCAGAAGCGTTACAGTAGCGACAGCTCGATGACACGTGGTGACGTACATTTTACCCTGGATGCCACAAGCTAATGCTCACCAAATCGCATCATCCATATACTTAGAACAGAGCGTCAAGCTCACGGGTTTAATTTCTAATTCTAGCCCAGTCACATGCGCGCGCAAGGTAAATTCGTCTTTTTTTCCCCGGGCAAGAATTTGTAACAAATCCCAGCAACCATGCCCTCTCGTGCATTGCTGACGTTGCTTGTTACGTCAGCAGCCAGCACATTGTGTTTCATTTATCTTGGTTTCATAAACTTAGTATAATGTGAAGTCTGCTGTTAGAACAGCGCGCGCCGCACGCACCACGTGATAACCCAAGTTGCAAAGCTTATTTCCGTTAAAAAAAATAAAAGGGGGGATGGGTCTGTCACTTGAGGCGTTTTTTGATATTTAAGTTGATCAGGTTTGCTTGTTTGTCTCTTGCAACATTACTATGTTGTTGGAAACTGGGATAGAATAGGGTTTAACTACTTCTGGGGAGGATTGAACGTTCAACTAATAAGCCCACACCATGAAGGCTTGGCAGCCGTCCATGCCCTCCTTCGGCGGGCATGGACTAAACCTGCCAAGCCTTCATGGTGCGGGCTTAGTTGAACGTCCAATCCTCCCCAGAAGTAGTTAAACCCCTAACCAAAAGCAAGCGATGTCAATGTTTTATTTTGCATATACATATTAAACATTCGATACAATGCGGCAATATCTGATGTTGTATGCCTTGCTGACATCCCTCATTATTATACCTCAGAGGGAAATCCGTACACGTGATTGGTTAATTGGGCATGGGACAGTTTTGCCTGTCCACTTCTGTGAAAGTACTGTCCACCGCTCACTGTAGCGCTAGATGATTCTGTCTCTGCAATATATAAATATTGTGATAGCCCATTTCTTGAAATGTGAACTTTTCTCCATGATTGCCATCTTGCCTTGTGTGCCAAATGTATAGAATGTGTGTTATTAAAATCTATTAAATGGAAGCTTTGATGTTTTATTGTTCAACGGTATAATAAAAGTTATTAAAACAAATGGTGCCCTTGGCCTTGGGGGACGGGAAGAATTGTGAACCTTCAGGATGGACTGTCCACCCTCCGCTTCGCGTCGGGTGGACAGACCATCCCTCAGGTTCACAATTCTTCCTGTCCCCCTCGGCCAAGGGCACCATTTGTATAATGACACCTCATTCAATGTAAAATTATAATGAGTGCCAATTAGGCTGCTCTCCATTTTAAGATGAATTTACCTTTCTCAAGTTTCTGTTATTATTGTTTAATAGGATGTGTTGGCATTAACTATATTATTTGCAGACCTGCTCCAGTCCCAACAGTTGCTAGACAACAGAACTACGTTAATATGTATAGTCAGCATCATTAAAAACCTATCAAAAGTTTGACTGGCTCTATACTATAGTCCCAGAAAGGTACAGGAAGGGGATATTGCAACTACATCATAGGTTGTCACCTTCAAGTGACTCGTCCTGATAGACATGGTTGACTGAGTATGCACCTTTATGGCAGAGTGTTATGTAATGGGTGAGTACCACCTGTGGGCTCTGCCAGCACACCAGAAGAGATAAGGTGGCAGGTCCGTCAGGTGGACAACTGAAGAAGCCAGTTGGAGAGGGAAAATCGGTCTTAAAAAAGTGAAAATGCAGCACCTTATGAGTGCAGAAAGGCTCCGCGCAATAGGTATGCTGGAAGCTGGCTTGTGTCAACGAGAAGTAGCCATAAGATTAGGTTGTTCCCAGTTTACAATATCAAGCCTTTCCAGGAGGTATACTGAAAGTGAAACACAGTCAACTAATGATCGTCCAAGAGCAGGGAGACCCATGTTACCACCCCTCAACAAGATCGACACGTCATTACGGTGTTGCATCTTCGTGACAGATTCCGCCCTGCAACCAGAACTGCAGCTGAAACTCCAGGTGCGCATAATCCCAGGATCAGTGTATCGACAGTCCGCAGACGACTCCACAGCCATGGACTTTGTGCCAGAAGACCATATAGGGGTCCAGTTTTAACTGATAATCACCGCCGCAACAGAGCAGCATGGTGCAGGCTGCATGGTGCAGGCAGCACAGAGCAGCATGTGCGATGGAACCATGCACAGTGGAACGAAGTGTTGTTTAGCGAGGAGAGCCAATTCTGTGTTGACCAGCCAGATGGGCGTGTACGAGTATGGTGCAGGCGTTGAGAATGGTTTGCTGACTGTTGCGTTAGGTACAGCAATGGATGGGGTGGGCCTAACGTTATGGTATGGGCAGGAATATCAGCTGATCACAGAAGTAACCTTGTTGTGCTCAACGATAATCTAACTGCACAAGGCTACATAGACATAATTCTTAGGCCACACATGGTACCATTCCTCCGCGCTCATCCAAACGTCACTGTATTCCAACATGATAACGCTCGCCCGCATACTGCCCATCCTACCAGGGCCTTTTTGGAGACTGAACAGGTGACGTTCATGTCATGGGAGCCATATTCCCCGGACTTATCCACCATTGAGTACCTGTGGGATGTGCTCGGACAACGAGTCGCAAGTAGGAGCCCAAGGCCAACCACCCGCCAACAGCTGATTCAGGTACGTGCTACAGGAAGAGTGGCAGAGACTTCCCCAGATAGAGATCCGGTGCCTGGTACACAGCATGAGACGCGTACATGCCTTGCTTGCATAGAAGCTGATGGTGGACACACGCGTTATTAGTCTGCAAACTTTTTTGGCAGGGCACTCTACATTCTTTGCCTTGGCGCTTAGTTGACCATGACAACATGAAGTCTTGTTGTTAATGTGCCTCTAATAAAATGTCCATACTTCACAGACCTTTGACTTTTTGTTCTTTATTTTAGTGGAAGTCTCTTAGATATGGCAAGGGATAGGTTTTTAATGATGTTCAGTATATTTGCTGCATTTATGTCACTTGACCATCCAGAAATAACACTTTCTACCCAACAAACTAAATTACCAAAATATGTTTACATCTTGTATGTTTTAAAACTGAGTGAATGACTTTTCTTTAGGGGTTTTTTTTTTTTTTTTGCCTTCTCTGGTTATTCCTTTTTTTTTTTTTATCACAAAAGCTCATTTGGCTCTGCTTAATGCATGATCCTGTCTTCCTTCCTGCCATGTTCCATGTTGTAGCCTAGGTGGCGACACAGGACGGCAGCTAATATGGATACTTCCTATTGCTTGTTTTTCATTCTATTCTAGAATAACACTCTCCCACCACGGGATTCGGAATGTTGATGCGGCACCAAGTCTTTAGCCATTAGGCATTCAACAGATTGTCAAGGGAACCATAAGAATGTGAATTTCAATACATTGTATGTGGAGTTATTACATTCAGAAACAAACAAAAAAAATGAGGTTAACTTGTCGATAATAACATCTCTCAACTTTTCATTTCTGATGAGTCTATCAACTTAGGGACAAGAGCTTATTCAAATTCAAAGTTAATCAAATTTATTTTCATTATTAAACCTTTTTTAGCACACAGTGGCGCATTTTCCACACATCAAAATCGTTATGGGAATAATGGTGTGACGCAGATATTTGGTCTAATGACATAGGTTTCTTATATGATACCCATGGTTTCTAGATGACGTGGTTGTCACATTTTATAAAACTAAGTACAAAAAAGTTCAGAGAAGTTGCAACATGTACATATGCATAAACATTGCTTTACGCCATGACGTAAATGTATAGTAATCATATTCTGACAGTCACTGGCGATTTCAATAACAGGTGCGCTGACTGGAACTCCCTCCACTCTGAGAGTCAGCTTGATGTTTCTCTGGTCAACCTCCTATCTGGACACAACCTCTTTCAACTCATGGACGAACCTACCAGAATAAGTGAATACTCCTGTAGCTAACTTGATTTAATGATCACTGATTCACCAGGACTTGTTTTTGATAGTGGTGTTTTGACTTCTATTTCAATCTCTGATTATTCTGTTGTTTTATATTCCTTCTCTCTTTCTGTAGGTAAAGATAAACCCTTTAAAACACCCGTATGGAACATAAAAAGGGACAACTCTGCTTAGCTGAATACAGCCCTCTCCCATGCCCCGTGGGATACAGCCCACAAAAGTTTGGATTTGTATCAAAGACATTGCATCTTACTGGTCCAATATGTTTGTAAGTGCAGGCAAAGATTTTATTCAGGGAGGTAACTAATCAGCCCAGAGACAAACATTGGATAACACCTGATGTCAAAAAACAAACAAACAAACTAACATAAACGAAATCGCGCCGGAAAATGCTTCATGGGTATATGTAAGCAACCACGTCCATATAGTTACGATGTCCATACCAGTATTGAGAAGATCTACCAGTCGTGCAAAACATCCCATAATGAGGCAGATCAGTCATTCCATCAATTTATTTTTCTCTAATCGTCGTCAACAACTTAACAGTAAGGACATTAACCCTAAGTAGTGGTGGAGTCTCTCTAAGTCTATTCTAGGCTGTAAAATCGACCAGGGTACCCCCCTACCATCGATGATGATAACATAATTTCCAGTAACTCCGTGTGACTTATTTAATGCGTACTTTGCTAGTCAATGTACAACCCAACCTGACCCAGATGCCCCTCCACTACCTGAGCTCACTTCCCTCACTGACGCTCGTCTACATAGCATTACTTTTGACGCAAACAGCCTCTTTAATTATAAATTGCTTTTCTTCCTGAGACTTACTTCGGCCTCTGATCCCTACACCATTGGTAATAGTTTATTTAAAAACACTGCGACCCCTATCGTGTGAACCACTCATCAAAATCCTAAAACTCTCACTTAGTCTGTCGCAATTCCCCAATTCTTGGAAAAAGTCTAACACATATTCTGTATGTACATGTAAAAAAACATCCAACAGACATTTAAATGTAATCACCGCCCCATTTCGTTTTGTGCAATGTCCCTAACATTTTTGACAGGCTGGTTTTTAATGCTCTTTGTGAATACCTCAGAGAAAATGATCTCCTCACCTCCAAAATTCTGGCTTTAACGCGGACAATTCCACTCTTTTAGCAAATTTGTTTACATCGTCCATGGTATCTACAATGGTCTGGAGCATTCAAAAGAAGCCAGATTCTACATGTTTCTAAGGCATTGGATAAGTTTGGGATCCCGGCCTCCTCTTCAAGCTGCGTTAACTTAGTATTTCTAATCACCTTGTGGACCGGATTGACAGTTGCCTATCACATCACTGTCAAGGTGAAGTTATCCATGGTCAAACATCTCGCTGGTGCCAATGGAAGCTGGAGATCCGCAGGGACCCATTCTTGGGCCTTTTTTTTTTTTTTTTTTTTTTTTTTTGTTAAAAATAAATGACCTTGTGGGTAATCTTTACTGTGATGTCAGACTCTTCGCTGACGACGTAAGCCTACTTGATTTGATTTGTTTATTCGCCAAATAATCCAATACAAATCGTAGTATATACAATATATAACACAAATATTGGCAGGAGGGAAAGAAGTATATACATGCTTATAGAACCTCCTTTATGATAAAAATGAATACATTTACATTACGGAACACTGGTGCAATATCAGGATACATACATACATACATACATACATACATACATACATATATATATATATATATATATATATATATATATATATATATATATATATATATATATATATAATTATTAGTTACATAACACTGTACATAGATTAACTTCCTAATAGTAAAACAAACAAACACATGAACAAAAACAGACATAAGAGGATATAGTACGGATCGAGCGATCATAGTATTTCTGAGCCATATAGCTTGGCCTAGGCTTGTCCATGTGTTTACCTGTTAGTATATGTCAAGAATTCTTTGTTTATTATTAACAACATAATCCCACAGTTGTTCACTGGCAGTATTGCGCACCCCCCCCCCCCCGCTTTTATTTCATTTTAACATATATTGTTAATCCCAAAAATTATTTAAAAGCATTTTGTGCTTTTTGGCGTGAGTTTAAACTAACTATAAATCCATCAGTGATAGTGGTTCGTCGGGTCCATAATGTATTTCAATTAACCCGACTATCCCGAATTTGTTTATATCTGCTTTAATTTCATCAGCATCTAGCTTGCAGTGCCTCTGACCTCAGATTCTTTGAAACAAACCATCTATATTCCAACAAGCTTCACGAATATTATCCATTATTATTGTCATACGTGAGTATACGAGATGAGTATTATCCGAGCACATAAGTATTATTATTATAAACATATTGATTTATTCTGGATCACCTTACAGCTGTACATGGCTAATCTGGAGGCTCTCCAGAAAAAAACGCACATAGTATATCTACAACATACACAAGACCGACAAGATTGAACAATGTAACGCAATAAAATACTGGCAAAATGTACATGAGTAGGCATTACATATAGATGTCATATAACAAGTAACTAAAAGTCTGCTGTCTGTAATGTAATTTTGTGCAGCTGTAAATATTGTTTTGTTTGATTCAATATCCAGGTCGAGACTCCCACTTAATAGGACATTTACAGAGAAATTTCTATAGTAGGTGGACGGAAAGGGACTCCAAACACCAAAACTGAAGTCACATGTTTTAAAAGCATGATGAGGGGTGGGAGTATCGCGGACAATTTAAAAAGAAGTCTCCCGTTTCTTCGAGTGGGCTCCCGCATAAACATGTTGGGTCATTACTAATGTTAACCTTTTACAGCTGACACTGCAGAGGAAAGTGGCCTAATCTCAACGGAGTTTGACTAAATATGTTAGGGAAGCGCTGACCAAGTGCAAAGTAAATTGGCGGGCTATCTTCAAAACACAGGCATTTTAATTCGGTTTTGAAAAACGATAATTTAGAGGATCGCCAAATATCTTTTGTAGTAATATTCACCATTAATATACTAGCGCTTTCAATATCAAACCAAATACAATGCTTAACTGGAAAATGGAAATTAATGAGAATTATTCACCTAGCAGATCATGACTGGTAAGTCTCTACTGACATGCGCCATGTTGTAATTCTATCAATGTTTGGCTCCGCACCTGCTGTTTAAACACTATGGAAACCATTCTCAGAATCGTTTCAATAAATAGTGCATAGGACTATTTTGAGTGATATATTCAATAAGCCGCTCACAAGTACAAAATACATGGTAACCTCATCAATTAATTATCATTATGGGTAACTTTAGACCGAAATCAGTATTACCTGCCATTTCTAAAATCTTTGCAAAGTGATGTACAACTAGATTTATGATCATTTCAAAGCTTATAAACTTTTAGGACAGTCAGTATAGTTTTCGTGAGAACCATTTTACTGAACTTGCAGCTTTGGAATTTATTAACAGGATATTGTTAGATATGGATAAACGGGAAATCCCAATTAGCATGTTCATAGATCTTTTTTCTATTTATAAGCCTTTGATACCTTAGATCCTAGAATCCTACTTCATAAATTAACATACTATGGGGACAATGGCATCGCGTTAGATCTTTTCAAAATTTATTTAACTAATAGAAAACAATATTTTGCTCACGAGGAAGCAAATTCCGACTCCTTACTCATTACTACAGGTATTCTTCAAGGATCAAGTCTTGGTCCTCTTCTATTTCTTATTTATATGAATGATATTACCATTCCTTCTACCTTTGTGAGATTTATTATATACGCCGATGATACGAATTTATTCACTTCCATAAAATCAGTTGCTCTTTCTCTGGATTAAATAACCAAGTTTTGATGCTTATTAACTCTGAAATTAGGATGATAAGCGTCTTACGAAAGGGAAACAAATTATCTCTCAATATTAATAAAACTAAATTCGTGGTTTTTTTATCAACCCCAAAGGGATGTTACAATCCCTAGTCTTGAAACTGATAATGGCTACCCATATTGTAGGGTGGGTAGGCTCCACTGAAGATATGAAACCAAGACCCAATGGAAACTGAATCGATAAGAAAATGGGGGGCTCTTTTGGAGCTGATTTTGACAAAGTTACTGACTACCACAGGCAAAAGGTTTGCAAAAGGATGTTGGTAAAAAGAGCCGTAGTGGAGTTCGAGTCAATTTACAGCACGTTTTGGGAGCGACAATTAAAAAAAAACATGGGGTCTTTACGATCGATGGTTTGAAAAGGGGGGTCTTTGTAAGTGGTCAAAAAATGTGAGTCTTTCCCACGGACCCTCCCCGTAATGCTAAGTAATGCCCCCCCCCCCCCCCCCCCCAATCGATTCTCCCGTGTACTTTCACAAAATTCTGATTGTGTAAACTTCCCAAGTCCACGACCATGATACGAGAGGGCAGCAGTTATTTGTAACTCATACTCAAGGTGCTTTTCCCAAAAATGTTTTAGACATGAAATTGTCGGCACTTTAAACGCAACACCGCAAGCTATTATATTAAAGAAGAGGCATATACTCTTAGTTACTTTGGTGGTTCTCATCCTTAGGTAGGAAGATTCGTGTACAACTCCAAATTGTTCTGATTGTAATTGACTGTGGAATATTAGTAATGGAAAATATCTGTATTGTATTTAATTTATGGCATTCATGATCACCACTTCAGTTTTCAGAAATAAAGAACTCGAGGAAAAACAGAAAAGTGTGTGTTGACACACACACTTTAATTACCACATCAGCTGTTTTTGAGGGACACCTTTAGCCAGATCAGTTGTTGTTTTTAGAAACATCACTCGGGACTCTCTGTCCTTGACAAAGCAAATGCCATGTAATGGGGAAATCCATCACCAGTCTAGACATGTGTACAACCCAAAACAAAAGAAGTCGAGGTAGTCAAGTGCAAATAGCTGTAACATCCTTCACAGATGTGTCACTCTGGACTGTGACGTCAGCATACACCAGAAGGATTGTAACTCCACTCACGCAATAGTAGACATGCATATTAATGCATACGTGATTACTTAGTCTCGCTTGGCGGGATATGGCGATATACGGGTCGGTACCTGTGGGGACAAGCGGGATATTACTAATCTTTTGAAAATAAAGAATACTTATTAAAGGGAGATGAAAATTTCATATATGACTCGGGAAGTGCTAAATGAATACCAATTTGGCATTTGTGAACTTAAATTCTCACAAAACGCTAATTTTGTGAGAAATGAACATGTGGCCATGTCTGTGATAGTGATGTGACCCGCACGTCCTCCGTGATTGCCTGGCGTCAAACCCGTGCTTTGTGGCGAGTAATTAATGTGCGTACGGCGTATTGGGATCAAACATCCAGCTTTCGTACCCCGGGCAATTTTACCTGTGAAGATATACTTTCAAATTTTAGCCAGCCACCTAATTTCTTTCATCACAGGTCAAACCACTTCACCCCTTCAATATGAAAACAAATATATCTAATAGGTCATTTCAGTTCAAATACGAAACAAATTGTATTTTCCGTACCACTTGAGAGGTAACATGCAGCACATTGTGCTGAACAAGTTCAGACGGACTCTATCTCCTGATCATACCCTCTGATACAATACAATGGGCGTTCCTCTTTTGAAGCAGTAACTATAGGCATCAGCACAATCGTTTTAGTTGTTAATTTATTTTTTTTTTTTTAAATCTCTATAACACTCATATGAAATGGAAACTGAAAACAGGCTTTAAAAAATCGAGTACTTTCTTCTATGCCAATGAGCATGGTCCAGAATCTCTTAGTATGTTCTTGAAAATCTGTGACTGCAGCAGCCCTTTCTGCTGATACCAGTTCACAGGTTAGTTTGCTCCTGGGGCCAAGCTCTTAGTTTATCAGTGAGAAATATAAAATTGACATCACACAAATGCTTCACAATAAAAAAAACAGGTGGTACTTGAAATACAGACACCAAAGTAGAATGCAAGAAAATCGTAAGTGTTTTAAAAGAATTAAGTACTGTCAGCGAGTGTACAAATGTTATCCCTGGATTTTTAGCACAAGAAATTCGATATATATGTAAGAGTTCACACCCATATTTTGAATTTATCCCTCATATGTATATAACAAGTCCGTGGCGGTGTGTACAATCTGCCAGCTCACTGTACATGCTGCGTAACTAAAGTGTGTGTGTGTCAACTACACACTTTTCTGTTTTGCCTAAAGTTCTTTATTTATGTGTGGGTGCCAACCCAGACATATTTTTATGTCCGTGTGCCAACACAGACATGTTGTTTTTCTAGTTCTTTCTTTCTTTCTTTATGTCTGTGTGCCAACACAGACATATTGTTATTCTTTCTTTCTTTCTTTCTTTTTTTACAAGCAAGCTTGTCCCACATTTCATTTGAAAAGTATCATACGTAGAAACTCCAAACAATTATACTTCTATAGATGAAATCTCGCCTTTTTATAATGAGCGGTCATGTTTTTCAAAATTATGCAAATGAGGGCTAATCAAAGTTTTAAATCTTCAATATCTTATATGCTATAGTAGATGTGGTTCCGAGTGTATAGGAGTTCGATCATAGCAAGGTTAAAGTCATCTCAAATGTCAAGGTCAAAGGTCAATTTTAGGCCAAAATGTCATTTCAAAGGTCAAGGTTCACTTCAGGTAGAGGTCATTTCAAGGTTAAAGGCCACTTTCGATGGCTTTCTTATAGCTATAACTTGGTCAATTTTTATCCAATGTTGATTGTAGCTCTTGTAACAATGCATATTTTTTAAACGTACATGTGACCTCTAAAGGTCAAAGGTCAAGGTCTTTTGGACCTTTGAAAGTTTCATCCAGTCATAACTTGGTCAATTTCCATCCAATTCTAATCATGTGGGACTCAAATTGTAGGTATTGCAACACTGCACATTTTTATAAAAACATGTAACCTCAAAAGGGCAAAGGTCAAGGTCATTTGGCCCTTTGAAATTTCATCTTGCCATAACTTGGTCAATTTTCATCCGCTTTGGTTCATGTTGGGCTTGAATTGTGGGTATTGTAACACTGTGCAATTTATATGTGACCTGTAAAGGTCAAAGGTCAAGGTCATTTCAAGGTCACGAGAAGGATTATAACTCCACTCACGCAATAGGAGATATGCATATTAATTTCCCGCCAGAACTGCATACCTGATTACTTAGTCTCGCTTGGCGGGATATGGCGAGATACGCTAATTTTGTGAGAATGAACACATGGCATGTCTGTGATGTGACCCACACGTCCTCCCTGATCACCTGACGTCATACCTGTGCTTTGTGGCAGGAAATTAATGTGCATACGGCGTATTGGGATCAACCGTCCAGCTTTTGTACCCCGGGCCATTTTACCTGGGAAGATCAAGTTGACGTTTATACACCACAGATATAATTTCAAATTTTAGCCAGCCAAATAATTTCTTTCATCACAGGTCCAACCACTTCACCCCTTCAATATAAAAACAAATATATCTAATAGACCATTTCAGTTTAAACATGACCTAAGTTGTATTTTCCGTACCACTTGAGAGGTAACATGCAGCACATTGTGCTGAACAAGTTCAGACGGACTCTATCTCCTGATCATACCCTCTGATACAATACAATGGGCGTTCCTATTGGAATCAAAACAAGTCTTTATATGCATACGAGTCTCACATAACTTTCATTGTTATGAATGATTCCCCACAGATGAACATGTCTCAGCAAATGCCACTAATAATGACATGATAATCAGACCCACACCACCCCACAAGACCCACACAAGACCCACCACACACATGCACACACCCACACACTGACACAAGATCCACACATTACACACTCGGGTGAGCCTGTTCTTCACACCCAATACTGAAACAGTATAGGGCTTGTCTTGGTTCACAGGTACATGTACATGTAGTTTCTTGACAGCTTCTGTTAAAATTTGTTTATGTAATAAAGGAAGAAAGACAGTTTTGTATTCCATGTATACACCTTCCCTTGAATAATAATATGTATACATTGTACATGAATATGTGCATGTATGAATAATGTACATGTACATGCACATATACTCATCCATAATGCCCAGAAGGGCTGACCCTTTCAGGAGTGGGCACTTTTCTCTGGTCCCAAGGGTGCCCACTGTAGAGATGTTTCACTGTGTAAGAAAAGTCTCTCTCTCTCTCTCTCTCTCTCTCTCTCTCTCTCTCTCTCTCTCTCTCTCTCTCTCTCTCTCTCTCTCTCTCTCTCTCTCTCTCTCTCTCTCTCTCTCTCTCTCTCTCTCTCTCTCTCTCTCTCTCTCTCTCTCTCTCTCTCTCTCTCTCTCTCTCTCTCACACACAATCAAATTGGTCTGGATATTTTCTCAGGCACCATTTTTTTTCGAAAACCACCAAATTTCCAATGGTGACTGACCAAACCAGTGAAATTTTGCATCTCATTTGGAATAGTCATGATGTTTAAAAGTATGCAAATTAGGGGCAACTGAAATTTTAAAAGCTCCATATCTTCCAAACTATTGCAGATACAGTGGTCCCTGTCGAGACACCACTCTAATGAGAGACCACCTGCCTTGGAAGACCACAGTTCAACTTACTTGGCTTCGTACTTTTCTTATTTGTACCTCTTATGAGAGACCACCTGTCTTGAGAAACCACACTTTGTTCATCCCTAGAGGTGGTCTTTAAAGACAGGTTTCACTGTATTCAATATTTCTATGAACATAGGTATGTGACACCTGCCAATATAATAGACAGTATAAGTAATAGAATTTCAAACGATGCTAGTGAGGGACTTTGAAAAATTTCAAAGTTGAATATCTCCAAAACTATTATACATAAACATACCATTCCAACTTCAATTTATAGGTTTGTGGCAAAGCTGCATCCAAAGCATCATGAATTAAAGTTGTACGATTTTAGTTTATGCAAATTAGGTGAACATGCAAAATGTAAATCTCAAATAGCTTCAAAATTATTATAAACATAGGAACCATTTCTGCTTCAATTTATGGGTTTGTAGCAAAGCAAATCCAATGAACCACAAACCAAAGTTGTAGGCTTTCAATTAATGCAAATACACAAAATTAAAGTGCTGAATAGCTTCAAAACATTATAGATAGTAGTTTCATTCAAACTTCATTTTGTAAGTTTGCGACATGGCCACATCCAATGAACCAAGAACAAAAGTTGTAGCATTTTACCTTTATAAAAATTAGGCCAATATGTGAAATTTAGATTATGTTGACAATGGTGAAGTGTACCATTTCAAACTGTTGTCATTTTGAAGGCACCCATACAGATTTGCTGTAAAGCAAATCTTCTATTCTAGTTCTTTCTTTCTTCTTTACTAGTGAATTTGTCTGACACTTTTCTCTGACATTATTATACACAGAAATTGCAAACTTGGCATGATTGTACCTCCATAGAAGGAGTTTGGTCTTTTTATGCAGAGGAATGAAAATGTTTAAAATTATGCAAATTTTAAACTTTGAATCTTGAATAACTTCAAAAGTATAATACATCGAGATGTCATTCCAACTTCTACCAGAGGGCCATTGCACATCAAATGAATTTAAAACAAAAGTTGTATCAATTTAAATCATGCTAATTAGCAGCATTTTAAATTTTGAATCTTGAATATCTTCAAAACTATTATAGAGATGTCATTTCAACTTCTGCAAGGGGGTTATTGACCATTGCACGTGTAATGAATCTAAAACAAAAGTTGTAGCAATTACCTTAAAAGCTATAACAGATAGAGATGCCATTCCAACTTCTACTCCTATGTTATGGGCCAGTACGCATCTGATGAATTGGTAACGAAGGCTGCACAAATTTAAATTATGCAACTTAAGGGCATTTGAAATTTCAAATCTGGAATATCTTCAAAAGTATGCACACAAGACAGAATTGTTCAGCTCTCTGATAGGTGGTGACACCCAGTGAGAGAAAGTGAAAATGCAATAGAGTCTGGAGGTTGACTCTGTCATCCAAAGTATAATAGTGAGACCCCATCATTAACTTCCTTTTATATCTTCTAAGACTGTGTAGCTGATTGATCCAGGTAAATAAAGCAAATTCAGTTTCTGGGTGTATGTATACATGCATTGGATCTGACACTGGGAATTCCTAGTCTCAGACTGGGGCAAGGCCAGTTGCCTAGCATCTCAGTGAAAGTGAAACCATAGAGTGGTGGACATGCAGTATGGCTTTGAGTAATATGTTGTCTACCTCAGCTGTAACAGAGCTCTGTTCTTAGATGTTGCTAATTAGTTATTTAGTATGCGTAAAAGTTGCATAAATTCTGTATGCACAGTGGCAGGTTGTGCCTGCATCACATACACCAGACAGGCTTACACACAAGCTTGGTCGGGCTGTGTAAGACATACTTCTGGGATAACACAGAGGTTTATGTAGTAAAATTGAAATTAAGTTGAGTTGGAGTACTTTCTGGCAATTTGACAAAGTATTTTCCATCATCCAAGAGATAAGTTGGGTGCACTTAAGTAAGACTTGGAGCTTGTTACACTGAGGCTGCTTAATTTGTGTCAAGTGTGGCTTTCCAACACTGTTCCTGAAAACCAGTTCATTACGCCAACTTGTTGTATCTGTTATACACTGTAGTACCGAAGTGCCCATTGTACACTGTCATAACATTGTTGTACCGATCATACACTGTAGTACTGAAATACCCATTGTACACTTTCGTAACCTTGTACCGATCATGCACTTAGTACTCAAGTGCCCATTGTACACTGTTGTAACATTGTCATACAGATCATAACTATTGTACTCGAGGTACCCATAGTGCAATGTGGTACCAATAATATACTACAGTACTGAAATACCAATTCTGCATTGTTTTACCAATAAGCTTTGAAGACACACACTCACACGCACTGATTTGCTATGCAGCAAATCATCTTTTCTAGTTTCTGCTCTGTATTTGCCAATAAAATGAATCAGTAGTTTAGTCGTACCATTTACCATCTGTTCAACTGAATGATAATGTTACACCGTTCAGGAATTATTCCTGGATGATAATGGTTCACCATACAGGAATTATTCCTGGATGATAATGGTACACCATACAGTAATTATTCCTGGATGATAATGATACACCATACAGGAATTATTCCTGGATGATAATGGTACACCATACAGGAATTATTACTGGATGATAATGGTACACCATACAGGAATTATTCCTGGATGACAATGGTTCACCATACAGTAATTATTCCTGGATGATAATGGTTCACCGTACAGGAATTATTCCTGGATGATAATGGTTCCCCATACAGGAATTATTCCTGGATGATAATGGTCCACCGTACAGGAATTATTCCTGGATGATAATGGTACACCATACAGGAATTATTCCTGGATGATAATGGTAGACCATGCAGCAACTATTCCATCGAGCGTATATGACAAGACTAGTGCCTTGATAGCTGGAGGAAAGATTGCGACCGGTGTTGATCTCAATTGATCTCATCAGGCAATGGGGGAAACCGTTAAGAAGCCCTTTTTATATATACATGCCCAACTTTGCCGTTGTGATGTAATACGTGTGGGTGCATTACTGTGGTATTGTTGCCACAGCGGAAAGGATTCAACATAATTTTTTGAATCTGTGATGCATCCAAATATGGATAGGTGATCATATGACACCAGCCAGAGTTAGGCAGTGCAAATTATGTTGAGCTGAAAGATTCAGGTGAATGATTTTCACCTGGATGCCCTGTGTGGGGTCAGGAGAAATGTAAAGTTACAGTTTCAGGGTAAAAATTTGACGGTCTCTCCAATATTAAAACAAATGTTTTAATATCAGCATAACTCTAGCACGGGAAGGTGAGCAACGGTGATAAAAAAAACCCAAAAAACTATTCGATTGCCCCAATATAGGGAAAGAGCAGAGCAACAGCAATTGTCAAAACATGATTTTACTTCACATTGTACAGATACATCTCAGGTGCAAGTTTTCTTCTCTTCTTCATAACTGGCCTTGAAGCATTGGCATGGCAGTGATATTCCTGCATTAGGCCTGCAAAATTATATTCATCTATAGCTACAATGGCCAACTTTGCCAACTATTAACAAATTTTACATTACACTTCCCACATTCTAAAGCTTTGAATGATCACAGCAAAACATTAAATATGTAATTCCATGCACCATAAAGCAATTTGATATACATGTATGCACAATTGAAGCTTCTATTATTTCAATCACTTCCAGTTTCTCACTGAGGCAATGATTCCAAATTCACCAGACAACAACGATGTTCACAATATTGGTTTACATCTGGCACTTTTTGTCTAAATGTTCCTTCGACTCTGGCTCAAGTATTACAACATTATTCAAAATTCTGCTCATTAAAGCTGCAAAATTGTCTTGTGTTAACTCAGCCTCCCACCTCTGACGAAGATACTCCTCGATATCATGGTCTGCACCTGCTTTATAATCTTTCACCTCCATTGTCAACAAAATCACAGTCTCTTTGAATGGGGCATTTGTGTTATCACAATACGCGTGCAACAACATGGCTGCATTGGCGTGGACTGCATCAAGATGATGCAACACAGCAACCTTGCTACCTCGCTTGAAACCACCTTGCAATTTTTCATCCAGAGATAATTTCATTTTATTTGAGTCTTGCCCTTTGAAATCATTCACTTCAATTTCAATGGCAGGGTCTGACTGGAGAACACTGGTGACCATTTTAGCGTACTGCCTCGCCAGGCAGGCAATGCTTGCCCGCGAGTCTCCTCTGCCCGCTAGAAGGATCACCGCGGGTTGTATAACATTAGTCTGGGAGATGATCCTCTTTGTTGCCGCTTTGATAGTGGACCAAAACCGACGACCCTGGGATGGAAAATTTGCTTTGAGCTCTTGAAATCTATCATTAAACTGGTTCAAGGTATCATTAGAGTAGACAAGGGACTTCTGGCGTTGCATACTTATGAATCCAGTAAGGAAGCAATAGCAGAGCAAAATGCCTCCAATTATGCCAATCAAGCAGAAAGGACTGTGCAAAAAAGTGTTGTCCTTTGTTGCTTCTGATTTTTGCTTGGGTAACTTCTGAGCTGACTCTGGAACTACCCTTGGACTGACCTTCTTAGTTGACCTGTGGTAGCTTTCTTCATGTTTATATTGATGTGTTATCCCTGTGACAGATTCTAAAGTCTTTTCTTGGCCATGAATTGGTTTACGCCTGTAGTCAGTAGCACTCAAACGAGGCGATCTTCTCCTTCCTTTAGGTGAGGAATCAGGGGGAGTGGCCCGGGTAGAACGTCTAACTGGCTTTGGACTACTGTCCCCTGTGATGTCAACTTCTAAGTCCTGTGAACTATCTCCAGATGAACACCATCTCTTCAGTTCATCAATTTCTTCCGCATCTTCAGAATCGGTCTGGTTTTCGGTGTTTATTTGTGGACTACGTTCTCTTGGGGAGGTTCTCCTGGACATTTTAAAAATGTCTCACCTTTGACAAACCACAAGAGTTTTGATCATCAGCACCTGTAAATAGAAATTACAAAACATTCATGTTTTGTATTCATTTAACACTAAATAAATAAATCCAGTAAAAAGCTTTCATTTGCCCAGCCAGTCAACAGAATTCATAGTGTGCTGATGTGGAAGATGTCAAGTACCCCATCAAACCAATGGCGCCACCTGGTGATTTCTAGAATTATTCCTTTATTTGTGTTTTTCCCTTCTGATTCTTTTTGTCTCTGTTTGCTATATCTATGTACCTGAGAGTGGAACAGTACCACCTGCAATCTGTTGCTTAAACTTTGATCGAAACACATGTGAGTAAACCAAATGATCCAATCCAGGACTCTTTTCTGATCTGGACCCTGCCAATACAATCCAGGGGAAGGTCATGCTGGTATCTTGACATCTTTTTATAGAAATGTTCAGAACCTGTAAGCACTGTCCCAAATTTGGTGTTATCATCCTTTTAAATTAAAGCTCTTCATTGATCTAGTCAGTGATACATTTAAGCATGAAATCCAAAGGTTTTCATACATGTGTTTTATTTGACCGATGTAGTATGCAAGTCTTCTGTCATCTTACCAACATGAAAAAAAATAAATAAATACAATAAAATAATGGATACATTCTTGTTTGAACTGGCTAAATGTGTGACGCATGATGTTTTACTTTACTTTGCTGGATATGTGTAACCAGGGACATGCCGTATGGAATACAGTGTTACATGTACACAATGTATAGTGTTACATGTACACAATGTACCTGTAGTGTAAGACCACTGCCATGAAAGACCCATCAGGCATTTGTGACCATATTCATGAAAACACAGGGGTCCACATTCTTTGTAACTTTACCTGTAATGTAAGATCACCTGCAATGTCCGACCACATTTTGCTGGTATAAGCAATGGACTTAAATAGCAAGTACCAGCCACCATATTCATGAAAACACAGGGGTCCACATTCTTTGTAACTTTACCTGTAATGTAAGACCACCTGCAATGTCCGACCACATTTTGCTGGTATAAGCAATGGACTTAAATAGAAAGTACCAGCCCCAGATACATGCTACATTTTAGTCCCGTAAATAACCTTCACACTTACAACATTAGATAGTAACCAAATATTACATACATGTTCTACTGAAACTAAAAGTGTATAGTGCTTTCACTTTCAAATATAATAATCCATCCGTTGTGAGACCACCCTGGGGAGTGACCACCTTTGATTTGATGCCCTATGGTAGCTCACGGTGACTGTTGGTAAGCACAGAATCCGATGCCTTGGGCTGATTAACCCAGTCTCTGCTGATTTGACAGGTTATCAAGCCTGTCACAGCCATTTTGCCTGTGTTAGGGTTATTCTTTCTGCCACAACTTCACCATGCTCTTCCTCTCCCCCCCCCCCCCCCCTTGTCATCACCCCTCTTATCGTCATCGCCACACTATTAGTAGTTTGTATATTCTGCATGTAAAAATATACTGGTGAGCTTTATGAGTCTAGGGTATTGTATTCGGGTGTTGGTATTTTACCCTTTGCGTTTTGCATTTTGCATATCCATGTATTTTCCTGTTACCTACCCACTTCGGATTCTCAGAGCTAAAATCAACAGTATGAGGGTAGGTACAGTGGGTGTATATGGTGGATATGTGGTAGGGTGCAATTTTTCAAATGCAGGGTACACTTTTCCATTTCAAATTTTTAGTATGGTTATTATTGCTTAATCATTTGAAATAACTATGTGTGTAATGATTGCAGTAGAGTAGATGTTTTATTATTGCATTGGTATTTATAATATATATAAAAAAAAGAACATTGCGTATTGCCTTGTGTTAACATACAGTTTGTAAGGAAATTTGTTTATTATTGGAATTCATGAGCTAGCACAAGCTTACATTGGTACCTACTCATATTGCATCTGGAGTCCTCGTTCATTCAGATTTAACTCCAATATGTCAATCCAGCAAGACCGCTTTTTTTTTTCTACATTCCTTACAAACCTTTTGGGTCAAAGCAAATTTCAACATTGTTGGACCAAGGATTATACCAGTCAATAAAGTATAGTAAATATGTACATGTGTGTGATTCACATACAAGAAAAATTAGAACATGTATAAAGCAGGCAATATTATACAAGATAATAATGTGAACTAATTACAGGCACCAAACGTTAATTCTGGATGCATTGTGGTAATCCTGATGGTTTTAAATTTGTAATAGTACACATTATATTCTCTGAGTGACAAATTGTTGTCGAGTTTGGTACAACTAATCCATATTGTAATCTGCATTGCAATGTTCAGGGGATATTTCTTCGTCTGTAGTTTTGAAACATTTGGAGATGTGTTCAAAACCAATATCAAGGGTACGAGTGTAAAGATTGTCAGTCTTTTTGGTTAAAAATTGCAGTCAGAATATTAAGGTCGAACTTGTGCAGAACAAGTTCTCTCAGGTTTGGTACTGGTTTTCCCACCAGCAAGGTACATGTATGGTGCACCTGAGCTCATCAGGTGCTTAATGGAGTACCAGCAAAATTAATTCTCATGCAGGTTTATGTAACCGATCTTGTGATTTTGATTAAATGCATAAGTGCCATTGATCAAAAGGGCAATTTGTGTAGATTTAATTTATTTTACAACCAGTAGCATCTCCTATCGATGAGGTTTTAAGAGATACCACCTTGCCAAATGTAATCTTGCGTGTGGGCTACACTTTAGAGGCCCTGAATATACCTGTGCTTTGAATTGTCCAGTGTATACTCACTTGGTGGAAATTAAGTGGTGTAAAAGGTACTTACATTTTCTATTGAATATTTAACGGTGAGAAGCTTGTGTAACGTGTCGGCTTGCCTGCACAACATGCTGATTTATTGTGGTGTTATATACATACTTGTACCTTGGTAAGTATACAGTTTTAGTTCAGAGCTTGACCTCTCAACACTCAACAATGTGTGGGGAGTTTCCTTGCCCATTGGCCAGCGTGAATCTTAGGTGGTTTGGATGACAGCGTGAACAGAGAATCTCTGACGCATGTCAGGCTGTGTGCCACTGCAAACAAGACAGCATAGTCATCCCAGCATTTATTTATTTATTTATTATTACCGGGCAAGTTGTTGTTGTATATTGACTCTTAACAACTTTTCAACATGAAGTTAATCACCGTTTCCACATGCCTAAAATGAACAGAAGTGTAAAATAAAGTTTGTCAAACAAACAATAACTGATACATGATGCATGTCATTTGTCAAAGTATTGTCCTGAGAAAGTCCGTGCATCTTCACATTCAATTTCAAATCAAAGTAGCTTGGAAGTGTTCTTCCAAGACAGGTGGTTTCTCATTAGTGTCTCCCAAGACCGACATGAACCAGTTCACTATAATTGGGTACGGGGTAATCGGCAGAAGTGCAGAAGCAGAAGTGGCAGAAGCAGAAATGGCAGAAGTGGAAGATATTGGCGATTTTCGGCATGTTACTACAGCGTTTAAACATAATCTTTACTTCTGTTGATACATAAGCCATTTGCGCATTCCAATTAAGTTGTGTATTCATCCATGTACCCGTAATATACAGTACAATGAGCAAAAATAGACCTATTCGCTCACGCGGCAGGCACCAGCGCCCGCCATATTGGATTCCGCTTTCTAGGAGGGAGCTACCATTATTTCATTACAGGCATTGGGAAATATTATTATGGGACTTTATTCTGTTGGCAATAACAATAATTGATTTTTATTAGTTGAAATGTGTTACACAAATGCACAGTTAATAGTGTTTATTTTAAAATTTTATATACATATTTAATAATTTCCCCTATTTTATTTTTATATTTTCCCACATAATTTGTTATATTATTAAAAAAAAAGAGATTTTTTTCATTATCATAACAAACCAGCATTCCATTAAAAATGCAAGATAAGCTAAGTATTCATCTGAGTGTGTATAAATTTCCTTTGCAGCAATTAAAAACAAACCCTTTGTGATTTATGATTCATGATTCTCTTAGCCAGGCACCACAATCCCATTTACATGTTGTAATACCTGCCCAGTGTGCCCCCACGGGGAGGGGGAAACCATACCACACACACACACACACACACACACACACAAAAATTAGAATGTAAATAAATTAAATTAATAAAAGAAAAGAGTTTTTCTTTCTTCGACATTCTTTATTTCCAAACCATATTGGATTCTGAGTACAAAAATAACGTAAGGGGCTTATCACTTGTTTCATTAGTTTAAATTAAAGAAATATATTTTGCTTCATGAATTTTGATATGTAAAATTGAAATGGATTTGTCTGTATGAGTATCAAATACTGTCAACAACATGAATTGTGTTATCTTTGTCTTTGCACCAGAAAGAAATTTCCCAATGATTTTCACCGTTGTAATGAATTTGTGGACTTTGACTTTTAGTAATTGGTTGAAAAGTTTTGGCCAAAATTTTCCATTTTTCATTTTTTTCTTTTTGGGTCTAAAGTTGTGTCTTGGAATCCATTTACATCAGGAAATTGTTGCTTTAGAAGTTTATTTACAGCAGACATATGGGAACTTGTGAGGCAACCATCGTTAACTATCGTAAATTTATCTGTGAAGTCCAGTCCCAAGTTTTTCACCCATTTACGCTCGTCTCGGTTGCTACTTCTTTCTTTTTTAGGACTAGGTATCTTGTTTTCAAATCAATAAAATCAGTTTGTGTGTCTTGCTTTTTAAGTTGTTTCTTTTTGTGGACTTGGTAAATCATTCATATCAGATTCAACAGTGTTTGCACCTGAAGATTTGTTATTTGTTCCTGTTAACCCAGTACTATCCTGTTCTTTGTTCGTGGTGACCTGTTGCTTTTTTGATGGTAAACCTAACTTGTAATTTGCACTGCGTGTTTGAGATACATGATGATCAAGAGTAATAAATTTTGGTGATTTTTGAAATGGCAAACTAAGTCTTGTCAACTTCTTCACAGGTTTCTTTTCAATTTTTGAAGATCTATCAATCTGTTTCCCGGTTTGGTGCTATATTGATCAAGAATTCTTTCGTGATTTATTTTTTAACAGAATTTCTGCCAGTATGAGAGATATTTCGATACATAGATTTGATTTGATTGCATAGAGAGGTAAGAATATACACTGCCACGGAGCAGCAGAGGAAAACATGTCACTTCTGCCAGTGTGCCACTTCTGCTTCTGCCACTTCTGCACTTCTGCCGATTACCCCGTACCCTATAATTGAACGCCTTCGTAGCGCCTTTGTGCTACAAAATTCCCCAACACCTGGATAAGACTCTCATCAGTCAGCTACCATCTTATGCAATAATATGGTGAGCATGCAAATGAAAGAGAAAGTGAAACCGAACTGTGAGCCTCGAGAAGGCACGGCACACGCAAACATGCCGTGTTCATCCCTGGACCCTTCATTCCTCAAACATTTGAAACTGCTGAAAATATACCCGGTCGCTGAATTTCAAGTGAACAAGGCAATTTTATACTTCTGCATAATAATATACCGAACCTAAGAGGTTTCTATGATATGTTTCTCATACATACATGAACCAAATTAACTGTGATATATCCCAAACCAAGCATATGCTGACTCCTGGTCTTCTTTCCCCATGTTTTAGAATTAACTTCGCCATCTGGCGAGAGGTCATGAAAACACCATCTCGGGATCTGTCATTGATGCACGTGGATAACGGACGTTCGCACCCATGAGTTATGGTGGACTCGTGGTTGGAGCAAGATCTCGACTGCTTGGGTGAAGCATCAGTGAAGCAGTGCTGTCCAACTGAAGATCTGCAGCAAAATTTTCTTTCATTTAAGCATTTTTCCACTGCTCTTAAGCTTCACGGGAAACACTTATTTTGCAGAAAATTTGTAGCAACTTTGAAGAGCTTTGTAGCAAAATTTTGCTACAATGCCCCAGTTGGACAGCCCTGTGAAGCCGTGAAGCTTCAATAAGAGACTTGCATATCAATATCACGCCAACTTCTCTCACCCTGTCGCTAGGCAACTGTGACAACCACCCACCGCGACACGGGCGTGGGCCTACTCTACTGATCAACTTATCAACTTAAACCGCGTCCCTATCATTATTGGCTTTACTAGCTAGCTAGCTAGCTAGCTAGCTAGCTAGCTAGATAGATAGATAGATAGATAGATAGATAGATAGATAGATAGATAGATAGATAGATAGATAGATAGATAGATAGATAGATATTATTCCGAACAACCTTCACGAGGACTGGATTTTTTTTTTTAATTGAACTCCGCGTGTGTTTGTAGAACACGACTGACTCTTTGAACAATTATTGTATCCACGCTGCTGCTTTAACAAGAGAAGCGTAGGTCTATTTTGCCTTGTCTGGTGAAAAGTTAAGAAAGCCCTCCCCCCTCTCCACCTGCAGGTCCATTCAGGGGCTCCAGATTCATTTAAGTGCACACAATGAGCAGATTGAAACTAAATTTTTGACCTGGGCCTATAGCCTGGACATTAAAAGTGCAAGCAGCATCACAAGTGTGATTCCGGTCACACATCCATGATCATTTCTGGTAGGATTAATAATACAGCCAATGTGAAATAAGATTTTTATTACATGGAGCGACAGGATTTCTACAAGATGAAAATGACCCGAATCCAAAATCCAACCAGTGTCCAGCCTACAGGAGTCAATGAAATGTATTTGAATTAAATAGAAAATGATTGGGGAAGCCAAAATGAGGCTCAGTGATTATTTGCGTTATTGTTTCGTACAGTAACTCTACATTCAAAATGCCAATTCTTTTGGAACAAAATAAATTAACTGATTAAATAAGTAAATAAATAAATAAACAAACAAACAAACAAACAAACAAACAAACAAACAAACAAACAAACAAATAAATAAATAAATAAATAAATAAATAAATAAATAAATAAATAAATAAATAAATAAAGCCCATTTCGTCAAAATCACACCGCTGTATGTATATTTGCTCACTATGTGGTCCTACATTCATATAAATATTTTGTATGTGTGTATTTGTAATTATTTACCCCTGCAACAGTACTCGCTAGACTTGCATCAGACTCTGTGAAAATGTTCATCAGATAAATTACCCCTAGTTGTTCACTATAGTAGATTTGATTTTGGATGACAAGTTTGACAAGCTTTATTCGGCAATCCATATCAGATAAAATCGGTTTACAGATGGAGGCCCTTAAATAATGTACAAATCCATTGGATTGAGATATAAATAAGTTAAAAAAAGACAAGTGAAGCATCATGGACATGTGTGAAAAGAAAGAATTTATTATCAAGTCCAAGAGGACCAGCTTCTTTTTCTTGTTATGAATCAACAAGACCAGAAAATGACTTTTCACCCATGTGACATATAAAATTATGATATCATAATGATATGTGTGGTGACATCATGATCATGTGGCGAAGATAGAATAAATTACTTAAAATCTATCAATTGTACTAAAAATGTGTGGAATCAAGTTCTTCCTGAAGCTGTATAAGGAACGCGCATCACAGACATGCTCGGGGATTTTGTTCCAAAATTTGGATCCTGTAGCCGAGAGTGTTTTGGGATGGGCGCGGTCTCTATGAAGTCTGCCACTACTTGCTGATCGCGTGTTATGGGTGTGAATTTGGAATACAGGAGTAAAAATATTCGACAGGTATGGTGGGACTTTATTATTTACTATTTTCCAAAGGAATATGCTAAGATTAAAATTGAGTCTTTGATTTATACTCATCCATTTGAGTGTGTCCAGCATGTCCGTGATGTGCGTTCTGGGGTGACAATCAAGAATTATTCTCATTGCTCTGTTATGAATATGCTGCAGTCTTATTAAGTCAGATTTTCTAAGACTGGTGCTCCGAACAGTACTGCAATAATCGATGTGTGGGAGAATGAGGGTATTATACAGAGTTAGTTTACAGTCAAGGGGCAAATGTTTGGATGCTCTGAAGAAGACGCCAGTGGCCTTTTTGAGTTTAGATAGTACTGATTCAAGATGAGTATATGAAAATTTATTTTTGAGTCCAAAATAACACCAAGGTATTTACAGATGAGTTTTTAATTCAATAAAACACATTCTCATAGATTTCTTTGCATTTATGTCGATAAGTAAGGAATGCTAGTGCACGCCACAACTTCTTTCAACTTTGATTCAGTGAGTCTCATGAAATTTCACACCGTTATATTTATAAGAGTCCATGGATGTGTCACGTCACAAAACTAAGTCACTAGGTGGAATATCTGGATGATAGGATCACATCCTTCTTTGAATTTCTTCACAAAGCTTTAGCCTTTACACGGGCCCATACCATTATGATATCAGAACTAAAATTCGGGCAACGAAGTATAACTAAAAGTCAGGCGTCGAGGTCACAGTGATATGTACATGAACTGTTCATATACATATATATATATATATATATATATGTCAAATTAGACCACATAATTGGTAAGTTTGTGGGTCTGCAATATCCATATATACTATATCAGCTCAAAGTTCAGTTCAGTTCAGTCCAGCTCAGCTCTGCTCATTCTAGCTCAGTAGTTGATGCTGAATGCCATTTCTGAGTCAGGTGAGCAGGGGGTGTTTTCATAGCCCTCTTGTTTAACTCCCACAGGCGCAGCTGCAACTAATTTATGTACTGGCTTTCTTCCCCAGTTTGTTCCGAAATGGAACTTATGCTCATGCCATGGTGGTGTTTCCCCCCCCCCCCCCCCCGACTCTAACATTCTGGGCAATTTTACATGGCTTTACACAATATTTTTATACAATAGAAGATACATTTTATAAAGCCTTGTAAGTTTGATCTAAAAAGCAATATATGGACATCTAGTTTAATCATGAACCTACTATCTGATAGTAGGTCCATGGTTTAAAAAAGCAAGTCGCAACAATTTTTTTTTGGGGGGGGTATATATACCTACCAAGCAGGTGATGACATATAATATGTATTTGCTTTAAGTGGTTACAAACATATACCTCAGCCGCAAACTGAGCCCCATGTCTCTCCGTAACATGATGATGATTTTTAATTTAACATAGTAAAATCCACATAATCGGTGGTAATATTCCAATCGGGACAGCTTATGGTGTCTATGTGACAAGGTTAATTGACTTTGCTAGAGAGTATGCACTGATTTTGACAACTTTGACTCCGGTCATTTACTGCTTTTTCAAAAGTTTGTGCAACCGGGATATTCGAAAGCGATGGTTTCTCAAGTTTCTGGGTACACTGAATGAAAATTCATATATAGGTCTAGATATCCAGTGAGTTAATTTGAACTGTTATTTGAATGATGTATTGAATATGTAAACCTAACAATTGTAACTGAAATTTTATACAATGTGTGTATGAGGCAAGATATTTCTTAAAGTTGAGAGTTGCAAGCATCAAATCGATTTAAACTACTCGTAACTTTTACTGGTACCTGCTGCCACGTTTCCCAGGACCAGAGCCTAGGCAAGGGGTCCACCACACACTCTCTCGCAGCTGTGATGGACCCCTGGTCCTGGTTATATCACCCTACACTCATCGGCTGTACTTTCTACCCCCCCCCCCGCCGAAAAAAGTTTCCCTCACGCACCCTATCCCCACCTCCAAGGCTCAGGCATTCCCCATGGGAGCCCTTAAGAGGGCTACCACCATTCCCTTTCCTCCCTGTACTCTACTGCAGACGACGCGCAGAATCGGCGCAGTCATCCTAAAACTTTATGATACTTAATCATGAATGCATGGGGCAAACAATTTTAGAATTTAGTCCACAATTATACAGTCATCAGTGTTTGTTTCACATAATTATGTGTAAATCTTTTCACAGAAGTATTTAAGTAAAATGATTATTTGCATGTAACCAAGTGTGGTTTTCCCTTACAGGTTTACCGAACATACCTGTCGGAGGAATATATATTGCACCAAGCGACTTGCCATATTTCTCGAAACAAAGTTTTTCATCGATCCAAGAGCAGGCCCATGCACATCGTCATATCATACTCCTTGGTGACTTGAATGCTTGACTGTCTGACTTACACGCCTTTAGTGATGGGACCGATTATGCTTACTCGCAAAATTCAGATCCTATATTAAATGCAAATGGCAGAGACATCATAAACTTATGTAAAACATGCGATGTTATTCCAGTGAACCACGTACCACATAACTAGATCTCTGTCAGGAAAAGGGAACTTATCATTCCGACAAAGGCAGAGATGGGTGTCTCAACTGGACTGGGCTCTATGTTCAAGAGCATTAATACCCCCAAGTTGTTGACTTCGATGTTCTCAATGAGCTCCACTTGCCTACCAACCATGCTCCTATTACAATCAATTTTAATTCCAGCAACCTGCCTAATAGAGACTTGCTAGAGGCAGCTTGTCAGCTGGGAAAATCGGTAGTTCCAACAGAAAGAACTAAGAAGAAGGGGAATTAGTATTTTGTCAATTTTGGCAAAATTGTATGATACGGTTCTCGCAAAGCGCTTCAAGCTGTGGTACAGGCCCAAAGAGGAGCAAGCAGGGGCCACTGCAGGTCGAGGTTGTGAGGAACAAATACTTACTGTGAAGCTCCTCATAGACATTGCAAGGAAAATGAAACGGCGACTCTGTGTAGCTTTTATAGACTACGAAAAGGCATATGACAAAGTGAATAGGAAAAAGTTGATTGATGTGGTACAAACTTTGTACGAGCGTTGCTTGAATCGATGCGAAATAGTGTCGGTACGATCGGTACTGAATGTTTTCATGCGACTGCTGGTGTTCGGCAGGGAGGGGCTCTTAAGTTGCCCTCTCTTCACCTTCTTCATCGATGCCACCGTTGAATCAATAAATAAAACCGGAGAAGATGGCTGGTTGGAACGCCTGCATTGCTTGCTATCAATGAATGATACGACTATCTTTGAAACTTCACGAAATAAACTGATGCAAAAACTGCACCCTCTCAAGAAATGTACAGACAGTCTTGATATGATCATGCACCGATCTAAGTCAAAGTTCATGTGCATTAATACCGATGATGTCGAGGACATTGTAATCGATGATATAGTTATATCATTTACAGAGAAGTACGTATACCTTGGAACTCCGATAATTAATGCTCCAGCTTCCAATCAGATCCAGTGTCATGTACAGATGAAAGCAGCTCATGTGCTGAAATACACGTCTTTCTTGGTCAAGAATAATGATGCTCCATTTAGTGTAAAAGAGCTGGTTTTGCGTAGAGCTGTGATTGTGATCTCAGCTGTATTTTACAGCTGTGAGACATGGCTCACGAATGACTTAAGATCAGTAGAATCTCCTCATAGGCCTATGTCCATGTTGAAGGACCCGCTCGGTGTTAGGCAACAGACCCCAGCGTCACTTGTACTTTTGGAATTACGAAAACCAGATGCAAAAAGTTTTGTGCGTGATAAACAGAAAGAGTACTTTCTGAAACTACGGAGTCGGGATCGTTATGTGGGGAGCTACTTAGAGAAGGTCATTGAAATGGCCATTAGAGTACGTTGCCCGATGGGAAAAGTGCTACAAAGTGTCCTGGAAGCCAACACCAGTTATTCTTTTTCTTTTCTTAACAATCTGGCTATACGTGTTAGGGAAACTCCAACCACTAGGCACCAAACATATGTCGAGGTAAACCCCTCTCTCCAAAGGCACCAAATTTACAATGATCCAGTCATTCCTGCATGGGCGAGAATTTCTTTCTCCCGTCCAAGATTAAGCTCACACAGACTGAAAGTGGAAACCGGCAGATGGGCTAGAATACCAAGAGAAGATCGACACTGCCTGTGTGGCCCCGTTACTCAGACCGAAGAGCATGTCCTATTGGCATGTCCGCACACTGAGACTCTGCGTAACGGTTTTGCCACAGCGCAATAGGCCAACTCTGTTGGGGAGCTATTTAATACTGACTCCGTAAATTTGAAATACTGACTCCGCAAATTTGAAAGACTTGGCGTTATACTGCTACAAAATTCTGGATACTTTCACAGTATCCCATTAAGCTGTGACATGTTATCCACAGCAAATTGATATTTTGATGACTTTTGTTGTTGACCAGTGACGTGATCAATTAGCGTAGAATTATATATTTTTGTTTTATACATTTTTGTTAACATTACACATTCAGACCGTTGAGCTCCCACTGAGAACATATTCATCAAACAATTGAACTGTTGAACTAGCACAAGGAACGTATATTTCATTAACTTTTCTTTATCGTTTATAGCAGTTATGTATTCTCTCAACGTAGAATGGTGAATCTCAAATTATGGACAGTAACTATATATACATGTCTCTTATTTATGGAGTGTGTCACCCCTACCTGTTCAATAAACTACTACCACTACTATGTAAAAATGTACATCTGTGAAAAAGATTGACAGGCAGGCGTAAAAAACTATAATTCATGCACATGTGTGAAACCATTTCACACTATTTTATATAGGAGAAAAAGGTTTACATGCATGTTTTAAACAGTATCATGACACGTGTGGAAGACCATATTTAAAATGTGTAAATCGATTTCACATGTAATATGAAGTATGTAAAATTATTATTCTGCACATGTATAATTGTGGATTAAATGTTACAACAACTAGCCAGTTAATTACATATATCTTATTTCAATTGTATTTTATCTATTCAACATCTCGGTAAAAATAGCTTCCAGCTAATTTTTCTGCATCGTGCGAACCGAGAATTTAAATGAAGCTGACTTGACGTGATGCAATACAACGAGTGGTCCCTGCAAGGTAGTCACATGACCAGAACTTTGCCGATTGCGACCATGTGACACACGATAAAGGGTCCCGCATCACCGCACCCCCTTTCGTGTGAACGGGGTGGTACATGTCTGTTTTAACATAACTTATTACCTGTCTTTTCACTCCAGAAAAGTGTTCAAATGCAAACATGAGCAACGATACACGACACAGAACCCTTTTCGATGCCGATACGAAAGACGGACAAGTTGCGCTCACTATGGGCGCACCGGGAGTTAACACCCTGAAAAAAGCAGTTGAACTTGTCAGGAAAGCATCGGAGCACAATCTGGTTAGTGTATGGATTGGTTGCATTTAGATTCTCCTAATTTCTACAGCATTCAGTGGATTAGAAACTTACAGATACCAGCTAGCATTGACGGAAGTCTCAGTGTTCAAATTCCCTAGACCGTGCTGACAGACAAAAATTGTCCTTCTTCCTCAACAGAGCCGTCACTCGGGCATCAGATTGGAATGCGCTCTGGCACCCTTTGGCCTTAGTCCCAAGGGACCTCCCCAAGCTCTGTTGGCCCACGGTTACTCTAAGCCAACAGAGCGTGCGGAGGTCCCTTTGCCCTTGGGGCTATGGCACCCTGAGTGTAAGTTTGCGGGTGGCTTACAGAGCGTGGGGAGGTCCCTTGGGGCTAGGTTGACACGCAGACATAATAATGTGAAGGAGTGCCTCTTTCAAATTTTATGCATTAACTGTTATTCAGAGCTGCATATAGAGGTCTCAACCTGAGTGCAGTATTACCACTTATGAACTTATATATAGAATGGCTGGAACACAGAGCGTTGGGAGGTCCCTTGGGGCTACTTGCCAACCCAGATATATTGTTCTTTCTTTCTTTCTTTCTTTCTTTCTTTCTTTCTTTCTTTCTTTCTTTCTTTCTTTCTTTCTTTCTTTCTTTCTTTCTTTCTTTCTTTCTTTCTTTCTTTCTTTCTTTCTTTCTTTCTTTCTTTCTTTCTTTCTTTCTTTCTTTCTTTCTTTCTTTCTTTCTTTCTTTCTTTCTTTCTTTCTTTCTTTCTTTCTTTCTTTCTTTCTTTCTTTCTTTCTTTCTTTCTTTCTTCCTTCCTTCCTATCTTTCTTTCCACCAAATTTGTCCGGAGCTTTTCTCTGACACCTTGCAAGCTACACTGTTTCAACTTGGCATGATAATATATTTGGTAGGCAAGTTGTCTCTCTGATTTGGAATAGTACGTAATGAGGTTCAAAATTATGCTAATTAGGGCAATTAAAATTTTAAAAGCTCCATATCTTCAAAACTATTATCTATAGATACAAAATTCAAAGTTCAGCATATAGGTTTGTGACATCTGCCAATCTAATGGACAGTAAACAAAAGTTGTAAAATTTTAAATTATGCTAATTAAGGCACTTTGAAAATTTAAATCTTGAATATTTTCATTACTATAATAGACAGAGATGCCATCCCAACTTCAATACATAGGACTGTCCCATAGGTGCATCTAATGAAGCATGAGCTGAAGTTCTAAGATTTACATTTAGGTAAATTAGGTTAATACCCAAAACTTAAATCTTGAATATCTTCAAAACTATTATAGACAGTGACATGTTTTAAAATGGCAAATACATGTTTCTTAGGATGGCCTATCACATAGACATATTGTTGAGCCTGTTACTATAAACATTATGCAAATTTGAGAAACTGGACAATAATACAAATCTGTCATATTTTCTGGCTATGACTGAGCGCATGTATAAGTGATATAAAAGCTTGTATCTCGAAAACTGTGCATTTTTGGGCCACAGTTACTATTAAACGTGAATGGGAAATGGCATATGGGCTTTTATCTGGTGTTGTCCTTTTTGACCTTGAGTGACCTTGAAAGGTCAAATCAAGGTCACATGCCATGAAAATCTTTGTATATTGAAAACGGTGCACTTTAAGGCCATAATAGTTACCGTTAAACATGAATGGGAAATGATATAGGCTTTCATGTCGTGGTGTCTTTTTTTTTTTTACCTTGAGTGACCTTGAAAGGTCAAAGCAAGGCCACACATCATTAGAATCTCTGTATATGGAAAACGATGCACTTTGGGGCCATAGTTACTAATCAACATGAGTAGGAAATGACATATAAGCTTTCATCTGGTGTTGTCTTTTTTGATCTAGAGCGACCTTGAAAGGTCAAAGCTAGGCATGTCTACCTATATCAATCTGCAACACTTTTCACCAACTTGGCTATACTGTTAACATGCCATTACACATTTGGAGCTTATGTCACAGCTGCATACATTGCATTGCAGTTTCTCCAGGCACCCAGACTGATTTGCTAACAAGCAAATCAAATTTTCTAGTTTTTCCAAGAATTCTTTTCTTTCTTTCTTTCTTTCTTTCTTTCTTTCTTTCTTTCTTTCTTCTTTACGACCAGATTTGTCCGGAGTTTTTCTCGGACCCTACTATTCCGAAAACCACGAAACTTGCCATGGTGACTGACCTACCAGTGAAATTAGGCACCTGACTTGGAATTGTCATGATGTTTAAAATGATGCAAATTAGGGACAATTAAAATTTTGAAAGCACCATATCTTCCAAACTACTGTGGTACCTGCTATTTACGACTGCCCCTAATGCCAGACGAAAGTTGTCACATATTGTAGGTGGTCTTCAATTGCAGGTAGATTAACAAAGAAACAAGTCTCTAGTGTCTGTTATGGGTGGTCTGAAAAACTAATATGGTCTCTCATGAGAGGTGGTCTTTCGAGCAGGTACCACTGTATTGCAGATAGACACAAAGTTCTAACTTACACATTTTGGTTTCAGACAACTGCTAAATCCAATAGCACACAAACAAAACTTGGGGAATTTTAATGTATGCTAAATTCACCGAATTTCTCCCCAATGCACATGCAGACCTTCAACTGCCTGCTGTATGATCTATTGCTTGACCTCGATGGTCCCAGGCAACCATTTTGTATTCATAATTAATTAGCTTAATTAATTAATTGAACCTGTCTCACAGGCAGCTTTCTATCCATGCATGCTAGGTGTATGCTTTGGGAGGTTTTGGTCTCGCGGCAAAAAAAAAAAAAAAAAAAAAAAGGTGGGGTGGGGTGGTGGTGAGACTCCCAACAACTGTGTAATGAGGCTCTCAATAAAATACAAAGAATCTCTGTTTATGCAAGAACAGTTAGACTCCATGCTGCCATATGTACCAGGCAGGCTATAGTTTCCACTAGAGCTGCACAGACCTGTCAGTGCACTGAAACTAGTATCCTAGCTGGTCTGTTTTTGCCTAAGGCAAAGTCAGCCTGCTGAGCTTATCTGTCCCCCGGAACACAGTCTGCAGACTTCTAGGCAGAGCAAGCCTGAGTGTACCCTCTGTTAAAAATAGACTTAACAGAGAGCTGAGTGGCCAGACCAAGGAGGGTAGAAATTGTGTCATCTCAGTGGACACTTACATGTCTTTGATTTCCTGTTACCAGTGAGATGGAGCCTGTTCTTCATAGCCAATACTCAGACAGTATAGTGCTTGTCTTGGTTCACAGGTACATGTATATATAGTTTCTTCACAGCTTCTTTTAAAATTTGTTTATTAAAGAAAGAAAGAAAGAAAGACATTTTTGTATTGCATGTATATACATCCCCTTGAATTACAATATGTATAGTATTACACTGTACATATACATATATATGCATGTATGAATAATGTACATATACATGCACACATGCTCATCCATACTGCCCAGAAGGGCTGACCCTCTCAGGAATGGGCACTTTTCTCTGGTCCCAAGGGTATCCACTGTAGAGAGGTTTCACTGAATTAGTAAAAAGTGGCCAAATATTTCTTTCTTTCTTTCTTTCTTTCTTTCTTTCTTTCTTTCTTTCTTTCTTTCTTTCTTTCTTTCTTTCTTTCTTTCTTTCTTTCTTTCTTTCTTTCTTTCTTTCTTTCTTTCTTTCTTTCTTTCTTTCCTTCCTTCCCTCCTCCCTCCCTTCCTTCTTTCTTTCTGTTTCTTTCTTTTCTTTCTTCATGACCAAGTTGGTCTGAAGAATTAATAAACACTGGCCGATTTTTTCTTTTTTCTTTCTTTCTTTATTTCTTTCTCTCTCTCTCTCTCTCTCTCTCTCTCTCTCTCTCTCTCTCTCTCTCTCTCTCTCTCTCTTTCTTTCCCTCCTCCCTTCCTTCCTTCCTTTCTTCTTTCTTTCTTCTTCATGACCAAGTTGGTCTGGAGAATTAGTAAACACTGGCCGATTTTCTTTCTTTCTTTCTTTCTTTCTTTCTTTCTTTCTTTCTTTCTTTCTTTCTTTCTTTCTTTTCTTTCTTTCTTTCTTTCTTTACGACCAGATTTGTCTGGAGTTTTTCTCAGACCCACCTCACTTGGAATAGTCATGATGTTTGAAATTATGCAAATTAGGGGCACTTAAAATCCTAAAAGCTCCATATCTTCCAAACTATTGCAGATAGACACAAAGTTCTACTTTAGACTTGTAGGTTTGAGACATCTGTCAATGAACAGTGAACAAAAGTTCTAGAAGTGCAACTAAATGTGGCAAGTTTGAAGCTTGTTAATTGTCAGAATATATTCTTGTGGAAGGGGGAAAAGGGGGTACAATGTGTTAAATATAAAATTATTCGTTACACTGACACAAAATAATTTGGACTGTAATCATGAATTATATGACGTCAAATCAGATTCACATGTTGAAGTATTTAATGGAACAATCACCACTCAATACTTTTTGTGTAAAAAAGCTCATAATCACCATGCAAACCCTGTTGAGGGAAATGCATGTTTGGATCCAGTGTGGCTACAAAATAGTTTTGCTCACTGCTGATTGGCAGAAGATCAGGTTTTAGACAGGGCCACGGAATATTAGAGCCTGATCAAGCATGCATTTTGAAACTGAACCGGGTACTGAGTAGTTGGTACACATTACCGATCCCCAACCGGGCACCGTTCGGGTTCGGTATATGCAATTCAAACATGAAAACATTCAACAGAGGTTTATAACTGTTACCCTTGTGCACTGGTGCATTACTATTTGTCAATGTTAATAAGGCGATTAATGCAACCCATGTGACACACTTAAATGCAAAGTATCGTCTGTTCCATTGTTTAAAGTGTATGCAAGTACAAAGAGTAACCGCAGTGTCCTTTTTATTTAACTTTATTGGCAACATTGACAGTGATAACTGAACCCGAACTTTTAGTGACTGTAAAAGCCAAACCTGAGCTGGGCTTTAGTCCTGAAACCCGGTAAGCTCGGGTTCGGTTGTTTGGGTCAGGTCAGGTTCTACTGAATATGCAAGCCTGCCTTTATACAGTGCTCTTAACTGAGCCCCATGGGGTCTGCCTCAGCAGTGGACATGCTTGTATGTTTGCACAGCTGTGTGTGTAGGAAGATGGGAGGCAGATTGGTAGCAGCAGAGCTGTCATGCCATATTTGTATGTGGCTGGTGGCTCAGGGTCCCTGTCCAATTGTCAAGGGCCCTGGGTCTGCTAAACAGGCAACAAGAGCATCACCTTGAACAAGGACCTACATGTGATAAATTATTCTACTATAAAAATTTTAAAGAGGTGATGACTGGGCTCTCTATCTCCCTCTCCCTCTCCCTCCCCCTCTCTATGTCTGGGTGCCATCGCAGACAAACTGCTTTCTCAAATTTTTTCTTTCTTTCTTTCTTATTCTTATTTCCACCACATAATTTGTCCACAGCTTTTCTCAGACACCGTGCAAGCTACAATGTTTAAATGTGGAATGGTAACAGAACTAGTAAGGAAGTTGACTATCTGATTTGGAATAATCGACATGTTTAAAATTATGCAAATCAGTGCCTTTGTAAAATTTTAAGGCTCCGTATCTCCCAAACTACTGCAGAGAGACACAAAATTTTAATGGGCACATCTAGGTTTGTGACACCTGCGAATATAATGGACAGTAAATGAAAGTTGTAGAATTTCAACTTATGATAATAAGGGGCATTGAAAAATTAAAAAGTTGAATACATGTATCTCCAAAACTATCTATAGAGATAAAATTCTAACTTCAATTTAGCAGTTTGTGGCAAAGCCACATCCAATGATCCATGAACCTAAGTTATAGGATTTTTAATTTATGCAATTTAGGTAGATAGGCAAAATTTTAAATCTTGAATAGCTTCAAAACTATTATAGCTAGAGGTGCCATTCCAACTTAAAATTTGGGGTTTGTGACATAGCTGCATCCAAGGAACCATTTTCCAAAATTGTACAATTTTAATTTATGCAAATAAGATGAATACAAGAAATTTAAATCTTGAATAACTTCAAAACTATTATACATACAGGTGCCATTCCGACCTCAATTTGTAGGTATGTGACAAAGCCGCATCCAGTTAACCATAAACCAAAGTTGTAGGCTTTTAATTTATGCAAATTAGGCAAATACACAAAATTAAAGTCTTTGAATAGCTTCAAAACTATTACAGATAGTGGTGTCATTCAAACTTTACACAGGTTTCAAACTTTGAGGAACAAGGTCAATGTTCAATTAGTTCCACTTCAAGTAAATTCATATTTTATGACTACTTTGCTACCGTAAGTGTTAGCATAGCAGACTGCCAAGCTGCAGACAAGAGATAATTTTCTCATTGGTGGCAAAAAACACACCCCACCAAAAATCAGACTACCATTTGTTTTTAACATTTTCTCAGCGTCTTTTTGGACTTTGAGCTCGATCTCATGATGTGACCTTCACCTTTCTTGGTGTTTACTTGTTCTTTGATAGAATTTGGATGACCCACACACCTCTGTTTATACCCATACCCATAAGATCTCTACGACAAAAAAAAAATGACACCCCCCCCCATTTTCTGGGGTCCCTTCACTCTATCTAGCAATGACTGTTCCCATTTCATTAACTTCAAGGGGGGAGAGGGTCATTCCTGAAAAATGCCTGTTGTTTACACATATGAGCCATATTTCAAGTGGCAGTATTTCAGTAATATGTTTGAAATTTTCAGTAATGTTAAAACTTAGTTAGGTACAATCAGAATTATGTCTCCCGGTGGAAGCCGGGGGACATATTGGATTAGTGCCCGTTTCTTCCGCTTCTTCTTCTTCTTCTTCTTCTTCTTCTTCTTCTTCTTCTTCTTCTTCTTCTTCTTCTTCTTCTTCTTCTTCTTCTTCTTCTTCTTCTTCTTCTTCTTCTTCTTCTTCTTCTTCTTCTTCTTCTTCTTCTTCTTCTTCTTCTTCTTCTTCTTCAGTTCTTCAACACTTGGTTTCCGTGCGATAAGTCTTGAAGGACTTGACAGAATTTGATGAAACTTGATAGGATTATGTATCTAGGCAAGACCTAGCTTGGGAATGTATTTGGGTGACCTTGACCTAATTTTCAAGGTCACAGGGTCACTTATGTGAAATTGGTTTCCGTGCAATAAGTCATGAAGAACTTGATGGAATTTGATGAAACTTGGTAGGATTATGTATCTAGGCAAGACCTAAGTTTGGATTGTATTTGAGTGACCTTGTCCTAATTCTCAAGGTCACAGGGTCCATTATGTGAAATTGGTTTCCGTGTGATAAGTCATGAAGAACTTGATGGAATTTGATGAAACTTGGCAGGATTATGAAGCTAGGTAAGACCTAGGTTGGGATTGTATTTGGGTGACCTTGACCTAATTTTCAAGATCACAGGGTCACTTATGTGAAATTGGTTTCCGTGCGATAAGTCATGAAGAACATGATGGAATTTGATGAAACTTGGTAGGATCATGTATCTAGGCAAGACCTAGCTTGGCATTGTATTTGGGTGACCTTGACCTAATTCTCAAGGTCACAGGGTCACTTATGTGAAATTGGTTTCCGTGCGACAAGTCACGAAGAAGAGGATGGAATTTGATGAAACTTGGCAGGATTATGTATCTAGGCAAGACCTAGGTTGGGATTGTATTTGGGTGACCTTGAGCCAATTCTCAAGGTCACTGGGTCACTTATGTGAGATTGGTTTACGTGCAATAAGTCATGAAGAACTTGATGGAATTTGATGAAACTTGGTAGGATTATGTATCTAGGCAAGACCTAGGTTTGGATTGTATTTGAGTGACCTTGTCCTAATTCTCAAGGTCACAGGGTCCATTATGTGAAATTGGTTTCCGTGTGATAAGTCTTGAAGAACTTGATGGAATTTGATGAAACTTGGCAGGATTATGTATCTAGGTAAGACCTAGATGGGGATTGTATTTGGATGACCTTGAGTGAAATCTTAAGGTCACAGGGTCACTTATGTGAAATTGGTTTCCGTGAGATAAGTCTTGAAGAATTTGATGGATTTTGATGAAACTCAGCAGGATTATGTATGTAGGCAAGACCTAGGTTGGGATTGTATTTGGATGACCTTGAGCAAATTCTCAAGGTCACAGGGTCACTTATGTGAAATTGGTTTCCGTGAGATAAGTCTTGAAGAACGTGATGGAATTTAAGGAAACTTGGTAGGATTATGTATCTAGGCAAGACCTAGGTTGGGATTGTACTTGAGTGACCTTGACCTAATTTTCAAGGTCACAGGGTCACTTATGTGAAATTGGTTTCCGTGCGATAAGTCATGAAGAAGAGGATGGAATTTGATGAAACTTGGTAGGCTTATGTATATAGGCAAGACCTAGGTTGGGATTGTATTTGGATGACCTTGAGCGAACTCTCAAGGTCACAGGGTCACTTATGTGAAATTGGTTTCCGTGCGATAAGTCATGAAGAACATGATGGAATTTGATGAAACTTGGTAGGATTATGTATCAAGGTAAGACCAAGGTTTTGATTGTATTTGGGTGACCTTGACCTAATTTTCAAGGTCACAGGGTCATTTATGTGAGATTGGTTTCTCCCCAATAAGTCTTGAAGCACTTGATGAAAATTGCTAGAGTAATGTATCTAGGTGAGAGCTAAAATAGGATTGTAATTTTCAAGCAAACTTGGTCATTTGTAATTTGTTATCATCTATAGCTTATTCAGAGACGTAAGTGTTCCACCGGGAAACATTTGATTTTCTGTTGGAAAATCAGTCTGTTCTAGTTAATCCTTTTGTCAATCTAATTTGATGATCATTCACTCAAATCCAACATTTAATTATACATGTATCAGAATTAATCCTTAATTTGAATTAATCCTTAATCACTTACTAAAATCTAAAATCAATTTCTAACATTTATTGATGTAGGAAGTAAGGAATTTTTGGTAAGTTGCTGGCAGTTTAAGTAGAAGAGTTCAAGTTAAAATAATTTGGAAAGTAATAAAAAATGTCAGTATTTTTTGTTAGTTTCAGTAAGTGGCTGGCAGTTTAGGTGGAATAGTTCAAGTAAAATATTATTCTTAGGGAATATTATTAGCTTTTGGTACGTGTCACACAGTTGAAGTGAAAGAGAGTATGTTAAGGGATTGAGGAAAGTAAATGTTAGGAAATATTGTTAAATTTGGTAGATCTTAGGCTGTTTAGGTGATTAAGGGAAAACATGTACACAGAAGGTAAATGCTAGGAAACAATGTTAGTTTTGTTTCGTGTTGCACAGGTGAAAGGAGACAATTGCTGCATTGAGGAAAGTATACCTGGTAGGAAATATTGTGACATTTAGTACATGTTTGGCTGATTATGTGATTAAATAAAAAGACAGCCAACAGAAATGTTAGGAAACAATGGTAGTTTTGGTTTGTAACTTCTAAATCTTGTGTTTTCACTTAATTTGCATAGTTTACAATTTTGGTTCATTGGATGTGGCTATGTCACAAACCTACAAATTGAAGTTGGAATAACACCTCTGTCTATAATAGTCTTGAAGCTATACAAGATTTAAATTTTGTGTATTCACCTAATTTGCATAAATTAAAACCCTAGAACTTCGGTTCATCTTTTATTGCATTTACATATGTCACAAACCAATAAAGTAAGGTTGAGATGGCTCCTCTATCTATAATAGTTTTGATGCTATTCAAAGATTTGAATGTAGCATATTCACCTAATTTGCATAAATAAAAATTCTTCAACTTTGGTTCATGATTCATTAGATTCATGTTGTAAACCTATAAACTGAAGTTGGAATGGCACCTCTATCTATTTAGTTTTGAAGCTATTCAAGATTAAAATGTTGCATATTCACCTAAATTGCATAAATTAAAATTCTACAACTTTGATTCATGGTTGATTGGGTAAGGCAATGTCACAAACCCATTAATAGAAGTTGGAATGGCACCTCTATCTATAATAGTTTTGAAGCTATTCAAGATTTAAATTTTGCATAATCACCTAATTTGCATAAATTAAATCCTGCAACTTTGGTTCATGGCTCATTGGATGCAGCTTTGCCACAAACATATAAATTGAAGCTGGAATGGCATCTTGATCTATAATAGTTTTGGAGATATTCAACTTTTAAATTTTTCAATGCCCCAAATTATTATAATTTATAATTCTACAACTTTCATGTAGTGTCTATTATCATGGTGGGTGTCACAAACTTTTACATGCACCATGAAATTTTGTGTGTATCTGCAATGGTTTGAAAGATATGGAGCTTTTAAAAGTTAATGGCCAAGAATTTGCTTAATTTTAGACATCATGACTATTCTAAATGATGTGCACAACGTCACTGATAGGTCAGTCACCATGGCAAGTTTGAATGCAATTTAAGTGACAGGCATGGATGAATGATGTGTACGACTAGATTGAAGTTAATGAACTGATCAATATAAGTGAATGGAGCTAAACTGAAGTGTTATGTATGATAAATGAGCAGTTTCCTTCCTTTCGATTCATCTGGATTAATATTTTCCTTTTTATATATTGCACTTGTTGGTACAGAGCAGAAGCCAGCGGAAAAACAGGAGGGGCAGCAGACAGCGGGGAACGGCTGTCTCCTGCCAACCTCTGCTGTCCACTGCTGAGCTCCAGAAGACTCAATTGGATTTCAGTGGCAGACAGCTGCATTTGGCAGGTCTGTCGCCCACCGCCGCTGTCTGCCGCTGTTCACTGCTGCCTGGCGCTGTTCACTGCTGTCTGCTGTCAAAGCTGCATAGGCCACTGACAAAATGTACAAGTGTTGGTGACGATGAAACTTGGGCGGATCTGTACACACGTGTTTTACATGCATACAATTCAGGTGTCACCAGAGCATGGGACTGTCACAATCCTCTTGTTTTTTTTTCTCCAGTCTCGTGAAGGTGATTTAAGTGAAACAATGCTGCAATATGGTCCAATTCAAGGACATCCAATATTTCGAGATGAACTGAGCAAGTTCCTTTCAAATAACTATGGAGATACAGTGAAAAGGTTTGTATACATGTACTATAAATTCATTTGATTTCACTGCATTTTTATGTTCACATATTTTGCTGATGACCAAAATCATGAAAATAAAATCACTGTGAAACAGTATTTTAACATACATATAGCTTTAATGAAAACTGTTCAAAGTAGTAAAATTAAAACTGTAGATTAAAAAAAAAACTTAAATGCCTGAAATGCAAAAGTGAGGAAGGAGACAAAAGCTGTTGACTCAGTCCACAATTTAGCACCTAAAGAGTTAAATTTGTCATGGTCAATTTCATATTTTCTTTCAACAAAATAATGTGTGCATCTCCGAGACATACATAGGTACATGTAGTTGGGAATGCCATTTCTTATCCCTTTGTTGGAGGCAGTCAGCTTGATGTATTTGCTATCCATTGTTAAAATTTGGAACCACTATCCACATTGTGAAGTACAACAAAATCAAGTATATGAAAGAAGTACCAGCACAATGGTCATGGTGAGTCATTGTGAGTCATTGTGGGTCATTGCGAGTCATTGTGAGTCATTGTGGGTTGTTGTGCCTGTTTTACTGAAGGTGCTATCTGAAAAGAAACAATGACTGGTACAGAGTTGCATGATCTGATTTGGCAACCGAAGCTGTAGGTGATCTAGCAGAGATCTGCTGAGATTAGTAACTTTCGATGATAAACATTTAACTATATAATAGGACAGCACAATATTTAAAAAAAAACTTGTCTCTGCAAGGTAATTAAGGAACTCAAATCCCTGCAGTTAATCAGCCATGTTTTGTGTGTCCATGTAAGGGACAGGGTCTGTTATGTAAGGGACAGGGTCTGTGATGTGAGGGACAGGGTCTGTGATGTAAGGGACAGGGTCTGTGATGTGAGGGACAGGGTCTGTGATGTGAGGGACAGGGTCTGTGATGCTGACTTGGCTTATCAAAATATGTATTTTGTATTTATTTATTGTCACAAAAATACAGAGCTGTACATATGCATGAATACAAATATATTTATATGATAGGAGCTGAAACCTGAATGGGCTTATGTGCCCCTTCAAAAGTTAATAGAACAAAGGTTATGAGCAGTAAATATGGAATATATTTAATACGTTTGAACAAAGAATGATAATTTAAAACAAGAGATACTACTTAAACATATCAAAATAAGATTGGTGATGCTGTAAACACAATAATACAAATGTTTTGTATTGACTGTTGATTCAATGCATGGTGTTTTAGTAATTTTTGAGTGTATAAATATTGTTGGCACCATGTATTTCCACTGGTGGTGCATTCCAGTTTACCTCCAAGTCCCTGACAGTGTGCAGAAATTTGACCCATGTTTGTTCAAAATAACTACATGTAGTATGTAGTATGACTTTTTGGTAATGTTTTTTGGAAGCAGTGTTTGCACCACAGTTGATAAAGTGTAGCTAGAGACCAGGACCCATGTGAAGGCATCAAAGTGTAGCTAGAGACCAGGACCCATGTGCAGGCATCAAAGTGTAGCTAGAGACCAGGACCCATGTGAAGGCATCAAAGTGTAGCTAGAGACCAGGACCCATGTGAAGGCATCAAAGTGTAGCTAGAGACCAGGACCCATGTGAAGGCATCAAAGTGAAGTGAATTTCTTTCAGAACTATCAACTAGTGGCCAATATACAACTTTAGTCCCCTGTCACGAGAGAACAGAGGCATGAAATAAAGAAACACGAGTCATTTCACAATGATGTAAAGTAAAACCTGTCCGAGTGGGCACCTCCACTAAGTGGGCACCTGTGTTTAATGGGCACTTTTGCCCGGTCCCGTTTTTTCCCCTATTAGGTCCCATGTTAATGGACCCTGTGCTAAGTGGGCACCTGTCTCATGTGGGCAGTGGGCACCCTAAGAGGGCATTTTGTATTCCTTTATTTGCGTAAGTGGGCACCATAATTAATCTTTTTCTTTTTGTTTACCCTTCAAATATCTCCCAATAATATGCCAAACTGCAGTTTATCTTACCAACAAGAGGATGCAAAGGCACAGAGCATGTGCTACTGTGTTTTCTTAGCATTATGTTGTTCTACCAATCCATTTGAAACACATTTACCTGGCTAAGGGGCCTCTGGATGAGTGATAACAAGGACATACGTGTAGCTGCACTGACTTTTTCAAGAGACATTTAACATTGATATTAATGTTTCCAATGCATAATTTTTTCAATCAGTAGTTGCCATTTAGCTAGGAAATTACTGGTTGATAAAAGGAAGTATGTCAAGGATGTTGTTTTTTAATCTGAAAGCCCTGTACAGCCCCCTATAGAGTATTACGTACATATACATGGACTTGTACTTTACTATATGGCCCAGCGGGCTGACCCTCCACTAATTGGGCACCTGTCTTAAGTGGGCACTTTTGCCCAGTCCCAAGGGTGCCCACTTAACACAGGTTTTATTGTATATGGGGATGGCAGTGATTACTCACATTTTGGACTTCTCCAAAACCATTAGCCAGATTCCCTTCAAGCTTGCCAGGGCTGTACCATAGGCGGGTGTCATCTGAGTGTATTCAAATGATCACACTCCACTTATTTTTGGATTTTAATGTTTTTTTCCATATTTTGGCATTTTAACCATAAGTGATCTCTAAAACTGCTTGGCCGATTGCTTCAAAATTGCATAGGAACATTTTGGGGTTCCCCCAGACCAGGGTGGGATTTAACCTGGTTGTACATCAAGGAAGTCTGGGAACGGGCAGTTACACGTCCCTTTTGTTAATCATGATGCTCATTCCTTGGTCAGTGTCCATGATCGTGCTTTAATTCGCACTTGTTCGTAACCTTTGTTCTTTTGACCTGAGAGAATTGTCCATCTGTACACATGCACAGCATCAGTGAAACAGGACAGTTAGTGTGCAACGTGGGCCTTATGTATTGACAATAAGAGATTTGTAAATAACAGTGCTACTTATAAGAAGAAACACTTAGAATGATATGGATATAGGTTACTGCTTGAGTACAGTTCACACTCAGTCATTTAACAGACAAGTAAAATATAGGTCAATGTATAAAATATGTCAATGTATATCAGTGACTGTACATTAATTCATATAACATGCAGATAAAATGTTAATATACAGACCATGTATGTATCTTGTACATGTATAAGCAAAATAATCCATCTTCGGGAAACTAAGGGGCTATTAACAATGATACAAATAGTACGTCTTTTGGTGCTTTCCCAGTTGACTCCTGCTAGTCAAGTTTTTTACAGGTCCATGGAAACATCAATTGACCCATTTTAAAAGTGACCAGTATGGGTATGTTTGTGTGTACATGTATACTGTATGCTTGTGTGTGTGTATATACATGTATGTATGTATGCGTGTGTATATGTATGTATGCGTGTACAGTATAACCTGTTTAGAGAGACCGCCCCTGGGGCAGACCGAAAAGTAGTCACATAAAGCAGGTGGTCTCCCAAAGGAGGGTTGACTCATGAGCCACCTGGCCAACAACTTATCTCTACTTTAAATTTCCATCCTTAATATAGATCCAAGCACGTGTGTTTGTATACTTATTAGACCCAATGCCATCTTGCAATCCTGTGTTTATCCATTTATTAGTATTAACAAACTCAGGATTGAAACTGATTTGAACAAAAAAAACTTACTAATCTTGTACAAAATTGGTAGATTTTACTTATATAAATCTGAAATGGCAAATTTGTGGCTGGATTTTAAGTGGTGTTTTGGGGTCATTTTGGGTGGTCACTGGTCAGGTTCTGCAGGTGGTCTCCCAAAACAGGTATATTATCATTAGAAGTTGCTTTTGCACAAGAAAGTGGTCACAAAAGGCAGGTGGTCTTCCAAAGGAGGGTCTCTCAAAACAGGTTTTACTATATATATATATATATATATATATATATGTATGCTTGTGTGTGTGCATGTATACATGCATGTATATGTGTATGCGTGTATGTATGTACATGTATCTATGTATGAGTGTATATATGTATGTAGTATGTATATACCATGTGTGTATGTATATGTATGTGTGTGTGTAATAGATGTTTTGAACTTATAACATTTTCACATCTTCTTAGCAAATTGACAGGGCTAATATTAAGGTCATAAGTGGCACAAATCCCCTCCAATCTCTGACTTTGTAGGCACAGAAAGGTTGACTGGTTTTGCCACCAATGTGGCTCATCAGAAGTTAGAGTTACGGCTGTGTTTGCATATTCATATATTCGGGTACAACGTACATGCATATGTAACTAGCAACCAGGTGCATGTTTTACATGCACACACCAACCCAGGTGTTGTCTCAATAGAGGTCCAGATGGGGTTACCTGTTGTCAGAAAAGAACGACCCAGTCTACTGTATGATGTTGTTGATGGCCTGTGATGTTGCTGGCTTCCAAGAAGTAAAGATACAGCCATTATCATGTGGCAATCTAAGTGGCAAAACATGGCAACTTGACATGAGTTCAGAATTTATTAACATGTGCAAAGCTCTTTCAAGCCTCTAATGATGTCAATGGATTTAACTTTGCTGAACTTTCATTTTGGCATATTTTGCTGTTGGCACAAAACAGTGAGAATAAAAACAATGAAATACAGTGGTACCTGCTGTATGCGGCCATCCCTTCTGCCAAGAAAAAGTGGCCACATACAGCAGGTGTGTCACCACAGGTAAAAGCAAAGAAATTGACTCCTGTGTCTGAGCCTAGTGACCACAAAAAAGCAATGTGGCTGCTCACGGCAGTGGTTGCATATAGTAGTTTAAATAGATGTAACTCATTCCACCCTGATGATGCTTTTTCCCGCTAAAATATAAATGTCATCTGCTAATTGTATTTTACTAATTTAGGGATTATTTTTCAAAATTTTGGTTGAACTTTGCATGGAAGATCATTCCAAATTATATGCCCATGGTCAAAAGCTTTCCTTGGCGCTCTGTCGGCGCAATGCGCCCAGAGAGCGCCAAGGAAAGCTGTTCACTCGGTCTTCTGGTCAGGGTGGAATGAGTTAAGAGAAACTCTGTCCAAAATAATGGAATTTAAACTCCAGTTAAATGCCTGACATGACAAACTATGAAAATTACACATAAAAATAACTGAGTTATACAAGCATTTTCATTGTTTGAAATGTTCCAGTGAGAATCTCTTGTTAACGGCGGGAGCCACTCATGGTCTCTTCTTGGTAGCCACACTGATGTTCTCTCCTGGAGACACTGTCTTTGTTGAGGATCCCACGTACTTCATTGCCATCAAACTGCTGGGAGAGGACTTGGGGCTCAACATCATTCCAGGTTTGCAGCGATTTACACCAATGGTTCCCTTGAGAAATACTTAATACCGGCGCTAGTCGCTGCACCACAACGATCGTTACCCAGTGTTCTTAGTGGCAGGTGGGACATCTATTCCAGAGCCACCATTGTTGTCATTGCCACAGGGTATGACAGCACACACCTCTAAATAATTCCCAATTTTTTCAACTGTTTATTGCGGCAACCAGGCAAAAAAAAATGTCTGTTTACCATTGTACAGTACCAGGCTACCTGGCAGATTCAAGGAAATTGAACAACAGGGTTCATACAAGCCTTGAAAAGTTTTGAGAAGTTTGGAATTTCATGTCCTGGCCTTCAAGGCCTTGAAAAGTCTTGAATTTCACACTTGTGTCTTGAAAAGTTTGGAAAATAATATTTTGTACAGCTTTGGGTATTTTAATGCATTTGGGACAGAAATGTGGAAGTTTAGTTAAATGATACCTGTTATTTTTGTTACGTGTTGGCCCTGATGTTACTCAAAGTTAGTTTGGAATTTTGGACAAATCAGTGTGGAAAAGTCTTGAAAAGTCTTGAAATTTGTGGCCAGACAGGTGTATGAACCATGGAACAATCTTCAGAAATATTCATGGATGGAAGACATAACTTTCTGGAGCTTTCCACAACTTTCTGGAGTTTTCTACCTGCGGGTCGCTGTGATGAGAGCACTGCTGTAAAGCCTGTCCCACTTATCAACAGCAACTGGGCCAAAGGTCATCAGTGCTCATGCGTGCGATTGTCGCGCTACACTTGCGGGTAGCAGGAACCACCGGTACTAAGTATATTTGAAGGGAACTATTAACATGGACATTCACATGTACCATGTTAAAAATTGACCAAAATAAAGTTATCTGCTTTCATACAAATGCATCTGATAGCAATCAGATTAGAACAGCAGTGTAAAAGGAATTGAATACATGTGTTAAGTTGATTTGATGCTTAACTTTTTCTGCTGATGACCACTTCGTGTTGTATCAATGAGGAAAGATCCACTGACATGGATAGACTTCTAATGATTGTGTTCACACAGTGTGTACTGTAGTAAGTCCCCTGCTACATCATGTTGCAGCCCGATAATTGGCTGTCCGAAGGGGAACTCGTGCATGTATATTGTACCAAGGAGGGTGGGCACAGGCAGCTGTTTGGGTAATTAAGATATTAACTCTTTCACTGCCAATCACCTCTTAAGTCGATCTACTTAAGTCAAACTAGTCTGAATTATCATTAGGATCCCAGATTCGTATTCCTCTTATAAAGACCTTTCATTCAAGTACCAGCATGCCTAGACTTCCAGAGAGGTAACCCCGGGTCAACAGCTTTACTCAGTGCACACTGGGCACAATGCACCCAATGTGCACCAAGAAAAGCTGTTGACTCAGTCCAAAATTTGGCACTTAAAGATTTAAGTGAAAGTGAGAAGCAAGCTTGTTTTTGGAGTGTGTGCACAGTGTTAAGGGGCTGGCTTTCAAAGACTATCGGACTTGGGTAGGGTACAGAGGAATGGGGGTAAACAATTCTGTTTTCTGGTAGCTGCATGAGCTTGGTGTACACATCATGGACACTCATAACCCCACAGAACTGACAATGGAGAGAGAGGGGGAGGGAGAGAGGCAGGCAGGGAGGGAGGGAGAGAGGCAGGCAGGGAGGGAGAGAGGCAGGCAGGGAGGGAGAGATCAAATTCATTTTCACACAGGTGTAATATAACGAGCAGATGGGAATGAGACATGTCTTGAGTTTCTTTTGAACAGTTCCCACAGATGAGGAAGGTATGATGGTTGACGAGCTTGAGCGACTCCTGGTGGCACATCATGACACTACATTCCAGCCAACAAGGAGGAAACCATTCTGGTCCATGGTATACACCATCCCCACCTTCAATAACCCCACTGGTGGATGTCTGCATCAGGGTACAGCACTCTTCTTACAACTCTGCCAGGCTTCCTTCAAAGCTTGGTCTACATCAGCTTTTTTCTATTGAAAAATAATAGCGACACTAGTCTGAATTATCATAAAGATTCCAGATTTGTATTCCTCTTAAAAAGACCTTTCATTCAAGTACCAGTATGCCTATAGTTCCAGAGAGAATATCCCAGGTCAACAACTTTTCTCAGAGCACATTGGCCGCAATGCGCCCAATGTGCACCGAGAAAAGCTGTTGACTCAGTCCAAAATTTGGCACTCAAAGAGTTAAGGGCCTGTCTTTGTTTCAGAATGCTGGATATTAGAAAGAAGGTTAACTTTTATTCTTATTTTTAAAGCTATGATATTCGTATAGCCTGCTCTGGGGAAGAGCAAGAATCAGAAGTTCCTGATTTGTCCTGCAGGGTGCACTGCAGTCATGAGGGCGAGAGTTGTGTTTAACCATTACTTGTCGTGCACTGTGTCATAAATTACTTAAAGTCACTGCATGCAGCAGCACCAAATTTTTCATGGTAAATTAGGTGTATAACTTAATTGATCATGTTTAATCTGAAAATTTTTTTCATCAGCCTCAAAAGTAACATGCTGATTTAAGGTAACATTAAAATACACTCCAGTGTGAACACACAACTCCAGCCTGCAAGAAGTGTGTGTATTGTGCATACATGTATTGTGTTGGTGTGTTCAGCTGAATCCAGTGTCACCTACAAAATTGCCCATTGTGACGTGGCCTATTGAAGGCAGTGTTCAGCAGCTTTGACATTGTTCATGGGGAAACCTGTGACTTGGGCGTGTAATCTTGATAAGTCTCATCTATAACCCATGCCCAGGATAGCTGTTGACCTGAGGCATGTTATCTTATAGGTCTCATCCATAACCCATGCCCAGGAAAGCTGTTGACTTGGGGCATGTAATCTTGATAGGTTTCATCTAGGTTTCTCATTCAAATTGCTTCATTACTGTTGAAACTATTGGAAAGTATTGAACCTGAAATTTGATGACCAGCCACATCTGGCTGGTTTAAGGGAGGGAGGGATTTCAGAAAAAAAAAATCTGACATTGACATTTTTGCTGTGTTTTCTTTAATATTGTACTGGAATGAGATGGTGCTTGGAGCAGAAGAGAATCATTTTGCAAACCTGTTTGTTCAAAACTGGTTTCGTGATCAGAAGGGTCTGTTACATCAGACTGAAAAAAAGCAATGATGGACTTCAGGTATAAAGCACAATCCCTTGATTCATATATGATGGCTGCTTAATTAGGGGACAAGACCCGTAATTAATGGCAATAACACGTAAATTGACCTCATTTTGTTGTAGGTTAATTTTCATATATTTTGCTAATTTCAAAAATTTAATAAGATTTATAAAAAAAAATCAACAAAAAGTCTTTGGACAAATATTTAAACAAGTCCAAAAGTGTCACACAATTTTAAATATAAAGGGCTTCTTAATAGTGATTTGAGCCGGGGGAAGAATTTACTATCAGTCTGGTCATGAAAAATTTAAACTGTATTCATTCCAATAGTAAGACACTGCACTGATGAAAAGATTTCCTGGAGCAGACATGGTTTTCACGGAATTTTGTGATAATAATATGTCTTAGTTTACAATACCACTAGCAATATTACTCTTATTGTAGAATCCATTTAGCATAGAATAACAACAATGAACCTTCTTTCATCAGAAGCAGTTTAAATTGTAAAAAATATTGAAAAATACTGAATTTTTAATAAAAGCCCCTAGATTAAAAAGTAGGGTGTGCACTTCTATTAAGGCATGCGCTACAATTGCAATGAATATGGTATGAACACATTCAATATAATCTACAGTGAAAACTCGTTATAATGACACCATCTGTTCCCCAAGAGATGTGTTGGATAACTGAATATGTCCGATAAATGAGTCAAATAACAAAGAAAATGAATCTTTTAACATGAAAATTTGTTTCATTATATTGAGTATGTCAGATATATGAGTGTTGTTAAAATGAGGTTTTACTGTATAACATTTTGTGCTACAGACAGATGCAGGAAGCTGATACAGCTGGCCAGGAAGTATGACCTGCTGCTGTTTGCAGATGATGTATACAACCTGCTTTGCTTTGATACCAGCAGCAACCCACCACCTCGACTGCTGCAGTATGACTGTAGGTAAGCTGTCAGATTGTACTCTCTGCAGTATGACTGTAGGTAAGCTGTCAGATTGTACTCTCTGCAGTATGACTGTAGGTAAGCTGTCAGATTGTAGTCTCTGCAGTATGACTGTACGTACGCTGTCAGATTGTACTCTCTGCAGTATGACTGTAGGTAAGCTGTCCAATTGTAGTCTGTGCAGTATGACTGTAGGTAAGCTGTCAGATTGTAGTCTCTGCAGTATGACTGTAGGTAAGCTGTCAGATTGTAGTCTCTGCAGTATGACTGTACGTACGCTGCCAGATTGTAGTCTCTGCAGTGTGACTGTAGGTAAGCTGTCAGATTGTAGTCTCTGCAGTATGACTGTACGTACGCTGTCAAATTGTACTCTCTGCAGTATGACTGTAGGTAAGCTGTCAGATTGTAGTCTCTGCAGTATGACTGTAGGTAAGCTGTCAGATTGTAGTCTCTGCAGTATGACTGTACGTACGCTGCCAGATTGTAGTCTCTGCAGTGTGACTGTAGGTAATCTGTCAGATTGTAGTCTCTGCAGTATGACTGTAGGTAAGCTGTCAGATTGTACTCTCTACAGTGTGACTGTAGGTAAGCTGTCAGATTGTAGTCTCTGCAGTATGACTGTAGGTAAGCTGTCAGATTGTACTCTCTGCAGTATGACTGTAGGTAAGCTGTCAGATTGTAGCCTCTGCAGTATGACTGTACGTACGCTGTCAAATTGTACTCTCTGCAGTAGACTGTAGGTAAGCTGTCAGATTGTAGTCTCTGCAGTATGACTGTAGGTACGCTGTCAGATTGTTCCTCTGCAGTATGACTGTAGGTAAGCTGTCAGATTGTAGAATCTGCAGGCAGGCTGCAAGAGAGAACAGTTTCACTGTAAAATTAATGAGTTTGCAGATAGAGCACTGCATGCTATACTTGGCGAGATACATGTTGTCAAAAAGCTCAGTAGTTTGCACTTGGGCCCAGAGAAGAATTCACCGTCAGTCCAATGTACTTGGGTCTATGAAGTTTCAGGGCCATACCATGCAACAAATAGGTGTACATGTAGGTGTTGATGTTAAGAATGGAATAAATATACAGCAAGTGTGTCTTATTATGATGTACCTCTTCCACTGAGGTGAGACTCGCATGTTTTGTGTCTTATTATGATGTACCTCTTCCACTGAGGTGAGACTCACATGTTTTGTGTCTTATGATGTACCTCTTCCACTGAGGTGAGACTCGCATGTTTTGTGTCTTATTATGATGTACCTCTTCCACTGAGGTGAGACTCGCATGTTTTGTGTCTTATTATGATGTACCTCTTCCACTGAGGTGAGACTCGCATGTTTTGTGTCTTATTATGATGTACCTCTTCCACTGAGGTGAGACTCGCATGTTTTGTGTCTTATTATGATGTACCTCTTCTACTGAGGTGAGACTCGCATTTTTTGTGTCTTATTATGATGTACCTCTTCCACTGAGGTGAGACTCGCATGTTTTGTTGTTGGTATTCTTACACATGTACCCATGTAATCAGGTTTGGGTCTTTTATGTACATTTGCAATTACAGGTAATTATGGACTTATTTGTGAAGTAAATGTATATAAATTATGACTCTTAATAATTTTTATTTTTAAGATACGTTTCATTGCTTCAGCAAATTTTGATTAACTTTATTTCTCATAGAGACCACAAAGGCAACATGATATCTAATGGTTCTTTTTCTAAGTTGCTGGGAGCAGGTTTTTATGACTTCTTAAAGTTTTGATATGTAACAGATATATTTCACTGATTAAGCAAATTTTGATTTACTTTAGTTCTGATGGAGACCACCAGGGCAATGTGATATCTAATGGTTCCTTTTCTAAGTTGCTGGGGCCTGGTATTCGAGTTGGTTGGATCGAGGCAGAAGAGAAGATCATGACCTATCTCAAAAACGCGTAAATATATCTTATTTTATTTGGCCATACCAATCTTAATTACTTGCTGGAAAGGTTTTATATATATTTTTTTCTTTTGCTCATAGGTTTCAACCAGAAAGTTAACAAAGGCAAATTACGATTTTCAATATTTTTACTGATAATATCAATTAAATTGCAATGACATTCCATTCATCTGCAAATTAAAACAAAATTTGGTTTTTAATTTTGGTGACATAATTGTTGTGTCAATATAGATGCATGTTTTCTATTAACAAATAAGACACTGTACATTGTTAATTTGCCAGGTAACATGCTCAGTGCAATTGAAAGTAAATATCCCCACAAAAAAGTTAATATTCTATTATTACAATTATTTTATTTTTTCTCAAAACAATGGAGGAGGAGTATCCTAAAATAAAAAAAATAGATAAATAAAAAAACAAAATCAAACATACATTTGCCTTGCTTATCAATGCATTAGGTGATAGTGAGACATATGTATACTGTGCTATATGCTGTTATGCTCTTTCACATACCATGCCAGCAGGTAGGTCCTGGTGCATCGGCAATTTTTATTGACCGTTGTTAGGTTTTGGAAGTCCTTTTTTCTGTGCTTTGAACCAGCCATTGTTTAAATTTTCATATTTTCTGTACCTTGGAATGGGGCAAAATTATCACTCATACCATCACACTGTAAGCCCCTTTATCGAGTACCAGCATACTGTAAGCCCCTTACCTGGTACCAGCACACTGTAAGCCCTTTACCTGGTACAAGCACATTGTAAGCCTCCTTACCTGGTACCAGCACATTGTAAGCCTCCTTACCTGGTACCAGCACATTGTAAGCCTCCTTACCTGGTACCAGCACACTGTAAGCCCTTTACCTGGTACAAGCACATTGTAAGCCTCCTTACCTGGTACCAGCACATTGTAAGCCTCCTTACCTGGTACCAGCACATTGTAAGCCTCATTACGTGGTACCAGCACATTCCAAGCCTCCTTACCTGGTACCAGCACATTGTAAGCCTCATTACATGGTACCAGCACATTGTAAGCCTCCTTACCTGGTACCAGCACATTGTAAGCCTCATTACGTGGTACCAGCACATTGTAAGCCTCTTTACCTGAAACCAGCATACTGAAAGCCTCCTTACTTGTTACCAGCATACTGTAAGCCCCCTTACCTGGTACCATCATACTGTAAGCCCCCTAACCTGTTACCAGCATACTGTAAGCCCCTTTTCCTGGTACCAGCATACTGTAAGCCCCTTTCCTGGTACCATCATACTGTAAGCCCCCTTTCCTGGTACCATCATACTGTAAGCCCCCTTACCTGGTACCAGCATACTCTAAGCCCCCTTATCTGGTACCAACACACTGTAAGCCCCTTACCTGGTACCAGCATACTGTAAGCCCCTTACCTGGTACCAGCACACTGTAGACCCCTTTACCTGGTACTAGCACATTGTAAGGCTCCTTACCTGAAACCAGCACACTGAAAGCCTCCTTACCTGGTACCAGTATACTGTAAGCCCCCTTACCTGGTACCAGCATACTGTAAGTCTCATTACCTGGTACCATCATACTGTAAGCCCCCTTTCCTGGTAACATCATACTGTAAGCCCCCTCTCCTGGTACCATCATACTGTAAGCCCCCTTACCTGGTACCAGCATACTCTAAGCCCCCTTATCTGGTACCAACACACTGTAAGCCCCTTACCTGGTACCAGCATACTGTAAGCCCCCATACCTCCCTTCACAGAACAGCTATGAACCATTTGGTCATTATATGCATACGCTGTAGCCTGCTGTACACATAAAAATGTCAGGGAAGACTGAGATACAGTCCAGGTAGTCCCTATCTTATACAGTTCCATGAAGAAATCCCACCCCTCAAAGAACCAGTTCTAAATGATACAGTCCAGGTAGTCCCTGTCATAACGGTTCCCTGAAGAGACCCTACCCCTCAAAGAACCAGTTCTTAATGATACAGTCCAGGTAGTCCCTGTCATGACGGTTCCCTGAAGAAACCCCACCCCTTGAAGAACCAGTTCTTAATGATACAGTCCAGGTAGTCCCTGTCTAATAGGGTTCCCTGAAGAGACCCTACCCCTAAAAGAACCAGTTCTTAATGATACAGTCCAGGTAGTCCCTGTCTAATAGGGTTCCCTGAAGAAACCCTACCCCTCAAAGAACCAGTTCTTAATGATACAGTCCAGGTACTTTCTGTCTTATATGGTTCCCTGAAGAATCCTGACCCCTGTAAGGACCAGTTCTTAATGCATCAGGTTGGCATTGTGTCCCCACCAAGACAGAGGTGATCCCTGTTTGTGAGGCCAGTTCCTGCTTTATTTGTAACCTCTGTGTGGCTGTGTAAGACAAGTCCGGTAGTTTAAGATGGCAGGGAACCTTACATGTTGATATATCTGTCCCCTTCAGGAATGCCATTTTGAGCAGTGGTGCAGTCAACCAATATATGTCTGGGGTGATGGCCAGCGCTATGAGTCTGGGGCTACAGCAGCAGTTATTAGGCGACCTCAAAGTACAGTATGGGGTAAGCTGTTATTGGATGACCTCAAAGTATAGTATGGGGTAAGCTGTTATTGGATGACCTCAAAGTATAGTATGGGGTAAGCTGTTATTGGACGACCTCAAAGTATAGTATGGGGTAAGCTGTTATTGGATGACCTCAATGTATAGTATGGGGTAAGCTGTTATTGGATGACCTCAATGTATAGTTTGGGGTAAGCTGTTTTGGGTGACCTCATAGTATGGGGTAAGCTGTTTTTGGACGACCTCAATGTGGGGTAAGCTGTTTTGGGTGACCTCATAGTGTGGGGTTAGCTGTTATTGGATGACCTCAATGTACAGTATGGGGTAAGCTGTTATTGGATGACCTGAAAGTATAGTATGGGGTAAACTGTTATTGGATGACCTCAAAGTATAGTATGGGGTAAGCTGTTATTGGACGACCTCAATGTACAGTATGGGGTAAGCTGTTATTGGATGACCTCATGTATAGTATGGGGTAAGCTGTTATTGGATGACCTCAATGTATAGTATGGGGTAAGCTGTTATTGGATGACCTCAATGTATAGTTTGGGGTAAGCTGTTTTGGGTGACCTCATAGTATGGGGTAAGCTGTTTTTGGACGACCTCAATGTGGGGTAAGCTGTTTTGGGTGACCTCATAGTGTGGGGTTAGCTGTTATTGGATGACCTCAATGTATAGTTTGGGGTAAGCTGTTTTGGGTGACCTCATAGTATGGGGTAAGCTGTTATTGTATATTATCACGTACTTGTTGTGGCAACTGGCGTTATAATTTCATTCAGCTGTACAGTCCAGTAAACTGGGAAACAATATGTGGTTTACCTCATAACAGTTACGTCATGATACAGTTACATGTATGTAGGCCATACTGGCCTATGGGCACGTCATCCTGGCTTTAAAAAGACTGAAGTAGCTAATGCAGCATTCACCTTCTTGTTAATCACAGAGCAGAGAGTTGGAATAGAGACCAACTCCTTGTAACCAGTAAACATAAACATGTATTTTACAGAGACAGTTAAGGATTAGAGAAAAGAAAGACAGTGATGTTTTGAAATGCTCCAAAGATGTCATCTACCTTGATTTTTTTTTAATGTGAATTTAAATTAAAAAGACATGAGTATTTTCAATTCTACTTTTCATTGAGTTATATATCTTATTTACCTTGACCATCTAATGTATTTTGTGCAAGCCTGTATTATATAATAATGTGTATTGTTCCTCGTTTAACTAAATGTAATATTACATTTATGTATCTCTGCAGCGAATGGAGGAAACAAAGAATATACATACATACATACATACATATTTATTTAACCTTGGCTTGAACAAAAACTCACTCGCTTCTGATGAGTCCATTTATGGATGAGACTGGTCAGGTATTTTGGCACATCCTCGATCTGGTTACATCAATGCAGAACCTTGTCTTTCTATCAGAAAAAAAATGGATTTGGTAAAGCGAGTAATATTTGTAAGTGCTGTGAACAGTATTGTAATACAAAAGTCACTTGTTATCTTTCAAATGGGGAATATCTAACAGTTTAAAGCACACACACAAAATCTGAGTCAATGAAATGTTTCAGGTTTCTTTTCTCAAACATTGATTTTGAGGGCTGCATCAACAATTAGTTACAGGCTCAATATGGCGCAAATATATTTTTGTGATGTTAAAAAGATTTCCTTTCCATTTTTATACATGTACCCTGGGTTTTGAACATGTATTGTATCTCTGTAAAAGAAATAGGAAGGACCAAGCAGTTGTACCATGTATTTCATGGTTTTACAGAGACGTGTGAAGGAACTATGCAAGATATTTAGAGAGAACCTGCCAGAAAATGTCCGGTATAGTCAGCCTCAGGTTTGTATGATGGGTTTTCCTATTTACTGTAGTCCCTGCTTGCTGTCCAATGCATACAGGTGTAGCAACTCAATTTGCTAACAAATTTACTGACATTGATGGCTATTGGCCATGCCCCCTGGTGTCAACCAGACCAATTACATTGAGCAATGATCTAGTGTCGTCAGTCCTAGTGCTATCTCATCATTCTAAAGCACACATTTGTGCTACAGTCCTGCTCAAGCTCTCTTGCTTTGACATTACGTTATTTCTTCTTGTTTCTTTTTTTTTTTTCATGTTTACACAAGTTCAGCCATTTTGAGTGCAGCTATAAATTTAAGGATTTGACATTCTGGCATTGACAAGTATTTACCTTGAATGATGTCAGTGCTTTATGGGAAAAATACCGCTCAACATCAGAATGCCAAATTCTGACAACTGAAATCCAAATGAAACTCCTCACTTCTATTTATAATTCACCTTTTGAACATGATAAGGGTGAAATGTATTTTTGCTTGTTCTGTAATGTCAAGTACTAGCTGGTGCTGCCACCTATGGTTAGTGTTTTAATGTAAAGCATGTGGTGGGAAAAGTGAGGATCTTGGAACTGTGAATTATGAGGGTCCGTAAGGGGTTTCCCGTACCAGCTTACTGTGGCTCTTTATTTACTGTACTGGCATACTGGAAGCCCTCATGTTTTCCGTACTTCGTACAGTCCAAAATTGTGAAAGATTTTTATTTTCTGTACTGTGTACTCCAGAAAAATAATTACCTGTACCAGAGTACCAAAACACCCCTTACCCCCTTCAGTTATACACATTGTTTGAAGCTTGATCAATTTCTTGTGAAATATGTGATAGTTATTAGCTCTGCTGACCAAAGGTCATAGAGCTCATGCAATCACTCGTGTCTGTCAGTCCGTCCATCCTTCTGGTTGGCTGTAAATTTTTGCTGTGTGCATGATCCAGTCCACAGTTTTCAAGACAGGCCCATGGAACCTACAGGACTTTTCAAATGTATAAAATCTAGGTTGAGTTCATGCCACCTACAGCATTATGTAATATATGGGTCAAAATGTGAAAATCTTGTGACTACTCTGGCATCTTTAGTGTTTGATAGATGTTCATGAAATTTAGTGGGATTATGGGGGAGGTCAAAATCTCAGATGGCTGTGATACTAGTGGTACCACCTATAACTTACCTTGAAAAAATAATTGAACTAGATATGCCAAATTTATAAGACAAAGTATATAGCTCATGTGCAGTCCTAATACGTTATATAATATCAGGGACCTTGACCTATTTTTGACTGGTCACCAGTCCTGTAAAGTTGACAAAAGTGATTTTATAATAGCATTGTGTAGTTTGGAGTAAGGAGAATTGAGCCTCTAGATCAAAATTTCACTTGAGTACATTGTGTATAAAACCCTACTTAGTGACCTATCTTTTGGGTCACCATGACCCAAAGATTATGGAGTTTGGCGCTTGTGCAATTTGATTGTTTTTCTTCAAAACTCAAAAAGTTGTTACATGATTTGAACAAACAGACTATGAATGGAAAGCTGAAAGTGGGGCACACATTTTGAACAATATTAATTTTTCAATCCGAATTGAAGGTCACAGTCAAATGGCCAGTTGGAATATAGGGGTTACCTTGTGAATGCATTGCATTCTACAGTTTTTGAGTTTGGCCCATATTACTTTTAGGACTTACAATGTATAAAATGTATGAAAATCTACATGTTGGTGCTGCCACATACATTTATTATATGCATATGGGTCAAAATGTGAAAATCTTTTTGACCAGTGCAGCATCATTAATTTTGTATTGATCTTCATGAAATTTAGTGGGATTGTGGAGGAGGTCAAAATCTGAGTTACATGTATATATGATACTAGTGGCACCACCTATACTTTGATGGAAATTCTGTGTTTAAATATCTTGAAAGATATAAAATTCCATATCTTGAAAAATAATTGAATTAGACATGGCATATATATATATATATACATATATATATATATATATATATATATATATATATATATATATATATATATATATATATATATATATATATATATATATATATATATATATATACACATATATATATATATATATATATATATATATATGTGTATATATATATATATATATATATATATATATGTCCACTGCTAATTCGTCATATTTCCATAGGTCACCAGTCCTGCCAAGTTGAAACAGGTGATTTTGTAATAGCAGGGTTGGAAGGTTGACATTTCACTTTATGATGCTACAGTGAGATGTCAACCTTCCAACATCAAACAGTCCTGGAAACCAAACAAAGCAAAGTTTGCAAAAAGTGAGACCTATTTTTTGTATTCACTTCTTGTAGTTTATTTTGCCACAGGAATGTCAAAGTTTGAAAGAAAAATAAATAAATTTGAATTCCATTTCAGACTGAAAAATTAGGAAAATTGTATGTTCGCTTTGTGAAATTGCTGTATAAACACAAGACAAGTGACACAAATAACAATGACAAAACACAATTTTCCACTTTAGGTACTTTTCAAAAATATATATACTTTCTTTGACTTATTTTTAGTTTATTGTGTTGTATGGCCAATTTTTTTAGGCACTTCTGCTAAGCAGAAGTATATCCTTTATCTACCCACAAATCTACTTTAAACTGGTGCACCTGGGCTGCATTAACTCAGAGCCTTTAGTTTTCAGCTTTCTGGTTAAAAGCAAAATTTTTTTTTTTCATTACAAAATCATTATCAATAATCAACTGCAGAAAATAGTGAAGGAGCAAAATGGAAAGTACTGTTTCAGTATGATTATCAGCTGAATCACCCTCTGAGCTGAGCATGCTCAGTCATAGTTTGACCCTTAATTGGGTCAAAGGTCATTAGGGATAAATTCTAATGAATGACCATAGAAGGTAACAGTATCCAAATAAAAAAACTGTCAATAAACATGTTTTGGGAAAGAGTTTGCCTTTGGCAAAATTTAATCTCTGTGGTATTTGTTATTAGCATATTGAAAATTCTATCCATTTATTTTCAGACAGATATCCACATAAAAAAAGAAGAAAAGTTTGTTACTGGTTACTTAGGAAACTTCTGTGAGGTCATGGGGAAAGGTGACTTCCTGTCTCTAATGACCCCTGACCCACATTCTGCCCTTGGCCAGCAGCTCCAAGATATCAACTTGGCTCGTTATAACTAATTTGTGCCAAGGGTGCTTTCAGGAAGATTTTAGAATATAAGACACCATTTGAGACCTACGGGGAAGTAATAGAGCCACTAGGTGGCAGCACTGTCTTCAGGGATGAGAATTGGTTGCCATTTGGCAACTTTCAGCCAAAATTGCTTTCCTTCAACAAAATAAAATGTACTTAGTTTGGTCTAACTGCTGCAAAACTGTTAAAATCTTTGGTATAGGGCATATCAGGTTGCCAGTTTGTTCTTGGGGCAGCCAAAATGCACTTTAAGCATTCTCATCCCTGGTCTTTTGCCTCATCATCAAAGCTGTCAGCTAATGGAATGTTGGAAGTACATGAACCAACAAATGAAAAATCCACCATTCAAAAGATACGTTTACAGTACTACTCTTCAGCATATCCCATGTACAAATTAGAACTTCCATATTTTGACAAACTCAGAGAGGGTGCACTTTTCTTGGATGCCCCACCATCTCTCCCACACACACCAACACACTCAAATGCACAGACACACCCACCCACATGGATTGAAGTACTGATTCTGGCTGTGTTATAGTCCTCATCTACATGCAGTCATAACCACAGGTCACATTATTAACACAGCCTCTGTATGAACATTTCACCATCCATTAAGTTATCACACGTTCTTCTTTTGTTTGTTGGTTGAGATTTTGACAATATGAAGATACATCGCTGATAGAAACTGAGATTTTAACATCCCTTTGACATGCTCTGTATCAAAACTTGGCTTAATAAGAATACATGTACATTGTATATCTATTTATTTTTTGAATTTATGTATGTTCTCAGCATGTGTTAAAATTGTTCCCTTTCTTCTTGCAGGGAGGATTTTTTGTTTGGCTTACTCTCCCAGAATGGGCAGATGCCCAAGAGATCAGAGCCAAAACAAAAAGTGATCACAACGTACTCATCCTGCCAGGGTCCAGGTAATTATAAACATAAAAAACCTTTTGTTTTGGATGAAGTCCAAGTCAACAGCTTTCCTGGTGTGGGTTAGGTGCTGTTTATCTGCAGCATAAACGTCCCATCTACATTTTCATTTAAAATGTTAGGTTACAAACAAGAGGCCCATGGGCCTATTGCTGTGCTGGTATATAATCTGATGACCATCACCAAAAATTAATTAAATTAATTTCCTGAAATGCATTCCTTTCATGACTCTGAGAAATGAGTCAGGGTCATCCATATGATGCAACATCAAACTGCAACATGTACCCACAATCTGGGTCACAATGACATATCCTCGTAAAGTCGTGTCTGGGCTATTAATCTTTTACTGTTTAACTTAGTTTCATGAAACTTGACACACACATATATCTTGACCTAAAGGTCTGTAACAAAACAAAAGTAGGTCACTAGGTCAAGTATCTGGGTCTCCGCTATGCCTGTCAAGGCAACAATTTGCTTCTCCTTCAACTAAGAATAATGAATCTTTACACACAGGTGCATTGGGACATGAAGGTGTGTAATATAAAGTAGGTCACTAGGTCAAGTATCTGGGTCACAGATATATTCTTGTAAAATCATGTTAGGGCTGTAATTCCTTTACTATTTAATGTAGTTACATGAAACTTCACACACACACACACACACATTTTGACCTGAAGGTCTGTCATAAAACAAAAATAGGTCACTAGGTCAAGTATCTGGGTCATGGTGATACATTCATGTCAAACTACATTCCACTTTATGCCTGGGCTATAATTCTGTTGGCCTCTGACTTAGAATCATGAAACTTTACACACCTGTGTATCTGGACACAAAAGTGTGCCATGCATAAAAATAGGTCAGTAGGTCAAGTATCTGGGTCATGGTGATAAGGTATTTTTATTGACCACAGTCATTCCAAAAATGAGACCTGTGATTAGCAAAGTTATAAATGAGGCAAGGGGGGCATGGATCCAGCAAGCTTTGATTGCCTTCTAATTGACATGGAATGACACCTTGATATGAAATGTCTAGATATCCATGTGGTTGTAAGGCATTTTCTAAGCTAGCAATGAGTGTCCACCCAACAGCTGTTGTAAGCAGGCGGTAAGCGTCCATCCAACCTTGGCCCTGGAAGGCTGTTGATGTGTCGTGCTCTGATAGGAGATGGCCTGTGCAATTGTTCGTTGAGGATGCTTTTCATTGTTACAAATGAGCAATTTAACAGAAACTATAAAAGTAGAAACCTTTGATGTCAGAGCACTTATAAACAATAAAAGTTAAAAACCTTTGATGTCAAAGCACTTGTAAACAATAAAAGTAAAAAAAGCCTTTGATGTCAGAGCACTTGTAAACAATAAAAGTAAAAAATCTTTGATGTGGGAGCACATGTGTGTGAGAAGAGGAGGAAGGGGTTAGATTTTATTTATAGGATAAAGAATATAGGATAAAGAAAAAAAAAAAAATTAAAAAAACCTAAAGAGTGAAAATCACAGAAATTATGTCCATTACATGGTCATTTTGTGTAATCTTTATCCATCTGCAGCTGTTCACCACAGGGAAACTACAGAAACTGTATGCGTCTTGCCTTTAGCTACTATGACGATGACGTTTTGTTTGATGCTGCGAAGAAAGTATGTCTGGTGATCAACCAGTATCTCGACACTCATCGACTGGGGGCAAAGTACTGAGAAGAATCAAATTTTACATTTGTACCTTTAAGGTCAATGAAGTATAGCAGAAAATTATGAATATTAAACAAATGGAAAGTCTACAGAATACTGATTGGCTTTGTCAGCTTAATGTATAAGTTACATCAGTTTTTATGCAAAACTAAGATTTTTTTTAACCCTATGATCCTTTGGCCCCAAAGTTGACCAAAAGTTTCTATTATTATCTGGGTGCCAACCCAGACATATTGTTTTTGTAGGCGTTCTTTATTCTTTCTTTATTTCTTAATACCTTTTCGCCACATTTTGTGATGCAGTTTTCTCAGCCATTATACAAGTTATAACATTTAAATTTTACATACTATGAGACCCATAGCTGAAATTATGTACCTGTTGTAGATTTATTGATATTCTATGAATTATTAAAGTTACGGGTAAAAAATTGTATAAATTATATTCAGCTATTGGCTAAAAAAACAATGGTAGTTGTATTAGCCAATCACATTGCATCGATTGACAATGCACCTGTTGCTTGGTTACTGTATTCCTACTGTTCAGCAGATTGCACCTGATGACCCATGATTGATGTGGCACAAAACAGTATCGGAGGGGTTTTCAAAACAAGCTCTAATTGGCACCCAAACATATTAGCGTGCAAATCTATCCATTCGAGTTTCTATTATAATTGGTCTGAGCCTGAACGGCAAGATTTTGTATGCAATCCGAGCAGTAAAAGTGCACTGTCACCCTTCTCACATACTGAACCTGCTGTGTATGTTGAACTTGAGTTTGTTAACATGGTAACCAATGTAGACTAATGGCAAGTTGAGTAATTTTTCGGTGCCAAAATAGAGATCATGCAGTCACAGGGCAGACCAAGCAGAGTGGAGAACACCCAAGACATGGGAACACCCAAGACATGGGAACACCCAAGACATGGGAACACCCAAGACATGGGTCTGTTTTACAGTCATTATAATCCTAGACAGTGCAGCTGGTCAGGGAATTTGCCAAATTTGCCAGAGAGTCAGTGGTATGGTACCTGAGGGTCAGTGGTACAGTACCTGAGGGTCAGTGGTATGGTACCTGAGGGTCAGTGGTACAGTACCTGAGGGTCAGTGATATGGTACCTGGGGGTCAGTGGTACAGTACCTGAGGGTCAGTGGTATGGTACCTGAGGGTCAGTGATATGGTATGTGAGGGTCAGTGGTACAGTACCGGAGGGTCAGTAGTATGGTACCATAAGGTCAGTGGTATAGTACCCCAGGATCAGTGGCATGGTACCTGAGGGTGAATGGTATAATACCTGATGGTCAGTGGTATGATATGTGAGGGTCAGTGGCATGGAATCTGAGGGTTAGTGGTATGGTACCTGAGGGTCAGTGGTATGGTATGTGAGGGTCAGTGGCATGGTACCTGAGGGTTAGTGGTATGGTACCTGAGGGTCAGTGGTATGGGACCTGAGGTTATGTGGTATGGTACCTGAGGGTGATTGGTGTGGTGCATGAGGGTCGTTGGTATGATACACGAGGGTCAGTGGTATGGGATGTGAGGGTCAGTGGTATGGTATGTGAGGGTCAGTGGTATGGTACCTGAGGGTCAGTGGTATGGTACCTGAGGGTCAGTGGTATGGTACCTGAGGGCCAGTGGTATGATGCCTGAGAGTCAGTGGTATGGTATGTGAGGGTCAGTGGTATGGTACCTGAGGGTCAGTAGTATGGTACCTGAGGGTTAGTGGTATTGTACATGAGGGTCGGTAGTACCTGATTCACCCTTCTGCCAGCCTAAAAGTGGTCTTCTATTTTAGGTGGTCTTAAAATGTAGGTAAATTTTAAAAAATATAAGCAACCATCTTTGGTCTCAAAGAGTACTTTGGAAGAGACCTGAAGTCTTCGATGGGTGTTTTTATTGCAGATAACACTGTGCATCAGTCGTATGTGGTATTTAACATGTACCACCATCTTCCATTCCATTTCAAGGCTGAAATACTTGAAATACTATAGTAGTGCAATTTAGCACCCCAGGTGGCAGCACTTGACAATACACATATGTGACATGCAAGCCAATGGTCAGTGCTGTCCAGCTAAAAATATCAGTAGCAAAATTTTCTTTCCTTATAGCAATTTTGCCACTTCTTTACATAAGAAACACTTATTGGAAAATCCGTAGCATGTTTGAGCTTTGTAGCCAAATTTTGCTACAATGCTCCAGTTGCACAGCCCTGATGGTGCCCTTGGAGACTTGGATCACAGGAACCACTGAAATCAGCACTAGTTAACACATGACCCTTGTAGTATAACATCACAGCTATTGAGTCAAACCAGGGAGTACAGAGTGGCCCACTGTTTTGTGCCCACTTTTCAGTACCTTTCAACGTTGTTATTTAATATTACTTTTCTGTTACTTCAGCTGCATGGATCAAATAAGCTGTCCATAATTTGGAGGTCGACACAGTTTAATAATTGATGAAATGTCTTTCCTGCTTTTCAGGTCAGACTTGAGCTTATTATACAAACAGGTGCCACATCCTTCATGCAACTGTGAAGAAACAAACAATAAAAAACAAAATTAAAAAAAACACAGTGTACTCTCTCTTGCTCCATATTCAATTGAGTCCCTGTGTATTTCTAACCTACACTTTAATTAACTCATTCTATACCAGTCCTTAATTTTTATGTATATTTACCTAGATTTAAGACAAAAATTGCATATTTAAATTCCTCATGAAAAGAGCTTTCATTCAAGTACCAACATGCCTGTAGTCTTAAGTCAGTGGTTTGGGCACTGCCTGACAAGTGATGCTGCAGCTGCCGCAAAGGCAGCTGCAGCAGGACTTGCCAGGAAGTGCCAGAACCACTGACCAAGGCCTGTGAGCAAAGAATGGTATGGGTTAATCACTATTATCATGTTGGATGCAAAAATTTAGAAAGTGCAAGTCTACAACAGCGGAGTGACTTTATAAACAGGTCCTCAGCAGTAAGCCATCAGGCACCTTTCGCAGCCTTCAATCCCAGGACACAGTTTTTCGTGCTGATGGCTGCTGGTTGTTGCCTTGTATTTGGTGAAGACAACCTGTTTGAATGTTAACAATGTAAGAATGTGAAATAATAGGAAGTAAGTAACATAGCATATTCTTGCTTATAATGACACGATTCAGTGAATGTGTGTGAACTATATGTACTATATACAATGATACATGTATAGTAAAACTTCTATACAGTGGGCACCCGTCGGACCGCAGAAAAGTGCTCACCGCAGAGAGGGTTGACCACCGTGGGTAGATAGATTACCAGTTACCAATAGTACGGATGAGTACATAACACAAAAGATAGACAAGACATTTACATGTTTATGCTGGTCTGCAAACCCAAATGAAATTAATAATAGACATCAATGTTTCAAAAATTTATTCTTTATTACCTGAAACAGGGAAAAAAGACCTGATTTTAGAAATTAATAACTGGTACTACGTTCATGGAAATTTGTGCCATGAATGCAAGCAGGATACATGTACATTTGTTACAGTGATGAACATCAAAGTATTTCACTGTAACAGTGAGCAAATTACTCAGGTGGCACTCAACCACCCACTCTTATTGTTTCAGACAGGTCTCTCCCCTTTGGTAGTTGATCCTGGTGCTAGTCCACAAAGGTGTCAAGGGAATCAATATAAGATTAGAAAACTGTTCTGCTTTGAGTGTACAAACTGGCTGGCTGGCTGGCTGGCCATTTCCATGATATCTCGCTTCCCCACACAGGCAGCAACCTGTATCTCGCAAGCTGAGACTATGGTTACTAAGACAACAGGGTATGCTCTTGCAGCAGGAAATCAACATGCATGCCTAATATTGAACTTGTATTTACAGAAAGGTGCTACAAATCAATCTGACCCATTGCAACACCTTGGATTTGATGAAATACGAATAACTCACTTTGACTGAAGGTATTATCAAAAAGAAGATGAATTGGTACTCAATTGGTTTTTACTGGTGTCTGATTGAAGATGTACATGTAGGTGCAATACAGACATGGTGCCAGCTGAGCATTTGGCCCACGTGCCTCTTGTTTATTAAATCTTTTGGTGATGTCATTTGTATGTGCAGTGAAACCTCATTATAATGACACTCGGATATCTGACATATTCAATATAATGACACAGATTTTCATGGGCAAAGTTTTTCTTTGTTGTTTGATTCATTTATCTGACATATTCTGTTATCTGACACATTTCATGGGGAGCAGATGTTGTCATTATTATGAATTTTCAGTGTATGATATTTTGATCTGCTGTGAGCATATGTTTGTGACAAGGGTTTTATAAATTTAAAAAATGTATTGTTAGTGCAACAATGACAAACTTTGTGTTATAAATGTCTTCTAATGTAATGACTTTGAGATACTTTTTGTAACATATTATTGATTGACCAATATTACTGTATGATTGACCATATTTACAACAACAATAGGATGTTCTTTTACCTTGCATGAGCCTGGAATCGTGTCTCTTGTATATTTGTATTTGACAAACAAAGTCTGTAGATTAAGCAATTTTTTTTTGTGTGTGAAAGAAATGCTACTAAAATATCTTTATTTTTTGTTACCCCAGGTTAATTTATGAACCATTGAGGTGTATGCATAAAAAATTCTCAAAATCAGTTTGACAAATTAATATTTGAATTGTCCAAGCCAAAACATTTACGAACATGTCAAATCCCAAATGGACAAGGATTTAAGGATGGGAGATAAAGTCAAAGGTAGTTTTTAGTTCAGCTGACTTGTCAGTAGCTGAATTTATCTTATTGTCTTTTGTCCATAATCAACGATTCACTTTTTCGACTTATTCTGCAAAACCACTGGGTTGATTGACATCAGACTTGGTGGAAATATACCTGGGGTGGGTCTCTACCTAGTTTGTTCAAATTATAAAGCTCAAGTAATTTGGGGATTTTTTGGGTTCATTTTTTTGGTCAAATCTTAAAAATTCTTCTGTAAAAGCACTCAGCCAATTACATCGAAATTGTATAGGGACACTTCTAGGGACCCTGAGACCTTATTTTTTTCAAGAGGTGGTGCTGCAATTTGTTACCATTTTTAGCTCAGCTGACTTGTCAGCCAACTGAGTGAAACTCCGAAACCACTCACCCAATTGCTTAGATATCCCACAGTAACACTCCTGGGGATTCCTAGTTAATAATTTGTTCACCATGTGGCGCTGCAATTTTTTGTAATTTTTTATGATCTTTTGTGTGTTTTTGCTATTTTCTACTTCTTTTCCAAAACCATCACTCATATTAGGCTGAAACTTGGTGGATATGTTCCTTGTGAAAAGGTCAAACAAAGTTATTCACTAGGTGGCACTGCTGTTGATTCCTGATTTTTAACCATTTTTTCAATTCAGTATCTTATCTGTAAATGTAGGTCTCCTATTAATTACTATACAGGTCGTGCAGGTCAATGGGCATTCTAATGCTGGTTCACATTTTCAGCTTCTCCGAAGAAACCGTCATCCAGATTTTACTTCAAACTTAATAGCTATGTACCTTTGGTGGGTCTCTATCAAGTTTGTTCAAATGGTCATGCTCCAGTGATTTTGGATTTTTTTATGATTTTTTATTTGTTCTTTTTTTGGACAAATCTTAACAAATAATCTTCTCCAAAACCATTCACCCAATTGCTTTGATATTACACAGTTACACTCCTAGGGACTCATAGTTCTTAATTTGTTCACTAGAAGGTGCTGCAATTTTTTCTATTTTTTTTTTTCTATTTTTCAATGATTTTTTATGTGTCTTTGCTATTTTCATTTTCTTTTTCAGAACTGTCACTCAGATTAAGCTGAAATTTGACGGACATATTCCTTGCGAGTAGGGCAAACAAAGTGTTAACCAGGTGGCACTGCTGTGAATTTTAAAATTCAAGTACTTATCATTAAATGCACCTTTCCTATTGATTATTATGTCAAACTTGGTAGGGATGTACCTCTGATAAGTGTCTACCTATTTTGTACTGTCCCAAGTTCACAGAAACATAAGTGTGATGAATCACTAGGTCAGTTGAGCATGGGCTGTGCACACAGCCCTCTTGTTTTGTGTGTTTTTGCTAATTTCGATTTCTTCTCCAAAACTGTTAGCCGGATTCACTTTAAACTAGGTGACAATGTTCCTTTAGTAGGTCTCTCTCAAATGTATTAGAATGGGGATGCTTCAATAATTTTTGTACTTTTTATGGATTTGTTTGTTCTTTTTCGGGCAAATCGAAAAACTCTTCTCCGAAACTGCTCACCCAATTGGTTTCAAATAACACAGAGACACTCTTAGGGCCCTGTAGTTGTTAATTTGTCCATCAGGTGTTGCTGCTTTTTTGCAGTTTTTTCATGAGTTTTATTATATTGTTTTCGTTATATCCCTGCCTTCATAGGCAAGGTTATGTGTCCATTTTGCGTCAGCACTTAAACATTGAACACGAACAGGCTTGGGCAAAACAGATGCAAGATGTGAAGATGGCTTAGCTTATGCCTGAAATGGTGAAAACGAGGAGTTAAAACAGCTCTTAGACTGATCATTGTATAACACATATAGGCATCAATATGGTTCTATGGCTTGTATATCATTCAGATTTCAGAGTCAAGTTGTCTTTATTGAACTAATGTTCAAATTACAAAGTGGATAAAATTTATAAACGTGGTCAGGGCGACTCGCGTTACTACAAGAGGATGCCGCTCACACATGAGCCACCCTAAGGTACAGTTAAGAATGTAGAGACAGGTTAAGAGCATCGTGATATATGTACATAAAAATGGCAGATTGAGCATCCGAAGAAATGAGAGACGAGCCAAAAAAAACTGACGAAAGAAAGAAAAAGGAAAAAAGCTTATTTGTCGATTACAGTAAGAAATTGTGGTTTCATATAAGACTGTTTAACTCTAAAAAATAAATGGTGCTTGTAATGAAATAAATGGATACCAGAACCATTATTTGTTATTTCTCTGACACACCTTACACTTAACTCTTTTGATCATGCAATTTGGTAGTTCTTTAGAAGTTCATCTTTTTGGTGGTTACCAAAGCCCTATAAGCTATGGGTGTGGAGTTTATCTAAAATATTTGTTGTTGTATTGTTAACAATCAGAGAGATTTCATATTTCAGACTATATTTGACTAGAGTTGACTTAACTCTATTAACAAGTTATTTACCACTCCCTCTATGCAACTATGCATCTCTCGCCTATATTTTAAGGGAAGTGATAAAAGCTGATTTGGAATATTTTTCATTGTGAATTTATGATTTTAGCTTCATTCAAGTGAAAATATCCTTTAATTTCAGTAATTTTAACTCATTAAAGAGATGATGTGTGAGCATTATATTTACTACACGTTATCCATCGTACAACTTTTTTTTTGCAGCCTTTCTATTCCACTTAGTTTGAAGCCCCAATTTAAAATCCACAGATTGATGTGTGGGAACATTAACACATTGTAGATCACCAGCTTTGTATAAGAAGGCAGAAAATGTTTAAGTTTGATATTCCAACTGCCAGGGAGATTTTTATTGAGATTTTCCAATGGTGGTTTTCCAATTCATATGATGGTCAAGAGTAAGACCTAAAAAGTTTAAACTGTTGACTGCTTCAACACAAATGGCATCGATACCAGCTTGGGTAGGTCTATTTTCTTTACAGCATGGCGGAATACCATGAATTTAGACTTCATAACATTAAGAGACGACTCGTTTACTTTCGACCAGTCCTTTATGTTTTCAGTTCTTCATTAGTAATATTGTGATTCAACATATTAAAATTAGCAGTAAGAAATCAATCTAAGTAAGAGTGGTGTCATCTGCATATAGAATGAATTTGTGAATGCGACTAGCAGTTGAAAAATTATTTATATAAATTATAAATGGCAGAGGACCTAGGATGGATCTTTGTGGAACCCATGCCTTAATATCTGAAAGTCCAGTGTCTCTACATTATTGCTAAGGATAACCAAATCCATTAATTTTCCCTATATACTGCTCAGTCCAAGAGCACGATAATTATCAGAGTTACTAATTGATTTCCTTTTATCTTTTGGTAATGGGTGAAGCATAACTCTGGACAGCCTGTCCGAGGCAGCAATAATGTACCAGCATGGTTAAAAATAATAGTTTTGGCTGCCATTCGTAATATGGTCTGAGAAATAGCCAATGTCCCAACAGTGTTAAACTTTCTTGGCCTATGTACAGCGTTTGAAATTTTTTCAACCGTTATCAAGACATTGACGTCATTACCATTTTGTATGTAAATTAATTCTTTACGTTCGTCCTGTAAATAATTCATTTCCTCCCCACCATAAGTGCTTGGCTCCAGTCACCATCTGCTGTACTTTGTCTGTTATTCCCTGCACTTTTTTTTCTTTTTCACCTCTAACCAAAAGTCTCTAAAGCGATTATTTACTATAGATTACACCAATTTATTTTTTGATACATTTCTGGTACACTAAATGTGGTATTATCTCTGTTAGATCTTATCCGCCTTAAATTTAATCCCATCAAAAATATTTCTTCATGCATATTCATCTGGTCTGGAGGCTTGTGGTGCCCTGTATCGTTTGATGCCAGAACCTTTACCTGACCGCTTCTGTTTACCAATTACATTATTTTTCTCTTTTTGGCTGCATGTGTATCCATTGTGCTTAAATGCTGTAGACATTTTTCGATTCTTTTGTCATTCTTTGCAATGTTTGTCTTCAGTATGCATTTTATGAGAATATGAATTAGTCTGCACTGTTCACTGACCATTGGCCTGTTCGTAACGCGTTCTACACACATTTGTTCGATGGTGCAGATCCAACATCACATTTTGTAGACAAGATGACCTCTTGCAACAGATTCACCAGATAAGATCCCAGAGCCATGCAAAGGTTCACAAGCACAATAACTGCCACAGATGCTAGGAGGTTATAAGGAGTTTTAGGTGCCCTAGGACAACCCTGTAGTATATGTAGTTCTTGGCCACAAGCATACTGGCAGAAGGTCGAGCAGGCAGGTATTAAATTCGAAAGAAAAAGAAAATTGGCCTTGATCTTGTTTCCATATTTGGGGCCTGGTGCCTTCCCCAGTTCTGGTTCCCCAGGCTGTCCTAGTGCTGGGGCCTGAGCTGGGGCCTTAACTGATCTAAGATAGGCACCATGCTGACACGTGGGCTGTGTCAGACACTGTTTCCGGCTCCGGGGCAGAAACCGATGCTAGCACTGTTGCTAGTACTGAGACAGAAATTGACTCAGTACTAGCAACTCTAGTTTCTCTCCCCATAGTGGGATTGGCCCTATTTCCTGTTACATTACCAGCACTGGTAATCATTCTTCAACTGTTAGAACCCATGGTCCTGGTGCTGGGAACAGGAGTATGTTTGAAGACTGCAAATGGGGAGACGCCGTTTCCAGTCCTAGCGGATCTGCTTCCACAACCAAGCTTCCCACGTCTGGCTCAAGCTCTGCTGCCAAGGCCAGAAGAACAGACTGTGATGAGGGAGAACAAGTGCCTGTGAGGTTTGCTTCCATTTGGTAAATGTATTATATCAGCACAAGTCTGGTCTGCAACATTGGATGTGGCAAATCTCAGACTACAATACCCATCTTTGGTTTCTTTCACAGGAGATTATTGAAATAAATGCATCTCTTAAAGGATGGCGGCCCACTTGACGTTGAAGACTGTATCTGGGATTTGACCTGCTCAATACAAATCTTCTCCCGTAAATTGGCTGGAACCAGATGTTCTCCACCTGGTGTTGAAGGCATTCCAGCAAAGCCTACTTGACAAACATGTCTTAGTCTGATCTGACAATTGGACTGTGCCTGCTTATGTCATTAAGTGGGTGTGGAACCAGATCTGCATTCCTGTTACAGCTGACTAATCCTCTTATCCTCTGATGCCTGGACAGTGGCATACAGCTCCATTGTGCTCATGTTTTGGGAGTCCTGAAACCAAAGGCTGGTCTGATGTTGCACAGACACCAGGCTGTCAACACATTATGATCACTCTACCCGCAGGAGGTTACGGCACTTTGTGGGACACCATACATAGACCTGTTTGCCACAAAAGACAATCACAAGCTACCAACCTTTGTCTCTGCTATTCCAGATGAGCTAGCTGGGGTGGTTGATTCCCTTTTCAGAAGCTGGAAGAGCGTTAATTAGCCCTTGGTGGCCCAAGAAGCCATGGGCTGTGGAATTGCTGTCGCTTGGTCTCAAGCTGTGAGCCTTCCGAGCAAGGCCGTCTCTGTTGTGACAAGTCAGATCCAGCCTATTTCGCCACTATCCATCTGTCCTCCATCTACACACCTGGTGACTGTTGCGAAGGGCTATGCAGATGTAAGATTCTGAGACAAGGTTGAAAATTTTCCACTGCTTCCCTGAGGGCACATACTAAGTGGGCTAATATCAGTGGTTGGTGCACAGAATACGAATCAGAAATTGATGCTCAGAAAATGTCTATTTAACACAAAGCATATTTTCTGATGCATCATTTTGACCAAGGTGTCGAGTTTGTACCATAGTGGGCTATAGGTCCACAATCTCTTCCTACCTAGATGTAAAAGGCATGAATGTCACCTCGTAATGTGCTCCCTTAATGGGATGTGTGATTCTTATTGGCCTCATATCTCTGGCTTTCAAGCCTAAAAAACATGGGCATGCTCGGGTTAGATTTTTTGTCTTATAATACTGTCTTTTTGGTCGTGTTGGCCCCTGAAGCTAGGAAGGGTCAACACACCCTCGACTACTTCAAGTTAGGTTGGTCTGAAGACTGCATTGAAGTATCGCTGACCTAACCTTCTATTCAGGGGCAAAACACATTCTCATGATAGACCCATTACCACTTTTGTGGGTTTCTCTCTCCAAGTTCTGTCTACTCAATTGGAACAGCAAGATCGAAATAGTTTGCTGTGTTTAGTAAGAGCATTGAAGTTATATCTAAAAGAATATATCCAATCAAGAGAGACAGGTGCCTGTTTTTCTTACCTTCAAAGAAAAAGACATCAGTTTCAACTAATCCTTCAGGAATTTGTGCAAACTCGATTTCCATGTTGGTCAGGAAGACAATTAAGTTTGCCCACTTAGTGACAGACCAAATCCCAGAACTCAAACCACTGCGCCAGATTACAGCTTCCAAGATCAGGGCCATTGCTTATACCTGTGATGCCCTCAAGCAAGTTGTGTTTAGCAACATCATAGTCATATGCAGGTGGAAGTCACAATACATTCTCGAACTCCTACTTTAGGAGCCTGTCTTATCTTGAGAGTCAATTACGGGCTTCCAAAGATGCACCTACATCCTTAATGTGTAAGTGATGATCTTTAGTATCGTGTAGCTGCACCTGGTTTTCTTCTATATGATGGTTACTGTGTCCTTGGCCATAAGTCCCTTTGAGGTATTTGTTCTTTGGAGTGTAGGGCAATCATGGTGCTAATCCTCAGTCCTGATGTCTCAAAGATCTGCCTCCTCCAATCTCTTGGTACACATACAAATATCACACAAATCTACGAAATTTACTATAATTTCCTTACTTATTAGTTATACTTACCTTACCTATACAGAAGCCCATCCTCATCAGATCATTCCAAGGTTAGTCCGTTGTGAGAAACTGATGTGATTGGTCAATACTGGAAGTCAGGTGATGGTGCTAAGGTCAACCAATAAAGGGCACCACAAGCCTCCAGTCCAGTGGAACATGCATGGAAAAATTGTATTTGTGTCTTTTTGTCCAGAACCACTTCAAAGTAGTCTTTACCCTATTCCGCAGTCCAAACTCTACTCTCCATAAGCTAACCTGTCCCTGTCTAACCTATATACGTATGGAAGTACTATTGTCCATATTGCACACGTTCCTCTCTAGAATTTTGACATAGGCTGTATTAGCCCAAATAAATTAAAGGGTCTTCAGCAGGGTACAACTCAGAACATGTTTCAGAGCCTATACCCATACATGTTTTAGTGAGTAGTGGCTCCTTGTCTAAACTAGATATTCAGCAAAGATGACCCACATAATAATGAATATATATGAATGTGGCAAATGATGAATTAGCTTTAAATGCAGAGCTTTATTATGAATGAAGAATACCTGTCAAACCAAACATAATTATTAAATGTGTTTGAATCTAAAAGACAATACTTTATCCAATGTTGCAATCGCATCGTTCCTCAGTCTACCAGTACATGTTATGCCTTATACACCCTGGCAGTTTTCGTTACAATACTGAGACAGTAAATTACCACCTGTTAACGATGTGAGGAACATCATCATAAGTTGAAACCAAAAAAAGTTAACATTGGCCTCACCACAATGCATAAAGACCCAGTTCAGGTTGGTGAAATTTCATTCAGTCACATGTACCTTGTATGATATATTCCTTTGTTCATTTCAGTTTTGTTATGATATCCCTTACTGTTTACAAATGGCCTAACAATAATGACAGATGTGTAATGTGGACACTTTTCTCTTTTTTTTTCTCTTTAAACTATGGGTGTGTTGGTACTTGAAGGACATATCTTTTATTTGTAATTAGATAGACAACTTGGCAATTCAGATGAATCAGACTTCTGTCATTATAGGCACTGAAAGAGGTAATTATATTAAGCCGGATGGATACGGCAACAGCTGTAAGTCTATGTATAAACCAAAATATTTTTGAGTTTCAGTTTCATAAAAGCTGCTGCATTCAGCTTAGAAAAAAACAAGTTAAATGCCATACTGTTTGTATTATGCATGGACAGGATGTTTGCTTGGAAATAGAACAAAATTTACACATGTTTAGATGTCTATACTTTCACAATTCCTCACCACTGATGACAATGGAGTATAGATACACCTACGTGACAGTATTTGTGCAGTGGTCCCCCTCTCATATGGCATCCCTGGTGAACAGACATTTCTCCATGCAGCAAGTGTATTTACATGGATTAAATATGGTTCCATAATATACTGTGTTTTGAAAGTTTTGTAAAGTCTAAATTTCTTAGTCTCATCACTGCTGTTGATTTTGGCTAAACGTTGATTGATGTGGTTGTTTTTTATATATATTATTTTATATAAAATAAAAACACATACTTCTATATGTATATAGGTTAGACAATGATAGGTAAGCTTATGGAGACTAAAGAGTTTGGACTGCGGAATAGGTAATGACTACCAGCAAATGGTTCTTCACAAAAAGACACAAATACAATAAGTAAAGAAGTAATTTTATTGACATTTCGAAAGGTAAAATCTGACCTATATGTCACAAATACTCAATTTTGATGCACACGGCATCTAAGGCAGTACATAGATATATGTTCACAAGATAATTTTTTTGTACGTTTTTTAAGAACTTTAATTAGACGGTTTCTATTACATCTATTGATTTACCTTTGCTCCGAATTTCAGCAGCATGTTCTAGTCCTGGTAATATCTGGGAGTCAAAAACTTTAAAAGCTAAGGGGGAACTGAGTTTACCACCAACTGGATTGCTTAATCTGATTACTGAAAAAATAGCTTTTTGAGCTTGGTTAATTAAATATTCATGCGTTTGCTTAAAAAGTCAAATTTGTCCATGTTGAGCCATACACCTGGGTATTTGTAGCTAGTGCTTCTATCCATTTCGACTGAGTTAAAGTGGAATTGATGTGTATCATTTTTTTTGGTTGAAAATAGGAATTTTTGGTTTAGTCAAATTAATGATCATATGCCATTTTTTCATCAATTCTTATTCCACAAGATTCGTTTCGATAATCAACAAGACTTGTTATATATTTACTGAACAATTTGGGATTAACCATGCCACCATGAAGGTCTCCAAAAAGGCTGTGAATTGTTTACTCAACTCACCATGCCAACGAATTCTACAAGTAGCTTTTTGAAATAGGTTCATCAGTGCTTGACAGAAATTACCCTCAACATCACGTATATAACTGCACCAAAGAGGCCTACTGTTTGAATTTTTTTCTGGTCCGTCCATTGCTTGACAAACGTACCTTGCAGATCAGTTTAATGGTCTAAAGGAAAATGACTCCAACTCTTCAGATAGAAATAGATAGCAATAGTGTCATAATTAAGTAGGGACACTCTTCCGTCCCAAGAGTTACAGAGAACAACATTCTCTTCTGGCTCTATCTTGTTCACATGGTCTGTCAATCAAACCAACATGTCGCATACTTGTGACAACCAGCACTATAATTTAATGCAACTGTACTGACTAGTAGACCGGATGCCAATATGTGATAACGCAACAACAGTTACGTCATAATACAGTTTTGTGGTCCATATTCTTGACCACGTCATGCTGCCCTTTTAAAGGCCGACGTGCTAATGCAGCATTCTGTTTCTGTTGAATAACAGACTAAGAGAGTTGCAAATGAGATCAACTCCCTGCAAACAGTAAACATACAGATTTTTTTTATCTTACAGTAGGTGTTTATTCTTTCTATTGGTTTAGAAGTGCACAAAATTTCCTTTCTCCTATTCTTTGCCCTGCTTTAGTCACGCCCATATCTATCTAATACAAGAACTTCGATTTCAATTTCTGGTCCAATCAAGTGATGACATGTTTCCAGTGGCTGCCCCGTTTTCAATAAATATGAATTTTCGCGGTGCGAGCGTTCATGTTGACAGTGGGAAGCCATGGTGCTGAAGTGCTAGGATTACATTTTCAGAGAAAACATGGCGTTAATATCATTGTAGGAAATTTAATGCTAAGAAATCCAGAGAGGAAGTTACAGCTATTAATCCTAACATTCAGTCTTAATTAGAAAGGGAAATAAATACCTATTACTAAATCAAACCGTTCCCACCTGTGTGGTCATTAGAAACAGAAAAATGCCGCCTTCACCAATGTGTGTCCTGTTCAGCCTTAGGCTTCACAGGGCACACATTGCTGAAGTATGGGGGCATTTTTCTGTTTTCTCTAACCACACAGGTGCTAACCTGGGGTTGAACAGAAGTCACTCGCCTCTGATGAGTTCAAGTATGGACGAATCCAGTCTGGCATTTTGGCACATCGTGTATCTGCTTTCATCACTGTTTGTCTTGTGTGTCTATTGTCAACTCTCTCTCTTAAAACGTCTTCAGCTAGCAGCAACAGACCCGTACGGGGGGGGGGGGTAGATCGACACCCCCCATCAGTGTCAAAAGGTCCAATTTTATCACTTCCTCTGCCCCTCCCCCCGAATAAGTCAAATAAAACAACACTAAATAAAACAAAACAACAACAACCAAAACCGAAAGGAAAAAGGAATGTATCTCTATAAATGTTTATAATAATAGTTATTCTCTGCCTAATGTCCATACAATAATCCATTCAACCCAGAGTACTCTAGTTATTCTGATTGATAATAGCACTTTAAAGAACAAAAAAAACAAACAAACAAAATTTTCACATTTTCTTAATATGTCCAGACCTGTTTAAGGTCCATGTTGGCATAACACTCTTCCTATTGGAAAACATACTATTGATGGTAAAAATATGCCACCAATAAAAGAAAATTGTTGGACATTTTAACTTGTTTTCAACTGTTTTTGTTGCACTTTTATTTCATTTATTGTTGCTTTGTTAATAAATTAAACCCAGCTTCAGAAAAGCTCTTTGAAACAGACCTAAATGAGTTCGTTTCGTTTATTAAAGGGATGAAAAAAGAGTTGTTTAACATTCAATGTTTGTTATGTCAAAATATGGTTCTTTTATATTGGACCATTGTGTCGAAACTCAGACTAGTAATAATGGACCTTTTTAACCTTCATTTATCCAATATAGTGTTTGTTTTGGTATTTCAAGGCTGAATCTAACAACCCCACAATGTAAAGTGGCATCAACTTTTAAGCACTGTAACATTACTGCAAAACAAGCACAGATAACAATTCTAGAGGACGCCATTTTATCCACATACGTGGCCAGTACTTATCTGAAAACAGTTTGCACTTTGGTAAAACCAGTTATATGATGTTACTTGCACATTCGTATATTTATGTTATATTACATTGGTTAAAACATATTCACTTAAAAAAGCGATTGGGAAAAAGGGCGGAGCCCTATATGGAAATCCCTTTCGCAAAACAAAAAGAAAAAAAAAGTGAAGACAAAGTACCAGAATAAAATGCCACGGACAGAACGAACACCACTGCACGCAGACAGATAGAACAGTAATGCCACATAATATGAACTGTTGACAGGACATGACGTCACAGACAAGGAAAGATAACGGGGTATGCCATTACAAACCAGCACTACTTCACCACCCATAATAACGACTATTTGTAAAAAAAAAAATCATGTAACAGCTGCAGGCCTTCCTCGACGATTGTACAGCGTAAAAAATGTTTCCGTTTCTTGGAAAAGTGCAATTTTCGGAGCCAAATAATAAAGTTTATACCGTGAAGGTAGCAATTAGAATTACGCTATTTTACAATTTATCTTGCTCCACTATAAAATTTCCACATTCAAAAAAGTAATGAAAAACACCCTCATCTGCAGCACCACAGAAACACCTGGGGGAATCACCGAGACTATTTTAAGATAAATGTCCTTTGAGCATACAGTAGAGCAGCAAGGAGAGGACATTTGGGGGGACACCAGGGCCAGAAAATTAACAGTTGTCATCATATCTAGAATTGTTCAGTTGGGGTGTCAGGAACATGAATCCGGCTGATGACATCATCTGCGGTTGGTGCGCCAGAAGCCATTTTCTAAGATGGTGAATATCCTAGACTAAAAATGCAATATCTCAACACTATGTGACACAGGAAGCTAAACAAGGCACCAAATCGCATATTTGGGAGGTGGATGAGATCAATAGATATAGTATCATTATTGTAAAGGAAACAGAAATATAATTTTTTTCAATATGCTGGACTTTAAGATGTTGATGTAACAGACACTGTGCCTAAGTTTGGCATAAACAAGAACCACCCATGATCAAAAATCGTGAACCATCAAATAACTTATGTCAAAATCCAGTTTGATGAAGGAAAACCTGCATCAAATAGCTATCAACATCATCCAAATGATCACGATCACCAGAGTATGACATGAAGGAAAGCATCACTTGACTCACGGCAAGAGCTTACAGCAGCTAGTAATACCTCTAATCGAATTCTTACTCATGCATCTGAACTTTGATAAAAAATCTTGTTTCATTCTTACATATATAGTTCAGCATTTTGGTTAGATTCTAGATGCTGACTTTGAGAACATACTGGATACATTTGCTAAAAATGAAGCCATTTTGTGATGATGTGTGCTTTTTTGGTTCAGTTTATGGTAAATTTGGAATGACCATGATCTAAAGAGACCTCGTGTTCATCATCAGAGTCACTAATGGACTGTGATTCAAGTGTGAATGGATTGGCACAGACAGAGGATTCACACAAATCACTATTGCACGCTTCCTCACAAAAGCATGCTGCTGTAAATGGCTGCTCAAGACGACTACACTCTGAGCCACACAAAATGGGTTTACAATTGCACACCAAATCATTTAGCAGTTCTGGTGGTGCACGTGACTAGCTCATAAGTTTTGGGGACACATGTATCCCATCTGTGATCTTCTCATACCCGAAATCTGTGAGCTTCAAGCATTCCTGCATTGGTATTATGGCTTCATGCCATATCATCATTTGGTACATACAGTGGAGCAGGTGTAGCTCAAAGCTATTGTCTGTTGGCGGAAGATTCTTTTGCTGTCTGCTTTTTCACATCTGAGTGCATTAAGAGACTGAACCTCCACTTTGCCATACAGATAACCCACAAATTTTGTACCTGCCACCTTTTCTGCTTTTTTGCAATGTATGGCGTTTGCCAAGGTCTTCCAGTTCTTGCATCTGATCTGCTTTCTGCATCATCACCCTGAATGCTGATTTTTTTCCATGTCCCCAGAATAAACTGATGGCGTCATAGCCTGTTAAGCAATAGGCAGACAGGAGTATGTTTACCAGCTTCTCAAGTTTATCAAAAATTGCATGGACAGAAATATAGCGAGTAAGGTCTGAGTGTTTGCCTTCCTTACCCGTAAGCAGGAATATTTCCTTAGCGCCAATAGCAGAGTGATATTGTTAAAGCAATACAAGCACATCTGTGTCAGGGCGGCTTATAAAAATGTGATTTGCCCCACCTTGTACTGCAGCTTTGGCATTTGCAATAATTCGCGTATTAGCTTCCTCGTGGTTTGACTTCAAAGCTTCTACACTCTTATCGCCGGCCTTACTAATCTGATTTGTCGTGTCCCCATTTCCACCACTGACATACAGTATCTGCCTATCACACAACAAAATACCTGCCGTGGTTATCATGTACTCTGTATAAAACAAAGCCAGATTTGCTTTGTTTTTACCATTTGCCAGAAAGTGTCTCCAATTTGGAGGAATGGCAACTGCTGTCTGAATGTGATACGTAAACAATGCCTTCATCACAATGTCTTTGTTTAAGTCTGGTCTCTCTTTTGATGCTTGTGTCAAAGAACCTGTCAAATACGAAATGGATTCCAATTGTATCTGTTGGGTTCATTCCCTTAACTGTACATATTATATATCATAAAAACCCTGCAGCCATTATATGGAAAATATCTTTGATTGACTGGTTCAGCAGACAAGTCTTTGAATCAAAGCATGACAATAAAAATAAGGGTATCACAAAGACCTACATTGTGGATCTTGTTGCCTGGTACCCGTTTTTCAAGTTTGTGCATGAAATCTGATTTGACACAAGAGTGCAAGATCTCATTCTCAGTGAACAGACTCAATGGCACAGGTGCATTTTCATATGACAACACACGTTTGAGGGGTACCTTCTTCCTAGAATTAACTGCAAGAAGTCACAGATACATAGCTTTACCATCCAGGCTAATCACTTTGCTTTTGACTTGCACAGTTTGTTTCAAATTTGCCATGGTTTTGAGTGTTGATCTGGGAAGAGGGTCACAGAAGCTTTTCTTCCTGTCCCTGCTCTGGCCATCTAGACGTTCATCTACAAACTTCTCTGCCATGGCAGAGCCCTTTTCCAAAGCATTCACATCACAATACAACTTGCTACTTCAGGGGTCGCAGCTGTTCCTGTGGCAACATTTACTAACTGCACTGGTGGATTTGATACATAAAATGGGTCAATGTAGGACTCCTGAAACATTTTACTCAGCCTTGGACATCAACAGACCAATGTTTTGCTGCGGCCGATTTGGGACCAAGGTAGTAGTCACGGCCTTTATCTTTTCTCTTAACAGCAAGATCTAGAATTTTTGTGAAAATTGTGCTGTGATTGGCTTACTAAGAAACCATCTGAGCAGAACTGGGCCTTCCAAAGTCAGTCCAATTATTCCACCTGATTCCTTCAGTGCGTTGTTTTCAGTTGCTTCAAGAGTATAATACATCCATACAGAGTTGAACTTTGCCTGTGGCAGCTTGGCAACAAAATACCCATCTCTGAATGAGTTCAATACCTCAGTTGGTAGTGGCTGTTTTTGTGATAACAGTACTGGTATATACTTTGAATAGTTTGCTCGATTGGTAACAAAAAAAGTGGGAGAAGTTGTGTTTTTGACGCTTCATACACATCCCAAGATGCATGGCTGGTGAAACTGATGAATACCTTTATTGGGCATAGAATCTTACACAAACAGTCATCCCAAAACTTGAAAGTAGGTGATATGGATCTACCATATTCCCTAAACGTGAGTAACAATGGTTCCAAAGTTTCCCATATATCTGTGGTCAACTTTTTCAATTGTACTTCTGACAAATCCCTGCCTGCACTATCAGAGATAGCATTATCAAGCTCTTGTAGTAAAACTTTCAACTTCGGTTGGTTCTTACTGCCCCTTGACTCACACCACATTTTGAAATGGCATAGTAATTGCTCGTTCAATGCCTCATCAACCAACTTTAGGGCATAGAGAGCCCTGTCAAAGTCCTTTCCTACCAGAATTCTATGCACACTACCAGCAGCAAAAGCACCCGACTCATACAACAGCTGCCTCAATCTAGCATTACCATAAAAATAGCCTATGGCAGAGATAACAGACATAAGAAAGTGCATACCACCCTCACAGGTAATTACACCAGCCAACTCATGGGGGTGCACCCATGTGATTTCAAGTGCCTTCCTCTACATGCCCATATCAAAGAAAACAGGAACATGTGTCTGCCCAAGCATGTTCATGGATTCTTTCAGGCGCATCAAGGCTGTATAGATTGTTTGGGGGTCTGATAGATTGGCCCTTATAATAGGATTGAATGATACCTTTGAAACAGAACATGGCAAAGTGACATCAACAGATGCATGGAACGAGGGCCAAGGATGTATGCCAATGCCTTCTTGTTAGCTGTGTAATAGACCTGAACGTGCAGCATTGTACACCATTTCCACCATCTGCTGTTTTTGTAGCTCAGCGTTGTTTTTTAGCATCTTTATCTCTTCAGATGGCACCACAGACTGAAAATTTCCTTCGGGTCTTGCAAGTGGCTTTTTGTAGGGTAGAAGCTTTGAGAGATCACCACCTTTCATTGAATCCAAATTCAATGATTTTGTATCTGCCTTCATGATATCAGGGATCGTTTGAAGTTTGGTATTTACCTGCTGAACAAGAATGCTAGTCATGGCATGTGTGATTCCTTTTCCCTCAATGGTTCATTCATTGTGGTCCCAATTACCAGCCACTGCAACTATGGGAGGGCCACCATTACTTCGGGTGACAATTTTAGGAGAGATATCAATCTGAGGAAGACTGTTGCTGTGATGAACTTATGTGCACTGCTGCTGAAGTAAGGAAATGTCTTAACTCTCTGTTTGAAGTGCAGTAGCCAAGTTTATGCATGGTGTCAATAAGTTTTTGACTGCCAAATTCATGATGGGGATGAACAGCCAAACCAAGATGTTTTGGGGACATGATGGAAGTTGCCTTTGTTGTAATGTCACAGACAATGTTTAGAGAACACAGGCCAATATCCACACCACATGCATCAGCTGCATTGTCATACATTTGCTTATCTTTTAACCTACATACAGTTTTGTACAAAAGTGGATCTGTCCAGTTAAGGAGGTTTTCAGCTGATATATTTGCAGGGGAGTGAAATTCATCATCCAACTTAAACACATTGTTGAGACGCCTGTGCAAAATTCGGACAGCTTGGTGGATGATACTGTCTTCTGTGACAATGTCTACCTGTTGTTTTTTGTCTTCCTCATAATTGGGAATTTGTATCAAAATATGAGTAACTTCATGTGCTGTGCACAGCAGCTCCCCTACAGTGTCATCGGCTGAACAAACAAGACAAGATCGGACATCCCTTGCTGGGCAGCAAAGGAGATTTCTGGCCATTCTTTTGAAAGCTGTTTCTTCAGCCTTTTTGTGTGATACTCCTCAGGATTCGCACCACTGTTATCTTTAAGTATCTCATCAAATATTCTCCTAAGTGTGGTTAGCAAAAACACCTCTTTTCTGTCACTGATTCCTGGTTTGAACTCGTCAATCAACTGCAGTGTAGCATCTCTAAATGTGCTTTCAGACTCACACTTATTTTTTGTGCATGGCTGTCCAGTTCACTTACGTATTTTCTATAGCAATTTTTGGATCTATGATACCTAGCTTTTATGGCGACAAGGTCACCATTAGGGACACCATGGAGCCTTGCCAGCATTTCATGATCAGTGCGTTGCTTGGCTGCTTCCATAACCTTAGTGAACATGTCATTTCCATCAGATTTCGTGCCGATTGCTGACTGAACAATGGACCAACCAGATCTTTTCTTCATAGAACATTGAGCGCCACAAACAAAGCAGTTACTCTTTTAGTCAAAATTAGTGACAGGAACGTGACCCCTGTCAAAGCAAGAGCTTGGACCTGGACTTGCTTCCTTTTTTTTTTTTATTTGCTGCTATTCTTTTTAAATGCAGAGTACTGGTGTTGGTAGATCGGCAATTTCTGTGGTATTTGATGATGTAATCACCATTCAAGATGTCCGACTTTTTACTCAGAAGGACCTTTCCAACATCATCCTGATGTGCTGAATAAGCAGCAAACAGCGAGTCCAACTTATCTAGCTCAGGACTAGCCCCAGGGGATTTTTCTGTAAATGTATGTGAACAGAACACACACTTGTCAGTTTCCATCACTTCTATTCTGCTCCTCTTACATGCATCTACATCAAATTCTGCAGCCATTTTAAGCGACAATGTTGCTTGGCAACTTGATTAGTTTTTCCTGAAGTGAAATGTGGACGTTAAGATGGGCTAGATATAGGATCAAAAAGAAGAAGAAAAGCAGAAAGAACTGAAATTGTGTAAGTGTATATGCAATAAGAATATCTGGGTTTACCAGAAACAAAATTAACGACCTAAAACAAAAGGCAAATACTTGTGTCCACGCTGTAGACTTTGGATTGACCAAATAGAAAATTATATAAATGAAAGACCCCCAAAAAGATAAAACTGAGCGAACACAATGAAAAGGTCTTCAAAAACCCACTGAGAGCGTGATATGGATTTCTTGAATGCAACAAAGGCCTTTAAAACACTGGACACTGAAAGACCAAGTCACAGAATATTCAATTCTGAGATGTTGTCATCTGTCACCAAGTAGACAAACAAGTGAGTCCCCCGAACAGGAATATGCCCTATATCTAGCTGACTTTCTAACAACCAAGTAATGAAATATCAGCACACAAACATAGAAGTTTCAAGACAAGAAGCCACACCTATGATGTGAACATCTCGACTGGCTGGTGGGTATTGAGAAACTGCACACGAAGTGGGTTGACACTGACTCGCGTGCGACCTCTGAAACTACTAAGTACAGTTCCCATCATGTGACATGTTTTGCATGAATAACAAGGGCATCTAGAAGTCAAACTGGCTGAAGACCAGAAAATCAGTAGAACATCACAGCAAAGTGATATTCTCCGCATGTGTATCAAGGGCACCTAAAGTCAAAATGACTTGAATTATACCCACATTCAAAGATAAAGCAGTGCACCCCTCTGGCCTATATATCTAATAATTATTGTCATACTCAAAATGTATGACATGATTACAGATATGAATACAACAGTGTTCTAGACCAAAGTATTGGACAGACATTAAAATTTTATAAATATTGTTCAAAAGTGATATCCAGTGACCTTTCGTTATTCATATTTGTTTCAGTCATAAGTGTATTGGCCTGAATCTTGCAAATGGCTTTTTTTTTATTAAAAAAAAAAAAACATTGACATGATAACCTGTTATCACATAAATTTGTAATATCCAGACCGTAAAGATGTATTTCATAATATATGTAGTAATTTCTGGTAATCTGCAAAACAAAATATTTTGCATAAATATAAAATAGACAAACTGTCATTCTCTCGAATAAATTGATGGATGATACAGATAATATTAACATTCATAATTTTGAATAAAAAATCACCTAGCCAACTTCCAAATGTATCACTTTGGCTTTATATTTCCCAGAAATGTGTGAAAAAAATTTGTTCTCTTGCGACCCTTCCTTTTGACTTTATGCCACTTAAAAGTTGCTTGGAATGCAATTTGGAAATGGCTTCCTGTGGGACATGCACCGACATTAAAATATATGATCACGTGGTTTCATGGTTTGAAGAACTCAGGGATTAATATCACGCATGATGACATCTCATTGTTATTATTTTGTCAATATTAAACACCGATGTCCTTCGATCTATCATTTTTCAATTTTGCCAATTATTGCTTTACAGAAAGCCATCTTGCAAATTGCTTTTTTTTGTTGAACGCACTAACTTAAGAAAAAGTTATCATGTGGGTCCAGAATCTCCAGATCCTAGAGATTAATTTTATATAAAATGATGCTTGTTATTTCCCTAAATATATGTTTGGTACGAATAAAAAATATGACAACAGGCATCAGCTGTTAATTTGCCGGCCCCTCCTACTCGAAAACTAACGCTCTTTTGCCACCTTACTGCTCTGATAACACTACACTTCATGCGTGCACGTCAACGGACATGTAAACTGCTACTTTTCTAGACCTAATGTAACATATTGGACTAGCTTTATGCTCATTTTGATTTAATTTGATTTTGAATTGGTCCAGAACCTCGGCAAATCGTTTCATAGACAAACAGCTGAAGGAAAACAAGATGCATTGAATAAGGTAGGCAAATGTGCCTGTTTTAGCTGCGTTTATAATAGATTGACATGTCCATTTAAACAATATAACATTTTGCTTATACTCCAGTATTGAATACTGTTCAGTTCATTGATTTGATTTATATTGTAACTGTACTGGGCAATTCAAAGTTCATTTTCCATTCAGAGATTTATACCCTGAATATTCATAAATGAAATGTACAATGAAGCAAACAAGCACATTTTGCTTGTACCATCTACGGGACACCGTACTCCTTTCATTGTTCCCCATCCATTGTACTTTTTCAATATTAATATTTTTTTTTCACTTTGTTGTGATTTTTTTGTTATGTTCACATTTTCATGGTACTCAACAAACTTTTTCAGTTATAGTCAGATATTATGTTTACACTTTCACACAAGTAATGTCAGTGCTTGGCACAGTCAAAACAATGCCTGCAATACCAAGGTTAAATGAATTCTAGAGCATTACAAGAAGACATCTTAAGAAATTTTGGTGGTATATCTGTCAATTGTCTTAATGACTTATTTGCTAACACACAGGGCCTTGATAACTATATTTACCATTACAGCAGACTCTCCATATGTTGAGCCAAAAGATCTTTCCCGACTATTTTAAGCCACTAAAGCATACATTTTCTTTATTAGACATAAATATGCAAAGCTTCAATGCCAAATTTGATACTTTTTTATGTTAATTGAGTTACATAAAGAAACAAGATTTCGAATTCAGTGCTATCTGCATTCAACAAACATGGATTGATCATCAAAATTTAAATAACCTCTCACTATTTGAATTAGATAATTATACTGCAATACCTCTTGTAGCTACTTGTAGTTATCATAGTGGATTACTCATTTATCTCCACAATGACTTTGAATTTACATTAAGAGATTTTGGTACTCCCAATAAAAATTGGGAAGGTTTATTCATTGACATATTTGGAAATGAGTAGAACAGGAGATTACACTGTGCAATATTTATCGATCTCCCAGAGATGCTAATAATGATATTGATCTGTTTTTGAATGAGTTTACACAAATAGTTGAAAAGCTGTCCAACAAAGCATCAGATAAAATTATTGCCGGAGATTTCAATATTTATTTGCTTGAATTGAACACCAGACAAAAGTATGCTGAATATTTAGATTTGATGATTTCTAATGGTTTCAACCACAGAGTAAGTTTGCCGACAAGGCTTACTGAGAGGTCAGCCACATTGATTGATCACACATTTTGCAATTTATCACATTGTAGAAAATCAAGTCATCTGGTATCATATTATCAGATATGTCTAATCATTTACCCTCTTTCACTTGTATCAACACGCATATAGAATTAAAAGGCGCCCCAAAATATGTGCAGGTGGAACCAATTGATAAAAACTCTTTATAGTCTTTTTGCACACATAGAAATGGGAAAGATATTTTGCAAACCAAATCTTAGACCGGAATCTAGACTCTGATCTAAATAAAAATTATGAAATTTTAGAAAACACTATTCTATATGCTAAGAAAAATATTTACCAAAAAGAACCGTGAAATTTCACAAGTACAAACGCAAATTTACTCCCTGGCATCTTGAGGTCAATCAAATATCGTGATACTCTATTTTGACAACTAAGAAGTACTCGGCTAGAAACCCCTGAATTTCATTTCATAAAGCTGAACCTTAAAACATACAATACAATACTTCTTGGAAATATTCGTGAATTAAAGCAACAATATTACCAGTCAGAATTTCAAAAAATCAAAAGTAACACTAAAAAAACTTGAGACACCATCAGAACTGATCTGAATATGAGTCAAAAAAGCATTACCTTCTTTTTTCTTAATTGACAGCACAAAAATAACAAATAAAGAAACAATAGCAGATCACTCACAAAATGTCGGACTAAAACTGTCAGCCAAAATTGACACATGAAATAAACCATGGTATTCTTAGTATCAGATTGATAATATTGACTATGTTTTTTTTATTTTAAGCAGATAAACTCAGATCACATGGTCAAAATTATAAATGATTTTAAGCCAAAATCAAGGACTGGGCATGATGGCTTATCTATGAAACTAATACAAAAAATTGATCCCTTGTCTTGCCGAACCTCTCACTCTCATTATAAACCAGTCTCTAACTACAGGAATTTTTCCAAATAAGCTAAAAATTGCAAAAGTAGTACCTTTATACAAGAAGGGCGATACAAATATTTTAGAGAATAAGAGATCAATTTCTCCACTCCCAGTCAGGTCAAAAATACTTGAAAAAGAAGCTTATTGTCAGTTATATGATTATTTCACAACAAATTTACAAATACATGACAGCCAACATGGATTTAAAAAGATGCATTCGACTGAAATAGCTGCTCTGGAGTTTTTGGACCGAACCATTCAAATTCTTGACCATGGTAATCTGCCCATAAGTATATTTTTGGACTTGTCTAAAGCTTTTGATACTTTGGATCAACACATTCTTTGTAAAAAATTGGAACATTATGGTATCATCGGCACTGCTTTACATTGGTTTAGCAATTACCTTGAGAATAGATCACATTTTGTTCTATATGACAAATTCTGTTCCAACCAATTCCTATCAAAACTGGGGTTCCACAAAGATCCATACTTGGACCTCTTCTTTTTATTACTTATACGAATGACATGCACAAAGCATCTTCCAAGTTCGAATCAATTCAGTATGCTGATGATACAACTTTAATTAGTCTTCTATGTTGCCTTTCTTTTCATGTTAATACTGAATCGTATGAGCATCAAACAGCATAAATTTTTAATTGAATAAGGTAGTCAACTGGCTTGCAGCAAATAAACTATCATTAAACATACGCGTGCCAAATACATGTTATTTCATTTCTCTCCTAAGGAAAATAAATTTCACTTTAAATCTAAAAATAATAATATTCTAATTTCAAAAGAGGAATTCAACTTTTTAGGCTTAACAGTTCAGGAAAACTTAAATTGCAATGCTCATATAAATAAAGTAGCAAATAAACTATCTTAAGTTATTGGTATATTAAAAAGACTACATAAGTACATCCCAGCTAGTGCTCTGTTACTAATTTACAACTCTCTCTTCTATTCATATATCAATTATTCTATCCTTGCCTGGGGTTTTTCATGCCAACGGATTTTCCTTTTACAGAAAAAAGCTGTAAGCCTTATGTGTTCAGAAAGATTTGATGCCCAGACAAATCCACTTTTTAAAAAAAAAATAAACATCTTAAAAGTGACCGAGGTTTTTCAGTTCAGATCAATTAAGTTTTATTATAGATATGTTAAAAGTGAATCACCGCAATATTTTGGCAATTTATATATACTCTTGTGCAGATTCATTCTCACTTGACCAGAAATAGAGAAAAATACTCCTCCAGCTGGGCCCACCAATATTACCTCTGAAAAAAATTATACGATACTATGTCCCATCCCTTATCAAAACCTTTCCATCTTGTATTACTAAGAAGTTTGAGACACACTCATACTCTGGTTTATCCAGCTATGCAAAAATATTTTATTTACAGGTTTCAGGATATATGCACTGTGCCAAACTGTTATGTACGTAATAATTGATTCTAGTCCTGTCCAATATTAATTTGTGTGTGTACATGTTATAGTCATCCTTAGTATCTTCATGGATTTCATTGTAATTTTGCGAGTAATCAGTTTGTTTATTAAGTTACTACCTTTTTGGTGGCCCCAGTGATAGCGGACTCGGGTCCTTGATTGGGGTCATCCAGACACTCAACGATTTTTGTATTCTAACGTGTGTATCTGTCATGTACTTTTGAGTTGCAATATAACATACTGTTGGTACCCATAACAATTATATTTTGTCAAATAACTGTTTTCTGACTTCGACTCTGACTCATGCGGCATGAAAGGTGATAGTGTTCTTAGTTTACCGGGACATAGCTCGATTACCTTCAGAAATAAAGGCTAATCAAATCGGCACCAACATTTTTTTTTCGTGATAGATTTTTCACTATTAAATAAAAATACAGCTACTATTAATATAACTAATTGCATGTCTTAACATGAAAATTTGCAGTTCATGTAGTTTTCATGATTTAGCAGCACAAGCCAACTTTTATAAGATATTTGAGACCAATATTTCATTCAATTTACGATTTGCAATTTAGCGTGTACATGTAAAATTTATATCCACGACCCAACGTGTACAATATATATATATATATATATATATATTGAATACAGGACTGGTGTGTAAATAGTAATATTAAGTTTTTTTTCACAGCAGGAGGTACACATTACCTGATACAAGGCTATGTAAACACGTTCTGCAGATTTAACAGATGATTATCTCGATGGAAAAGGTGGGTCCTGGCCATATTGTTCGGGATTACATAATGTACTTAGAAATGTAGGTTTAGATTGCGTACTTTGTAGTTAGAATGACTGCATAGAACCATATAGGAAATAGAGTGTAAACAGTTATGTAGTCTAATTTTTTCAGGACATTGATGACAGCTCTTCATTATATTGGTATCGGTCGATTTAAAGATTTACTTTTCCTGAAGAATAAATAATAATATTCTGTGGCACTCCGCTTCCCTGCCGCGGTCCTGACTAGCTTAGTAGCTAGTCAGGTGGCCTTTAGTGCAAAAAAAAAAAAAATAACAACAACAAAACAAACTCAGCCCTATCCCACTGTAATAAATGCTTATTTGTAATGATTTTTAAGAAACCCAATTAAAATTTCAAGCACGTGCTCGTTGCCTAGGAATTAAAGAGAACCTGGTAAGATGTAGCATGGCAGATTCAAAATGTGACTTGCCTAAGAATGCTACAGAGGATCTTCCTCACCTTCTGTTGCTTTGTCCTGATCTAAATGCAGTTAGGACGGCATTTTATGGTAAATTGGAAACCAATCTCCAGAACCTGGGATATGTGGAATTATTTAATCGTTAGTAGAGGTCATCGAGTTTAACGAAACTTTGTTTCTTGGAGACCAATGGTACGTATTTAACAACAACGTTGGGGCTTTGTTTGATAAGCTTTGTAAGGAGGTTTTTACGTTAGGGGTGGAGTGTAAGGCTCTCATTCTGTGCGGACAAGCTTTAGCGACCAGCAAGTTATCGTAATATTTCACTTTCATACATGTTTGTATGCAGCTTTTTTTTTTGGATGCACCAGAGGCTCAGCCCTTGTCTCTGGTGCCCTGTTGTAAAGGGGTAGAGTTTCCAATAAATTATTATTTTTGATTTTATTATTATTATCATCATCATCATCATCATCATCATCATCATCATCATCATCATCATCATCATCATCATTTTTTTCTTCGTATTATTATTATTATCATCATCATCATCATCATCATCATCATCATCATCATCATCATCATCATCATCATCATCATTATTATTATTATTATTATTATTATTATTATTATTATGTCGAGGCTTTTGTGGCCAGTATTGCAAACACATGTAAATATAATTTGTATACGCTATGTATATATGCATGACGTGATGCAGCGCGCATGTTGACACATGCTTCAATGAATTTGTAACTTAAGAATACGGCAAGCCAGTGTACAGAAAAGGTCCAAAATTTTAGAACGGAGACACCTTCAATAATCAAACCTGGGTACGGGCCTGAGCAGTATCATAAATGGGACATATACGTCATAAAGAAATTAGATTTATGATCCAGACATGACCAATATTTAAGTCGGGAGACGCTTCCTTCCCAAGGATTACAGAGAGAAACGTGCTTCTTGGGCGTTATCTAGTGCACCTGGCTTGTCAATCAAGCTGACATGTCTCATACTTGTCAAAACTGGCATGTTTTAGGCATATATTCTGCAACAAATTACGCAAATGTATATTGCACTACGAAATCTTTTGAAGCTTAGGTTCATGTGATACACTGATATACCGTACTGATTATGTAGTGTGACAGCATGTGCAAAAATATCATATCGGACTTTTTCACATATATATGGTGACAGATTGAGTGTTTACCATATTCATAATTCACGTAAATATAGTAACAGAATAAATTTGAGGTTGTTAAATATTTGTCCGTTGCTCTTGTAAATAATATAATTCATTCTAAGAAACTTTTCCATACATTATTATACAATGTATTTTCTCAATTTTTCGTTTTTACTTAAATTTACCTTCTATCAATTCAGTTTCTTTAACTTTATTCTTAAAAAATCCGAATTTGGCCATTCTTTCTCATGACAAGTACAGAGATAATATTTGGCAATTAAAAAGATAAATGACCAAACAGTAGCGAGACCATTACGTGTCAATATCATAGTCGAAATTCGGTCCAAGTCGAAGCCCGTGAAAATTTTGACACGTCCATCAAAATGCAACCTTGTATATTCTGTTCCAATTAAAATTGCAGATTTTGAAAAAAGTGAGATTCGATTCTAATTATTCTTTTACCCCATACCCCATTTTAAACATTTTGAGAGAAACACTGAATTACTGCACAATCGTAAGAACAATGCATTAGCTATTCTTCACTGGAACAACAACAAATAGAACAATGCATTAGCTCTTCTTCAATGGAACAACAACAAATAGAACTTTGTTTATTACCACTGTTGAATAATTTTGAATTTGTATTGAAAAAACTCTTAATCTGGTGTATCTGGTACCTTTATATATTTGTGTGAAACAAGTTTCCCAATAATCTTGATCAGTAACCATATTTAAGTCTTCATTCCATTTAACAAGTGCAGGCCTTGTAGCGCCCGGTGTTTCTCGTCCTTTCCCCGCGAGAAGAATTTATACAGTGCTAGGTCTTCTTTTACAATCGCCATACCACCAAATGCTGAGGAACGATTCGATTTGTATCTGTTTCTGAATGAAATATGTTAAACTAACAAGTGCATTATTAGGTGGTATGAAGAACTTTCCAGGCAATATACAGTAAATGATTGTTGAAGCTTTTTAAGTAAAATCGTTCTGACTCTTTGGTTCTAAATTATTAACCATAGAACATGATTTAATCATTTCTTTCCAGAATTGATTTCTTGAATTTAACAAAATCCTTAAAACTAGTATTACCTTTCCGCATGTTACTACAATAAGGCATCTGATACAAAACAAAAACTCTTCATTTTACAACGCTATCTTGGCAAAGTTTTCACCTAATGTAGTTTTGAGGCTTAGTTTTATGAATTTAAGTGAATCATGTTTAGGCCACCTTAGTCAAACGAACCGACTCCGGGATCACGTTGCATTTTGTCTGTGTTGCTCACCCTATAAACTTCATTTAAGAGTATTTCACCTTTTTGAAAATATGATCTTGCACATTTGTATGGGTTGGACTTGAGACAGCTACCATAGCATAGGTTAACTGTAACAGAGCAAACAGCTACTATAGCAAAGGTTAACTTTAACAGCAGACTGCTACCATAGTATAGGTTAACTGTAACAGAGCAGACAGCTACCATAGCAAAGGTTAACTTTAACAGCAGACTGCTACCATAGCATAGGTTAACTGTAACAGAGCAGACAGCTACCACTGCATAGGGTAACAGTAATAGATGAGACAGCTATCATAGCATAGGTTAACTGTAACAGAGCAGATAACTACCATAGCATAGGTTAACTGTAACAGAGTTGACACCTACCATAGCAAAGGTTAACTGCAACAGCAGACAGCTACCATAGCATAGGTTAACTGTAACAGAGCAGACAGCTACCATAGCATAGGTAAAGTATAAGTAGCTTCTGGATAATGTGTCTGTATTGTGAAAACCGCGTATGGATAAAACTGACTTGACCTTGACGTGATTTAAGTTCATGCGCAACAACAAGTGGTCCCTGCTGCGAAGACACATGACCTGAACTTCCCAATCGTGACCATGTGACAGAAACTATATATCATCGCATTGTTGCACTCCCACACACAGTCAGGTGCATTGCTTGCAAGTGAGCGGAACGGTACATGCCTGATTTAAGCTTATCAGGCGTCTCTTTAGTTCAGACTAGTGTTCAAATGCAAACATGAGCAAAGATGCCCTGTTCGATGACGATTTTAAAGAAGGACAAATTGCTCTAAGTGTGGGCGTGCCGGGTGTTAAAACCCTCAGCAAAGCAGTCGAAATCATCAGGAAAGCATCTGAGCACAACCTGGTTTGTACATCTCTCTGTCTGTTTGTCTGTCTGTCTGTCTGTCTGTCTGTCTGTCTGTCTCTCTCTCTCTCTCTCTCTCTCTCTCTCTCTCTCTCTCTCTCCGCTGTAGAACATCAATATTCTCGGACACCTTCAAGCTGACAGCTTTGATAATTGCTGGATATGCTGCATTTGTCATCAATTACGGCACCGTACCTAGAATTGCCAGAAAGTTTAAAATTATGAAAACTAGAGGCAATTTTATTTTGAAAGTTGTGCGTATAGGTTTTTATGGCATCTACTGATGCAATGGGCCATTACAAAAGTCAGGGCACTTGCAAATCTTAACTATTGATAAAAAATATAATATATAGGCTAGTTGCAAATCCAACTGCAATTTATTGGTTTGCTCTATTTGCGCTGCCAATAAACCATCGACCAAAGTTGCAACGTTTTCATTTGTGTAAGTTAGTTGAATACACAAAATATAAATCTCGAATATCTTCCAAAGTATTAGGGCCTCTAGATAAAGGCGTCAATCTAGCTTCCGTTAATGGGTTTTGAAATAGCTGCATCTGGTGAACTATGAACCAAAGGTGCAGCATTTGAAATTATGCAAATTAGGCAAGTACACAAAATTTAAATGTTGAATATCTACAACAGGATTAGAGACCAGTGTCATTCCAACTTCAATTAAAAGCATTGCGATGAAGGTATATCCAATGAACAAACGTTGTAGCGTTTTAATATTAGTTAGATAAGGGTAGTAAACAAAGTTTAACTCATGATTCTGGAATTAAACTCACAGTCACGCTATACAGTTTCCCTTTCGCTTACCTCTGACCATAAGGAAATTAAAAGTTAAGTTAATTGTTAACTTCAGAGTATCTTAAAAGGTTTTCTGCTCGCCCCCCTGCCCTAAAAAAGCAAAGTGTTCCTTCAAGCATGGAAACAATGCAGCAGACAGAGGACTTCCTGAGTTTTTAACAGATAGTGTCAGAATAGAGCAATCTCTTGCTTTGGAGGAAAAAAATCTACTGTCCCACCATACACAGTGTCCCACTGTAGCCTGGTCTCCCGTACGTGATGATGGTGTTGAATGATGAGGTGCTATATATGAAAGGGCCAAATTGAGAAAGGATATGGGTGATCTTGACCTAATTTCCAAGGTTAGATGTGTGCGTGCGGAGACAGGAAGGGGCAGAACTGTCACATTCATTAAGCTTTGTTTTGTAATTTGTACTTTCCCCAAAATCACCGAACTCTCATCCAACTTTGCAAATGTATTTGAACTCAGTCTCCATTAAAAGGGTGCCCTAGGTGGTGCATTTAATCCTTTTTTCAATTTTCATTTTATTTATTTATTCTTAATTTATTGTTTGGTATGCAGTTTGTAGAAGTTATTGCTAACATAGTGAGCAAATGAATAGAAAAGTGGACAGACATAATCCAGTTTTCTTCCAAACCATTAGCTACCCGCATGATATAAAAACTTGATGGGTGTAAAAATGGAGTTTATCTGCACACATTTATTACACACATAACATATAGGGTCACTAGACTGTCCCCGCCGTCCTCTTTTTTTTTCAGACCCATGGAGGTGAACTAAATGAAACATTCCTGCAGTATGGCCCGAGACAAGGACATCCAATATTTCTAGATGAACTCAGCAAGTTCCTTTCTTCTGGGTACGGGGATACAGTGAAAAGGTTTGTATACTGCAAATTCACTTAGTTGCACTGCGTTTTTATATTCACTGATTTTGCTGATGGCCTAAACCATGAAAATAAAGTAGTGTTCTAACATACCTTAAATAGAAACTATGTTCAAACTAGTATAACTAAAACTAAAGTTAAATATACATGTTAAAATAACTACATCCATAATATGTATTGTATGCAACTGTGCCTTTTATATACAAGAATGTTTGCACGTATTTCAATAGTTTATCAAGATTAATTTCACATTTTCTTCTAATAAATTTTGTCATGTACTTTGAAAAGTATAGAAATTTAGGTTAGAGGAAACCCAAATTTGTGCTGGTTTTTGTTTGTTTTTTGTTTTTTTTTGTTTGTTTGTTTGTTTGTTTTTATTTTTTTTGTGGCGTCGGTCAGCTTGATGCATTATCTATACATTTCCCGGGATCCATTCTTAAAATTTGCAACCCCAATCTTAGATTGCAAGTACTAAATATAAAAGAAGCTACTATGAATATCATGTGCCAACACAATGGGTACAGTACGGTTTGTTTACTAACGGCGCTCACCACCCAGAAGTAATGACCGCCAAACAATGACAATGTACTTTGGCGACTTGTGCTGCTTGTGATATAGCGGAGACTCGTTGGGATTAATGTCCCTTTTTACAATAAAACTTAAACTATATTATAGGGTAGTACGATATTTAGAAACCTAATCTCTGTAATATTATAACGGGACTTGAATCTCTACAGTGAATGCACCCAGTTTTGGTGTATATATATATATATATATATATATATATATATATATATATATATATATATATATATATATATATATATATATATATATATATATATATATATATATATGACTGTGTCTGTGATGGTGAGTGTTGGCCGTTATCAAAACACGAGACAAGTGTGCCTCGCTATCGGCAGTAGAGACAAGTGTGCCTCGGTTTTGGCAGTATGCCTTGCTGACTGTGAGGGCAGCTTATTTGTTTCCTATTAAACTAACTTTCCTTTTTGTTTGATGGGCACTCGAAGTGACAATAAAACAAACTGATGCAACGGCAAAGCCTAGATTTCAAAAGCGGTACAACCAGTCAGCCTCTGTTCACTGCCAGGTAGCTATCACTATGACCCGCAGCATCATCAGAAAAAGCATTCTTAAAAGAGTCTAGTCCAAATCTGAGCAGGCACTGACAATGACCATACCCCTACTCTGTCCCACAAACGTGGCATATGCTTTTATACAGTGAACCGCCGTAAATACTAGTACTACTAAAATCAGGATCATCCAACGCTTTATTTTCGCTGTGAAACGTTATCATAAACCCTGTATTATTATATTACCATTGCACGTGTCTTCAAATTCAAGGGCTTGTCTAGATTTAAGAGTTTTTAGAGCATGGTGTTTTCGATGTATTAATGAGACAGAGTGCAACTAATGCCAAAGTCAAAAAAAGGAAAAACCAACAAGAGACAATCTGTTCCTAAAGATAGCTTGCAATGTGAATAGGAAATGTTTCTAACCAGTGTCGACCATCAGGTGCACGACATGCGCTGTAGTGTTACATTGCCCACCTGCCAGACATACGCCGTAGTGTTACATTGCCCACTTGCCAGACATATGCTGTAGTGTTACATTGCCCACCGGCCAGACATACGCCGTAGTGTTTTATTGCCCACCTGCCAGACATACGCCTTAGTGTTACATTGCCCACTTGCCAGACGCACCTGTCACCATCTTTTTCTCCACTTCAAGCGTAATAGACATAATATCGAGGTTGGTTTGCTTAGGATGCAGAACATTGTGTGAACACTAATTTTGATGTCATTATTACAAATATAGCCTTTTCAGCTGGCGTCATGTGACATTCATCAAATTGGGTCTGAGCTGAGCTGAATTGTCAGTCAGCAAAGCGGATTGTAATAGTCATCCGTCCATGATACACCCATCAACAATTTAATTTTTCTAACTTCTTTCCAAAGCTGCTAGCCACACCTACCTCAAACTTGGTGGGGATGTACATTGGGTGAATCTCACTCAGTTTTACTCAAGTAGTCATACCCCTTTGTTTGTTTGTTTGTTTGTTTGTTTGGTTTTTGCTTGGTATTTTTATGCTTTGTTTGTGCATTTTGTGCCAGATGTACAAACAAACAAACAAAGAATCCAAAACAACTTCATTGGTCATTTGCACATGAGCACTAATAAGAACTCGTAGACCAGGTGGTGCTTTGATTTTTTGTTTTTCTTTTGAGATACCTGTATGTTTTCGCTATTTTCAACTTCTCCAAAACTCTTACTAAGATCATGCTGGAACGGTGTGAAAATGTACCTTATGAAAAGGTCTAAACAATGTTTTATCAGAAGGCAGTGATATTCCATATCCGGACTTAGGATTTTTTTTTCCATTTTGGGCACTTGTCAGTTAATGCATAAATTCCTGTCAGGCACTAGTTAAGTTACCTAAGAATTGCAATGGCAATTGGCACCCAGACATAACTAGGTGGGGATGGACCCTGGGTAGGTCTCTAGCAACTTCCTTCAAGTGGTCATGTTCCAATGAATTTCGGGGGGGAGGGGCGTGATTTTTTGTTTGTTCGGTTTTGTTTGTTCGGTTTTGACTAACTGTTATAAAATCGTTTTTTTCCTCCATAATCACAAAACTCATTGCTTCAAAATTGAACACGGATACCCCCAGGCAACCTAGTGCTTAACTTATTCAACAGGTGGTGTTGCTATTTAAATTACATAATTTGTGCTGGTACCATTTTTTACTTCTTCATCAAAACTATCAAGCAAGTTTGTTCTGAAACTGGGTGGAAATATACCTTATGCAAGGGTCAAACAAAGCTGTTCACTAGATAGTGCTGCTTGGGAGCACTGACTTCCACGGAAATTTTGTATTTTGCGTACATGTCTTGTAATGCAAACATTCCAAGTGATTACTATTCCATTCAATGGGCATGGCAATGTTAATACACATTTTCGACTGCATCTGGAAAATCAGCAGCCATATTCACTTCAAACGTTGTGGAGATACACCCTTGGTGGGTCACTACTGAGTGTATTCAAATGGTCATACTGCAGGGATGTTTTAGTGTTTTATAATTTTTTCATGTTAAAGCAATTCAGTCAAAAAATTTCATTCCTAAAACGGCTCGGCCAAATTGCGTAGAAACGTTTCACGATACCACTAGACCAGGGTGGGACTTTTTGGGTTAAATGTGAAGGTAGGTTGTTCACACATCCCAGGTCGCTTGTTCAATGAAAATACTTATTCCTAGGTCACTGTCCGTCGCGCATCTTTGAAGTTTTATAGATAATGGGGTGGGCAATACACAGATGTTTCCTACATATTAAAAAACCAGGCTACAAGATGTTGCAAAACAGAATTGGTTAGAAAATTACAGAGAAAACAGTAAATTGGACTGGGCAAGAGAAATTAAGGAGAATCTTATTGTTAAACTTTATTTGAGCACTATCACGGTTTAAAAATTCAGAGTTGCTTTAAGCAAATTAAGATGTGTATGCCATAAGCTTAATGCAGAAAGTGGCGGGCTAAAGGCATCTAAAAAACCCGACAGATACTGCATATACTGCAAAAACAGTGGCAATGTCAGCAGCGAAGACGAATTTCCTAAGCTGTGCAATTGTCCTTTGTATAAAAATTTAAGAGCTAAGTATAATATACCTAGCTCAGGTTATACATATAATTTTTGACACTAATTGGCAAGCACAGATGAAAAAGTTATCAAGAATGTTGCGGCTTGATGTTACAACACATCATCAAAGGAAGTAGCCACCTCATAACACTCTGAATTGATCGGTGCATGATTGTTGATTACATGTGATCTGTCCATACGCTATGTAATGATTGTTTACAATATTGCAAATAACTATGTGCTTTGTAAACAGAACAAATAAAACATGTTTAATAGTGTCCGTCGCACTTTACACATGGTCTCATCCTTATCGTTTTTTGATCTGACGCACTGGGCCATCTGTATACATATATATACAGTAACAGTGAAACAGGACAATGTACACCATGGATGCTTATTTCTTGATAATAAAATAACCATTAATTACATAACAGTGCTCGTCGTAAGAAGAAACAAGTAGAAGCATATGAATATATATTACTACTTGAGAGATAACACTCATTTATTTTAAAGACAGGTAAAATATAGGTGTGACGGAACATTCATTTCTGTAACAAACAGGTAACATGTGAAGTATACAGATCACGTATTTTACCCAGTACCATAAAATTCATTAATTTCATGAAAATAAGGGGTTTTCAAGAAAAAATCCTGCTAATAGTAAGTTTTTTTTATTCTCTCCCAGTTGACTCGACGCATGCAATTCAACTTTTTGACAGGGCCATAAAAAAATCAGTTTCTCTACTTTAACGGTGGTAATTCATTATTATGTGGGTATGTATGTATGTATGTATGTATGTATGTATATATGTATGTTTGTACGTATGTGTGTGTATGTATGACTCTCAGGACGTTCCATACTGTAAATGTACCTACTTCCATGGTAATACTTTACTATACAGTTTTGAATTGCATGCATTTACCAGGCATGATAATCATACTATTTTGGGCATTCTTTCGCTTAAACCTATGCTATAATACTATTTTAGTCAGAGTGTTTTATTCCCATGGTTTGTGCCATCAGTAGAATAACGTAGAACAGAGGAAGGGTTTTGTTTGTGTTTGAAGTCTATGACTCTGCTAGCTATGTAATATTAACTCATTCCACCCTGATAGAAGACTGAGTCAACAGCTTTCCTTGGCGCACTCTGGGCGCATTTCGCGCAAAGCGCACCAAGGAAAGCTGTTGTCCATGGGCATATAATTTGAGATGATCTTCCATGGAACTTTCATCCAAAAATTTGAAAAATAATCCCTAAATTAGTAAAATACCGTTAGCAGACGACATTGAGATATTAGCAGGGAAAAGCGTCATTAGGGAGGAATGACTGAAACGTAGAGTTTCAATTTAAGTAGAACAAGAAATCTTAGAATATAGTTTTTTTGTTTGTTTGTTTGTTTGATGCATACAAGGGATCAGGCTGATTTTTGACCCTTTGTGTGAGTTTGTATTGAAGTCAGGCGGTCTCTGCCTGGGCCACATTCTACATTCATTCAAGTTTCCTGCCAGAGATGTGAACCTAGATGGTTAATCAACAGAGGTATAGGTGGTTTTACCAGAGGGAATTGTCGGAAAAGACTGACCACTGTATGCATTTTGTATATTGCCTATGGTGTTGCTAGTTTCCAAGAAGCATTTTATACGGCAATTTTAGTAGCAAAAACATGACGACACGAATGCATAATTTATGAACATGCACAGAACTGTTCCAAACCTCTGAATAATGCACATGCATTTAACCTTCCGGTACTTTTATTTCGGCATATTTGAATAATGGTACAAAACTGAAAATAAAAATAATATATACTTGGCAGCAAAAGTCAAGCAACGCACCTTACTGTATTGATAATAGTGCAAACAAAACACAATTTTAGCATTGCGACACAGACTTTATTGTCTGAATATCAAAAAGCTAATGAGTCACACCTGATTGCGACACAGACTTTATTGTCTGAATATTACAGCTAATGAGTCACACCTGGATGAGCATGGCATATAAACATGAACAGCTGCATTGTTTCCACTGTGTGCAGTGAAGTGAAAATGGAAGATACAACCGGTGAAATAACATGTAATATAATGCAAAGATATATACATACAGTAAGCAGCCACATAAAATGTAACAATATACACAAAACGGTCTTCTCAGTTCGGTGTCCAGGGCTCAACTGACTTTCCTGGCAGTGTGCCCCAGACAGTGGCACACAAACACTGACAAACTGTCATACAGTGCATTGTTTCTGGTCAATGGGCATGCATGATTGCCCCAAAATCACTACATTCTTCTCCCTTTTCAAAAACAGCTGTTTTAGTATATACTATTTCCATTAAACAGAAGTTATTATTAGGTACGCACTGTCCATCAGGTTCATTGAGGCAAGTAAAGTCACCGGTTCTAATTATCAAACACATAAAAATACTAAAAACACTCATGTCCATTATGAAGTTCAGTCCGTTGATCCAGCTTTATTTGCACACCAATGAGTATCACAGTTTCTTGGTCAACACTTTCACAAAGTTCTTTCCGTGCCAGCAGAGAGTCTCAACATGAACAATGAAACACGTCTGCGGACGATGAAAGCCGAATTCCGTGTATTTGGGTAACAAGTACTTTACTGTAAACTGATGCATGTGCTGCAGTCTGTGCACAAAGTAATAGTTCCACAAGGATCCATAGCCCTGCAAGAAAATGGTTCTCCTCGACTATGTAACATGACAATTAGCAAAAATAGTCCTGGTCACGGATATCCAACTTCCATTTTTTGGCATTGTCATCACCCAGCATGTCAACTGGTAACGTTCTCGTATCTCTCAGCAGCTTACCATGCATCCAGTCAAGCCCCATCTGCATTCATCTGACTGGCCCCAGAGTGCACTCAAATATCAGGACCTCCTCTCCCCTCTTATAAAATTAGGCTTGCTAGCTACTTGCCTTATGTTCTGAGAATGTATCTTGGAGTTGGAAAATTGTGTGATCATACTTTAGCTCATCGCCAGCTGTACAATATCGTGAAGTCCAGATGTAAAGCAATATCTAAGTCCTTACAGAACTGGCAAAGTATGTGTTAGTTTCAACACATTTGAATACAAAATAGAAATTATATTTACATATATTTTTTATGTTATCTTATTCAAGCAGTTAGCCAGACATAATCCGACCCACACTCCCCGAATGCCAAGAACCGATGTCCTCGTCAATATGCACACAATGTAACTCAACTAATGAGATGAAGTCCGACCCGTTGAGAGTTCTATGTACACAAAGATAGATTTACAATCATATTGTCACTAGACAGTTAGAATCCAACCCACTAGGGTTAGATCGTAATAAATGATAGATGTACAGCAATGCAAGAAAATACTAAAATGTATATACGTTGAACCAAGACAAATGCAACTTGTTTTACTATTAAGGGATAAGCTTATTATCATGCACCAGTAAAATTTATTCTGGAGTTCTGAATAACCGAATAACTGATTACTTTGAAAATGTCGATGTTTTCGTAGATGAACAAAACGGTTTTCGCAAAGGGAGATCCTGTGAAGATCATGTATTTGTTTTAAATTCTATAATTCGAAATCGACTTACTAATAATAATCTTACATTTGTTGCCTCTATCGATTTAGAAAAGGCATTTGACCGTATTTTCCGTGATTTGCTATTTTAAAAACTTCAGCAATATAATATAAGCGGCAAATTGTATTTTGCAATCAAATCCTTATATTCTAATACTTCAGCGTCTATTCAGTTATCCCTTTATCAAACGCCATGGTTTAATACAAAACATGGAGTTCGTCAAGGAGACGTTCTGTCTCCCTGTTTATTTAATTCTTTTATTAATGACCTTGTAGTACAGCTCAATCAGCAACAGTTGGGAATACATATAGAAGACTTGCATATATGCTGGTTGCTCTATGCCGACGACTTAGTTTTATTCTCAGAAAATGAGGATAATTTACAACAGATGTTAACATTCTTGCAGAATTGGTGTGATAAATGGTTATTGAAGGTAAATCTCTCAAAATCAAATGTAATGCATTTTAGACGGAAAAGGGCCAGAAAAACTACTTACAATTTCCATATGTATGGTAAAACAGTTGACCTGGTCGCAAAGTACAAATATTTAGGGGTCATCTTTGATGAATATTAAGAATATAAAGAAAATACCGATGTTTTGGTAAGTTCAGGTGGACGGGCTTTAGGTGCTGTTATTAATAAATTTAAAACTGTTAAAACTATTGGTTTTCAGATATTCACATGTTTCTATGAATCTGGAGTTTTACCTATTTTACAGTATTGTTCAGGAGTTTGGGGTGGGAAAGATTTTGAAGAATTAGATCGGGTTCAAAATCGGGCAATAAGATATTTCTTAGGAACACACAGTAAAGCCCCAATACCTGGACTACGTGGAGATATGGGATGGAGAAGTATAACGTATAGAAATTTTGTTTGTATTATGAAGCTGTGGAACAGACTTTTGAATATGGAAGATGACCGTCTCACTAAAAAGGTGTTTAATTGGGACTATAATTTGTGTAATCGAAACTGGTCTGCTGAAGTTCAGTATATACTAGATCATGTGGGATATGATAATATATTCAATGATAAGAGCATCTGTGATCTTAAAGTATTAGATCAAAAAATAAACTTTTTAGAAGAACATAACTGGAAATTGTCAATAGCGTCAAAACCAAAATTACGGACCTATATTTTATTTAAAGAGAAATTTACTACAGAAAAGTATGTTCAAGTCCCAATTAGTAGGAGGCAACGATCCTTAATTGCTCAATTACGTTTAGGGATACTACAACTCAAAATTGAAACTGGTCGGTACAGAATGCTGGCAATAGAGGACCGCATATGTCATTTATGTACTCATAATATTGAGGATGAGTTACATTTTGTGTTTTCGTGCCCTCTATATAGTGACTTGAGAGATACTTTTGTACGAAACATTATATTACGCTATCCGGATTTCAATCAGCTTCCCGATGTACAGAAACTTAAATACGTAATGGAAAATAATATCTTCTTATTCGGTAAATTTATTGAAAATTGTTGGAGTCGAAGGTCAGAAATTTTTTATAAACCAAATTGATGTATACATTTTTTGATACGATATTATCCCTGTTTTGACATTGTGTTGCACATGTTTATTATATATATTCTTTAAAACTGACTTATAAGCCCAAAGGGCTGGGTACTTTAAAATATTCTTTATAATGATACACAAATGATTGTGACTATGTATAGTACAAGTCAGTATAATAAAGATACATACATACATACATACATACATACATACATACATTAAGTCAGACAAGGATCCGACCAAAATGCAGAGAAAAATCTATGGGCTGTTTCACCTGTGGTTAAATCCTCTAGCAAATCTACCACACTGATGGTTAAGGCCAGTGTCAGCTCTCAGCCTATACGTCAGAGAGCCTTGTACTGGAGCAAATACACAGGGATAACTCGGAACATGAAGTCTACTCCTGAGTAACAAAAATTTGCCCTCCATTAGCTTCCTATTATAAATTTGCCGGTAACTCTGGTTTGTGTTCATGTCCACACTGTTAGATCTCAATCTCTGTCTTCTACCTCGCTTTGGTGCATTACAATATTGTAAGAGCGTACGACTGTTTTCTATCTTAGCAGCTCTCCAACCTGATGTTTTGATATTCTTGGGGTTGTATCTTTGGTACCCGCTGAGGTATGTGTTGACATCTAACTTGAACTGTGTGGAACAGTGTGACTGGGGAGGACCACATTTTTCTCTGCTGTTTATTTCTTTGGGCTTTTTGTCACATATCACACTAACTGTGTCGCTCTTTGCTGTATCCTGCTCACCCTGCATATCAGTAAGAGTTTCATTTTCTCCTCTGCAACTTTCATCTGGCATATGCTCTGTGTCAGTAGATTTTCTTTTAATCATGAAACTTTTTATATTCTCTCCACTGTCAGTATCAGGTACACAGTTCTTGTGCTTATCTAATGCATGTCCTCCTGTTATCATATTCATTGTGCTTGTGTGCAAATCTGGCATCGCAATTTGGCGCTTTTCCACATTTGGCACAAAGCGTTTTCACTTTTTGAGGTGTTGTTATAACCTATGGGTTATCCTGAGAAGGTAGTGACGATCCAGACATTTGCACATCTACTACTTCAACAACATAATTTGTGACACTTTTCTTCTCATACACACCCATCTTTAAGGTTTCAGTCTCTGTACATGACAAAGCGTCTTGAGCAATCTTCTTTTCACTTTTATAGACCTCACACTTCTCCTCATCTTTATCTTTCAGACAGATCAAATGTATAATCTCATTGAAACTCTTTTTAAGATTCTCCTCAAACTGTCTGAAGATCTCAGCCATTTCATCAGGTATGCTGTACTCTGTTCTCGTATCTTGTTCTGGAAGACGCCGCGTCTCTATCACCAATTTCTCTTCTTTTTCTTTCTGTAATTGATGTACCGTGTTTTCTTCTATGTGTCTCCTTTTTTCTGTTTACTCTTCAATTTTCCTCTTTCTTTGAGCTTTAATTTGATGCACTCGTTTTTCCAACTTTTTTATTCTCAGGTCCTCAGCCAGTTTTTCTTGTTTTTCGTGCAACATATGTTTCAGCATTTGCTTACATTGGTCCAAGTAGAGTGACCTATATTTGAGATAACTATTTTGTAAGTGCAACATGGTGATAGGTTGCTGCAGAAATAGAGCTTGCATCTCTTGGTACCTAGTATCACGCCATTCCTGCAGGAACATTCTCAAGTTTTGGCATTCATCCGTTGATAAATTTTTGAAAATACTTGCCTGCAGATGGGGAATTGGAGTGCTAAATTCCTGCTTGTGGACAGAGAAAAAGCGCTGAATTGTATGAGTAGGCAGCCATTGCTCACACCATGGTCTAATAAATGATAGTCTGCCTGCATACAAGTTATGTTGAATGATCTCCAGCCTGAGTCCCGGAATGGAAGATAGACTCTGAGGGGTCAACGTGCCTCCAACTTCCTCCCTTCTCCTCAAAATAAGGGCTGCTTCTTGTGGAGAAATTGCTGTCAGATTACACCAAATCTCATCGCAGGTCGCGTAGTTAATGTAGACTGTGTAAGCCATAATTTATTCAGCACATACAGTGTACATACATGTTTCAAGGACCCATATGCATGCTATTTTGAAGTAATTAAATCAGCCTAAGAGCCGACCAAAATCACTTGCAGGCACACTGTACAAATAATTTTACCAGAGGAAATGTGTGAATTGAAAGTTAAAAATGGCGGGAAATTCAACTCTCAAAGAAAGAAACCAAGCAGGTCATGCACTACCTGTGTAAAACAGTGAGTCACTGTGCCCAGGTTCCCATCATTTTGTCTGAGAAATCACATGCATTTTACACTCAAATTTTGAAATACATTCAAGTCAGACTTGGGTCCGACCAGAATGAATAAAAACGAAATAGGCCGATACCTACATTCCCACAATTAATTCAAGTCAGATTTAAATCCGACCAGAAATAAATTACAATTTCATGAATCTTGTTGTACTTAATGATTCATTCAAGTCGGATTCAGATCAGACCACAAAGAAATTACAGTTTCATGAATCTGGGACCCACATATTCAGTCTAAACACTAGCTTGCGTAAAATGAAAGTCAGAGATACATCCGACCATGAACAACACATAGACTGAAATAACTGTCAAAAATCAAAAATGATAATTCAACATGTTATATACATGGCCAAAATCTGTTCCACGTGAGCGACCGATTCTGGTACCAATGAAGTTCTAATGCAAGATACAACCGGTGAAAAAACATGTAATATAATGCAAAGATATATACATACAGTAAGCAGCCAAGTAAAATGTAACAATATACACAAAACAGTCTTCTCAGTTCGGTGTCGAGGGCTCAACTGACTTTCCTGGCAGTGTGCACCAGACAGTGGCACACAAACACTGACAAACTGTCAGACAGTCCATTGTTTCTGGTCAATGAGCATGCATGATTGCCCCAAAATCACTACAGCAGCAATAAAAAAAAAAAAAAGAGGAAAAAAAATGCCAGGGATCAGTTCTGTCAACATCTCGATATGGCAAATGTTTCTAAAGTGCTCTCAGTACTGCGTTGCACCTCCTTGGGCAGATTTGACGTTGTGTACCGGACGGCTCATTGACCTGTAGAGTTCCTTATCTTTGGGTATGGATCTCTGCCCAAGCCACTTGCAATGCCATGGCTAAGTCCTCCACATTAGTGAGCTGCACACTCCTAACAGATCTGCCTAGCATGTCCCACACATGCTGAATAATGTTAAGGTCTGGACTGTTGGCAGGCCATTCCATATGCACATAGTCCTCATGGTTTTCATGGTAATCTGTAACAACTCAGCCTCTGTGTGCCAAGGCATTATCATCCTATAGCAAGAATCCATTTCCAAGTGCCACCAGCGCAAATGGCACGGCTACAGGCTCCAAGATCTCATCTCTGTACTTCAATGCTATCATGGTCCCTACCATAACAAAACGTGATTCGTCAGAAAAAAATAAAAACAAGAAAAAAAAAATATCCTGCGATTGGCCACTACTCCAGGTTATGTGTTGTCAACACCAGTCCACTGGTGCCTGTCTGCTGCGGTCTGCAATCATTGGAAATACAGCTGGGCGACATGAAACATTGCCTGCATTACGCCACCACTACCGCACAGTGTCACAAATGACATTGCGTGCCGTAGTTGGAGACGTTCCTCTGTAGATTTGAAAAAATGACTCATTTTCCACAAAGTCCGAAAAAAATGTGTCGTCTGCTCATCTGTTACCATAGGCCTTCCACATCGCCTCATCTGTTACCATAGGTCTTCTACATCGTTTCATCTGCTACCATAGGTCTTGCACATCGCTTCATCTGTTACCATATGTCTTCCACATCAGATTCAGATTCAGATTCAGATCTATGTATTCGACATAAAGTAAGATACATTGTAATCAGTAGTTGGTAATAACAATAACGAAAATTCTGTAACTGCAGGTTAAGTTGAACATACAAAATATTACCATACATACATCAAGACAGTCAGGATGACCCAGCTAAGGATGAGGAAACATCCGCTATCGCTTGGGCCACCTAAAATAAATCTACGTGGCAAGTTATACACCTGATTTCGCTTCATCTGTTACCATAGGTCTTCCACATCGCTTCATCTGTTAACATAGGTCTGCCACATCGCTTCATATGTTACCGTAGGTCTTCCAGATCGCTTCATCTGTTACCATAGGTCTGCCACATCGCTTCATCTGTTACCATAGGTCTTCCAGATCGCTTCATCTGTTACCATAGGTCTGCCACATCGCTTCATCTGCCACCATAGGTCTTCCACATTGCTTTATCTGTTACTATAGGTCTGCCACATCGCCTCATCTGTTACCATAGGTCTTCTACATCGTTTCATCTGTTACCATAGGTCTTGCACATCGCTTCATCTGTTACCATAGGTCTTCCAGTACGCTTCATCTGTTACCATAGGTCTTGCACATTGCTTCATCTGTTACCATAGGTCTTGCACATCGCTTCATCCGTTACCATAGGTCTTCAAGATTGCTTCATCTGTTACCATAGGTCTGCCAGATTGCTTCATCTGTTAACATAGGTCTGCCACATCGCTTCATCTGTTAACATGGGTCTGCCACATCGCTTCATCTGTTAACATAGGTCTTCCACATTGCTTCATCTGTTACTATAGGTCTGCCACATCGCTTCATCTGTTACTATAGGTCTTCCACATCGCTTCATCTGTTACCATAGGTCTGCCAGATCGCTTTCTGACCTTTATGATTCAAGTTTCTTCTTGCTTCTGCTGCAATCTGCAAACCACAGACCCGTGGACGCAAAATTCATGAGCATCCCTTGTCTGTGTCCAAGCTACTCGGGTGCATGGAGGCACAATCTCCCATTTTTGTCCCTCAGACAAATACCTTCCATGGGCAATGCTGTACAATGTGGCTTCTAACAAATTTTCTATCATACCACAAGCCTTACAACGCCCACTGTGGTAAAAAAAATGTGATCAACGCACTATAGTGACACGGAGCAGACTTGAGACTGCTTATTACGTCATGCAGTGGGTTCGTTCTTAGCTCAGCTGACATGCCAGTCAGCTGAGCTTTTGTCTGTCTGTCCATCACCCATCCACAATTCACATTTTCGACTTCTTCTCCAAAACTGTCAGCGAGATTCACTTTAAACTTCGTGGGGACGTGCCTTGGGTGGATCTCTACCAAGTTGATTCAACTGGTTACGCTCCATTGATTTTTGAACTTATTATGATTTTTTGTGTGTGTGTGCTTTTTCGGGCAAATTTTTAAAAATCTTCTCCAAAACCGCTCACCCAATTGCATTGATATCGCACAGGGACACTCCCGGAGACTCTTAGTTCTGAATTTGTTCCCCAGGTGGCGCTGTAATTTTTTCCTATTTTTTAATTATTTCTTTGGTGTGTGATTTTGCTATTTTTGACTTCTTCTCCAGAACCGCCACTCAGATTAAGCTGAAACATGGTGGATATGTTCCTGGTTGAAGGGTCAAACAAAGTTGTTCAGTAGGTGGCACTGCTGTGGATTCCTGATTTTTAACGATTTTTTTTAATTCGGGTACTTATCGGTCAATGCAGGTTTCCTATTGATTATTATGCACGAAAATGGGTATTCTAATGGTACTTCAATTTTTCGACTTCTCCAAACCCGTCATCCAGATTGACTACATACTTGGTGGCAATGTACCTTTGGTGGGTTTCTACCAGAATTGTTCAAATGGTCACCCTCCAGTGATTATTGGATTTTTAATTTATCTTTATGTTTTATTTTTACTAATCTTAGAAAAAAAATCTTCTTTTCCACAGCCGCTCACCCAATTGCTTTGATATGACATAAGAACACTCCTCGGGACTCCTTGTTCTTAATTTGTTCACCAGGTGGTGCTGCAATTTTTTTTTCATTTTTTTCATGAATTTTTATGTGTTTTCTGATACTTGTGTCTTCTTCTCGAGAACTGTTACTTAGATTAAATTGAAACTATGTGGACAAGTTCCTTGTAAAAGGATCAAGCAAAGTTGTTCACTAGGTAGCACTGCTGCGGATTCCTGATTTTTAACGATTTTTTTTCCCAATTCGGGCACTTTTCGATAATGCACTTTTCTGTTGCTTACTGTAGAAGTTAATGTGCATTCTAATGGTAATTCACATTTTGGACTTCTCTGAAGAAACAGTCTTTCAGGTTCACTTTAAATTTGATGGCAATGAACCTTGGTGGGTCTTTACCATTTTTGTCCAAATGGTCACGACCCAGTGGGTTTTTTTTGGATTTTTTGAAAATCTTACTAAAAAGTTTTAATAGGAAAGTTTAACATGGGCATTTCTTGTAATGGTTATAACTTATTGGTACAGATTTACCTTTTATAAGTGTCTACTTGTTTTGTGCAAATGGTCATGCTCCAGTAATGTTTGGACCTTGACCTCATTCCCAAAGGTCAGAGGACAACTGACACGAAATTTACTGTTCACTTGATAACTTGAGATCTGTATTGAGTTAGGACCTTGATGTTGCACATGTTAATGTTTCTCTATGAGGGCAGTACATGAGTGACCTTGACCCCATTCCTGAGGTCACAGTGCAACATACATGGATTTTACTCTTCGCTATAACTTGAAAACTACTTGAATTGGAACCTTAATGTTGCACATGTTAGTGTTTTATAAAGGTCAGACCTACTGAGAACATGGGTGACCTTGATCCTGTCCAAAGTTCACAGAACTGCAAGTGTGATGAATGTCTAGGTCAGCTGAGCATGGGCCGTTCACACAGCCCTCTTGTTACTTTCTATGTCCTTAAGTGATGTGTTGCTTGACGTTTGCGGTTACGTATATATACAATATATATATATATATATATATATATATATATATATATATATATATATATATATATATATATATATGTGTGTGTGTGTGTGTGTGTGTGTGTGTGTGTGTGTGTGTGTGTGTGTGTGTGTGTGTCAACTAGCCGTTTGACACAGATTTAAACGAAAAACTCTGTTAAAAATAGTGAAGGTGAAACTTCATCTAAATGCCTGAAAGGAAGCCCTTGAAACTTTGTACATGCAAAAGAATGTGTGTTGACAGTGTACAAGCATATTTGTTGTTTGAAATGTTCCAGTGAGAATCTCATGTTAACTGCGGGAGCGTCTCATGGTCTGTTCTTGGTGGCGGCACTGATGTTCTCTCCTGGAGACACTGTGTTTGTTGAGGATCCGACGTACTTCAATGCCATACACGTATTGAGAGAGGACATGGGCTTCAATATTATTCCAGGTTTGTCAGTGATTCACATTCAACATGGAAGTTCACATGTCCTGTGTTAAAAATTTAAAGAATAAATTTGGCTGCCTTCCAAAGAATAGGCATCCAATAGACGCACGGGACCGTATCAGCAGTGCAAAAGAAATTGACTTCGTGCATTTGGTTAAAGGGCTGTTGAACTGTTTTTCTTGTGATGGCAAATTTGTGCTGAATATATGACAAAGGTCTCTAGACTCTTCTTGCTCACTGCCTGTACCGCAAGTTCTTCGCTCTTACGCGATGTAGCAGCTTGCAGCAGCACGTTTTCAAAATGCCAATTTTATTTTGCAATTTAGTCTGGATCTCAGGATCATGAAGATTTGCGTCTTGTAATATCTACGAGCACAAAATCAGTAGCAGTCATACAAAATTGAATGCAACTTTTTGGCACTGGAAGTGTATAAGTTGTTTTCTTCGATATAACGGAAAATCGTAAACTAATATTTCTTTTGAGTGCAGTCCCAATGCAAGAAAATTATAAATACATGGGAATGCTGATCAACTAGGAAGATATCAATAATGATTGTCCTAGTTAAAATTAATTTTGCATTCAGTGTTGGGATTCATTTTGCAAGCACGTCCATCCATGAACATGTTGTTTTAGAATTTCGCAATTGTCCACGAAATGACATGACAATACTGACGGATGAACATTGAATGAGCACTTATTAACCCTTTCCCCTTGTATTTAGACTGAGTCAACAGCTTTCCTTGACACTAAGTGCCCAACCCATGCCAAGGAAACCTGTTGACCTGGGACATGTGATCTTGATAAGTCTCATGTACATTTTCAGTCAAATTGTTTTTCATAACAGTTGAAATTAGTTGAAAACACTGAAGCAGACGACATTTGAGCACCAGCCGGTTTTGGCCGGTTTGAGGGGAAAAGGGTTTAGAAATTATATTTACCAACCATGAATTTAGGCATGTGCTACTTATTGCAATTTTATTGAACACATGAAGAGTTAGATTTTCATCGCATTTTATCATTCCGTATGTAATACCGCCATGTTATGGCGACTTGTTTTTGAGTTTTGATATTGCTCTTCTTACTTCATCAGGCGTAAATTTGAAATTTAGCTGATTGAAAATTGTGTTTGCATTCCTTTCGATACATTCCTTATTCTTAGGATCGAAACATTTCCAGGCTGATTTAGAAGTTTAATAAAGTGTTGTATACGTTGATTATTGTGCTACTGTCTGAAGTGCCAGTCTACGGAAAAAAGATCTAGTGAGACTGGAGAAAATCCAAAATCGAGCTATGAGAATTATGTTGAAATGCCCTGCAAGAACCCACATCACGCACATGCTGGATACTTTGGGATGGATGAGCATTAAACAACAATCTCACTACAATTACTGTATTCTTATTCGGAAAATTTTAAATGGAAAAACCCCAGAGTATTTATCTAACCCGTTCATCTTAGCATCTCAATCACACAACTACAATACTAGATTTGCCTCTACCGGTTCCATAATACATCAATCTACTACCCCCAAATCTTTAGGTTTTGCAGCCCTACAATATGGAACGCCATCCCCCAGCATGTTCTTCATGCGGGCTCCCTTTACAGTTTTAAAAAGAACATTTTGACACATATTTTTTGAAGTGTTGAACGCTTCTAGGCCCTTTATCACCAGCCATGTGTCTTATTGTATTTGCTCATGCCATATATCTTACGTTTTATATTTTAACTCATCTGTACTTGTTACTTTTACACATGTATATTGCTAAGGGCCTCCATGCCTTAACAGAATTTTATTCTGAATATGGATTGCCAAATTAACTCTTCAAGCTCTTGTAGCCATTCGCTTGGGATCAAAGGGTTACTTGCACTTTTCTTGGCCTCTATAGTAGTACTCATGCTACAGATCACAAGACAATGGAGGGATTACTGACATTGGCAACAAAAGGAAACACCTGACGAAGCAAAATGTATCGCTCCAAGGGGCTGAATATAGTACAAAATGGGTGAAGACATGGAGGGGGTTATATTAAAACATCCGTAAACAGTCACATTTCTACACCCTATTCAAACGTCCCTGCCATATTTGGAACACTACTGAGCTCTGGTAGCAGAAACCAGAATGAAGCTGTGGGGGACACCAATTCAAGTCCCCATTTACTTACAAGTTAAATTTGCTTACTTTGCTAGCTCATATCTATTATCAAAAGCACTTTTGAATATAACCATTGTGTTATTCTGTTAGGAAAACTCTAGGACTACAACATTAGGGGGAAAATCTTTGAATAGGGTGTATAGCAGATACGACAAAAATCGCGACAAAGTCAAGCAAGCAATGTGACTCCAAATCATATGGAGTCACATTGGTTGCTTAACTTTTTATTTATTTTTATTTATTTCTTATTTTACCAGGGTTACTGGCTCAGTGCCGCAGCTCTGATCTCCCGCCAGGCCCTGGATGATACAATGGGTTGTTGAAAACATGAGGCATGATGAACATATAAATTACATAATAATACATAAATTATTAAAACAAGATAAAATATAAAACTCTCAATAAAAATGAAGGATACGTCGAAACACTTTGGCATATGGCATATGCACAGACATGGATGCCTTTAAATACAACACGTTTACCGTATCCGCATCCATGTCTGTACTGGACCGTATCCATACACATGTTCGCAACTCGTGCCTCCCTAGCCTGAAGGCTGTACGCAGCTTCGTCAGTGGCGGACATCGAGCATGCATGAACGAACATCATATATATATATATATATATATATATATATATATATATATATATATATATATATATATATATATATATATATATATATATATGTATATATATATATATATACACATATAGTGTGTGTGTCTGTGTCTGTGTGTGTCTGTGTGTCTGTGTGTCTGTCTGTGTCTGTGTCTGTGTGCGCCGGGTCACCGGAGAAAAAAGATGTGTCAGATGTATAAAAAGGGTGAATGAGAGTCGCAAATACAAGCTATTATGTATTGTGAGGACTTGACACAATCTGAACACAGGAAAGAGTATGAGATTTTATTTATCAAGTCAGCCCCCAACTTATGAAACTGGATAAGAACAATAAATTTGTTATATTCTGCTTTGCATTCATTGCTTTAAAAATTACCGCCTGTCTTGGCATTATTGATCGCATCATGAAAGCTGTCCATACTAAAAAATTGGCACTGAAATTAATTCTTCCAGTGCAAATCACGTCTAAAGTCCATCTACTAAAGTGAAACTAGTCTGAATTATCATTAGGATCTCAGATTCGTTTTCCTCGTAAAAAGACCTTTCCTTCAGGTACCAGCATGCCTCTAGTTCCAGAGAAAATATCCCAGGTTAACAGCTTTTGTCGGTGCGCATTGGGCGCAATCAATTCGCAACGAAAAAAGCTGTTGACTCAGTCCAAAACTTGGACCTTGAAGAGGTAAAATGGGCGCCGGAAGCCGCATGTAACCTCTACAGGTTACACACGCGTGGAATCTATTTGGTCGTAAATAAATAGTAACGAAGCCAACATGTAAGTAAATACGTCAATGAATAGATAAATAAATAAATTTAAAAATAAATAAATAAACAAATAAAAAGTTCCAAAATGTGGTCAAGCAACATTTCATATGCCTTTTGCTTCTTTCTAATTTTGTGATTTGATGTTTTTCTGCATGGGCTATATTGTGATTCCAGTCGCGTCCTTTCTGTCTTAGACTTTAGACAAAGAAAAGTGACCGAAGAATGGAATGACATGAAATGTTAAGGCTTTAACGTGTATTCGATAAATTCTAAAAAGTTCCGCTAAAGGAAAGGCAAAAAAGGAAAAATACCTTTCTTAGATATCTATAAGGCTTAATGAAAAACCCATAAAGATTGTAACCAAAATAGGTTTTCATTTATAGCTCATGAAGGTCAGAATCATATTATTGGCAACGAGAAATACTTATTTTTTCGTCCATGTGTCATAAAGTTTTCAGTAGTAACTTGTCCTGAGCTTTTCCTTTCCAGTCTATTTATACAAGGCGTGTTATTGGATTTAATTAAATTTTTATTTCGTGAGAAATAGGGCTTGGAAAACAAGCATCATGCAACTTGTGTAAACTTCTTATCCTTATATATACAACACGTTATAGTTCACAGCACATGACCGAACATGTATAAATTCAATGGACGGCAGACATGCTTAGGGAATATTTCGAGTCAATGTTCTGTGTTTAGAAAACAAGATTTAGTGAACTACAAATAGGCATCTAATATTTTCTGTACATAAAGTTAGTATTCATCACTTATTCATTTCTTCATTACAGCAGCGGCTCTGTGGAAATACTTCTGTCATCTCCAGAATGAGAAATTGAAAACAAGAGTTTGCTTTGCAACAAGCTAAGAACTGCCCAGTAAGCATTAAAGACTAAAATGTACATAATGAACTACCAGTAGATCATTTGCAAAGAAAACAATTGTAAACGAACACGATAATTCATGTGTTGGCTTCCATATGTAGGTACACTTTCTCAATTTTCAGTTACTAGAGTGACTAAATGGTCTAAAATAAGGCATAGAGCTTTTGCTGACCTGTATTGGTAAAGCAATGCATCTGTGTCAGAGATGAGCAAGGGTACAAAGTGATTAGCACTGCTTTATGCCCCAGTGGGACAGCTGGCAGAACATTGTTCGTGTGGCGGAAACACCCTGTCAACAGGTGGCTATTTCGGATTCCTTGTACCAAACATTTGTATCCCTCCCATATTGTTTTTCACTTGCAGGATTTTCTGTGACGGGTCCCCCCCCCCCCCCCCCCCACATCCCCAAATTCTTAGTGGGGGTGTTAGGGCACTTTTTCACAAAAAATGATATCTTAGGGCTTTTATTTACCGAAATAGTAGAAAATATGGTCTTAAATTGGCGTGAAATGTGCTCCAGGAAGAAATTTTGACCTGACTTAGGTAAAATTACCGAACTTTAGGCCATAAAAGAGGGAAAAAACCTTTTTCGGGAATTTTTGGCAAAAGACTGGACCTTTGTTAGAGAAATTGCGCCTATTGAGCGCCACATATCCAGTATCGTCACTAATGGGAGTACCCCCACCCCACCCCGGGGGCGGGGGAGGGGAGGGGTCTGTAGAACTTACGCTAATAAAGGCTAGCTTGTGCCTGTATGAAAGTACAAGCAACAGCATCCTAGTCCATCGTACTGATGTTCACCCATACGTGACGTGCGGCACTGGTTGACCTTCAAAAGACAAAAGAGTTGGTTTTAGTTGCAAACACACTCAAACAAGGATACATATATTTCTCGCTAAATTTAGTGACTTGTGGATCCACTTTTGATATGTTTTAGTGTTGTATAGTTCCAATACCATTGTGTGATCAGATTTAGACAGGAACCTGGCATTACAAGAGCAGCTATGTGTCCATCGAGGCATCTGTGTAATAGTGTCTTGTCAGTGTCCGCTTCCACGTCTGTGTCTGGCCTTAGTGTGTGCCATAGGTATAGTGGTTCTCTTGTTACATATACCTTTATGGTACATAAAGATGACCCATACAGTTTGTAAACTTACCCTCCTTCCATGCCTGGCAATGCCCTCAAATTACAAAGGTCTTTGTTAAATATAGTTCAGAAAAACTTACCAAAATTCATAAGTTTCAATCCAACAATGAAAGCAAAGTTACATAAAGCAAAAAGCAGAGACTCAAAAATTACGAGCACATCAATATGCATGGATGCACAATTAATTGGGTGAAAATTGCACATATTCACAAATTTCAACAGAACAATGGCAGCAAAGAGATTCAAGAGTTACCAAAACATCAGGATTCATCTGCTAATACCAAAGTGAGGAATTACATTTCACTCGTGACTTGAGGCATCCAGTCATCCATAAAACGCAACTAGCCACACCAGTTGTATATAAAGCTTTATATTTATGTTGCAAGGCTACTAGATAAATTAAGTGTAATAAATAGAATATAAGTTGTATCCACGTTGTTTCCTTACTGGGAGTTCTGTGTAAGCTGAGGCGTGTGTTTCGGTATACAAACAGGTATCTTGGTCCCCGAAACCTCGTACGTCTCAAAATGGTGCCAGCACTGGTATCACTTATTTATTTACTTGCTGAGACTGGTGTGAAGGCACAGTGACAAGTCATTTGTATGAAAATATTTGTTGGAAATAAGCCATGTTGCCATCTCTGCTGGGCATGCCCAGTGATGCTTGCACTCTGTTTGGGAGTTAGGTCATCAGGGACAGGAAGTGACCTTTCCCACTCAATCTGTTAAGTCACCCTGGTAACTACAATCAAACTTATCTTTTTTATCACTTTTAAGGGCTAATTGTAGTGGAAACAATAAATAGTATAGCCTATTGATAATAATTAGCACAAAGAAGCCACCAAATGAGCCAAGTTTCCAGCAATAGTAGTTCTTGCCCTTCTTTCAACTTTGACCTCTCTACATACCTATGCTGAGTGAGAGAAAGTTATCCCTAATGCCATGGGGCCCAGATAGAGGCTGGGCTTCGCTGGACTTTGCTGGGCATGCTCGGCTGAGATGTCTACTGGGCTTGTTGGATGACCAGTGGAATATTATACTATTTACTATAGCCTTTTGTGGTAGTTTAATTGATTGAACTTACCAGTATTAGTAGTGGCATGTAGTTGGTGTTATGCTTTATCACCTGGCCCCAACTATTCACGCTGAAGCCCTGAACTATAAAAACTAAAATCAACTAGTACATCTCCGAGAGCGAGGTTTTGTGTTGACACAGGCAAATAATCCAGGATACAAATGGTGCTTTGTGGCGTTGTTGTTGCATGTCGTGTTTAACAGGCTCCTGGCAGTTCCTCCACCAGATAGTTGATGATGGAAGACACACAATCAGTCCTTTAACTTCTACCATTGATACACTGGATGGGTGCACTACGTCATCTATTGCGTCATGATAGCAGCATCAGGTTGATGTATAAAACTATACAAGAGATATGAAGGCGACTAGAATAAAAACAATAATCCTCTTGATTTTTTTCTTTTTACCATATAATTGTTTCAGAAGCATTTAAAGATAACTTGTTTGCATCTTCCAAATCAGAATAATAATAGTTGTATATAAAGTGGATAAGTTCAAAGAAGAAATCTATTTAAACGATAAATGATTATCTGTACCAATCAACTGCTCCAATAAAATCTTCGAATTAGATGAAATCCAAAGCCTGTTAATATCGGAAGATGTTTCAATCTGACCACAGTAATTAAACCAAAATTCTTGTGCCTTCTTTGAGCCTTTAGGCAATAACTGACAATTCTTTGGTAAAGCAAAGTTTGGAACCTGCTATGAATAGAAACTTACAAGGATTTTCTCGCAGTTTCGGAAGTGAGTAAATATTGGGTAAATGGGCATGTACATCAGAAAATGTCAGGCCAAATGAAGATAAAAAAATCTCGATCTCTGTTGAATATAATACCCAATGATTCATTTACTTCTTCATATGTGGGGAAACTTTAGTTGGTGAACAGGCCTAATTCATCAATAAAAACCTTATAATGAAACTATTTTTGAATGACAATAATATAATTGGATGCTTAGTAACACGTGCAAAAACACATTTACCATGCGTCTCCTGCAGGCACTAAACAACTTCTGGATTTGTCAGAACAAGATTTGATGGCTATTTGGTTGTTTTCTGTAATTTACATGTTGTGTTTGTAAAATATGCCTTATTTCACCCATCCATTTTACTTTGTCTTTCTTTGCCCATTTTAGCATATCCTTCAACAGCTTCTATAATCATTTTCTCGTCTTTTCTACCAAGCTACTTTCTTTTGTTCTCGGTATTTAGGCCCTTTCGAAATCTACTTACGTAGTGCGTCATTTGGTTAAATAGAAAGATCGCCAGTAATTATATGACCACGAAGATATAAAATATAAAAGGGTTGTAACACCCACATAGATAATTGTTTTCATTATTGTTATCTGGAGGCATTAGTTTTTAAATATATGTATGAAACTTTTGGAGCAGCATTATCCAGGTACACTGGTATGCATGATTGCACTTTCTTATTATGTAATATAATGGACACGTTTATGCAATCGACACCTCTATCATAATATATTAATTTAATGAAATCACCTTTTGGTTTCTTTTGGTATAAGAACTACAGGCTCAAAAAGCCTATAAAAATCTATGGGACTGATGATATAACGTTTTATCAAGTTCTTTTCTGAATAATAATATGATGATATCATGATTCAATTGGTCCCAAACTGATAGTGGTATGAAATACAAAACAGATCTAATGATCTAGCTATGTGGAGATCTTTTGGATTATCAAATTTTCTCGTAAAAAACTGTGGTGTCATATAAGATGCATGCTAGTTTTGCCAGTGCAAGGTAGGTACATTTGTACCTCAAGATAGAGGTATCCTGAAAGAGGCTCAGTTTTTCCAGTGCAATGAAAATGCTCCCTTACAGAGATACAGTGCTCTTTGGGCACTCCCTGATACTACGTCTTTAGGTGTCCCTCAAGAGACACTGCAGTTTGGGTGTGGAATCTAATGCAGTACATTGCAGATTTGGTATATCCAAAGAACTACATTTTCAGACGGGGCATGTTTGGTGCATTTTGTGTGGGCATTGAGTGAACATCTAATATTAGGAGAACACTGGTTTTGGGAAGGGTAGTTTGACTGGTTTTGCCGTTTACTTAGCTCATCCGAGACTGAGCTGATGGATGCTGTTATGCTTTACCACATGGTAATATCAGCCATAGTAAAATCAGTTACATCGGGTTATATGATATACATAACCCTATATAAGTGACAATTGAAAGGAGAATAAAAAAGTCAGCAAACTTATTTTAACCAAGGAGTAAAATCAGAAACAGAATGAATCATGATTTTCTTTTGAACAGTTCCCACTGATGAGAAAGGTATGGTGGTTGAGGAGCTTGAGCGACTCCTGGTGGCACATCATGACCCCACATTCCAGCCAACAAGGAGGAAACCATTCTGGTCCATGGTATACACCATCCCCACCTTCAATAACCCCACTGGTGGATGTCTGCATCAGGGTACTGCACTCTTCTTACAACTCTGCCACGCTTCCTTGAAAGCCTAGAATATATAAACTATTTTGCTATCATATTTCTATTTTTTGCTGTAGGGGAAAGCCAGAATAGCAAGTTCCTAATCGCTCCTGTAGAGCTGTGTATATCCATTAATTTCCAATTAATTACTAAGAGCCATTGCATGCAGCAAAAAAAAAAAAAAAAAAAAAAATCCCCTGTAAATCAATGTTTAACGTAAATGATTCAGCACACTTCTTTTATCAGCCTTAAAAGTAAGCTGTTTATTTAAGTTTACCTAAAAATAAAATAAAATAAAATAAAATAAAATAAAATAAAATAAAATAAAATAAAATAAAATCCAACGGGGATAAGCTACTCTAGTTTGTGTATAGCGTTGTGTATTCAACTGACTGCACATCGAGTTTTGAAGGCTGTGCTCAACACGTGCGAGATTGATCGAGGGGAAAACCTGTTTATGTCCCATCTAACGTATCAGCTGAGCTCAAAAGACTTTGCTTCTTCTTCCATGTAAATGTACATTCCTATCAGTTTGGGGACAAGTTAATTTAATCATGTCCCTCGATTACTGTCGAAATCAGGCAAAAGCACTGAAGACGACAACATTTGACCAGCAGCTGATATAACCTAGTGGAGGGGGGGGGACTTTTCAGAAAGACTGACATTGACCTTTTTACTGTGCTTTCTTTAATATAACAATGGGATTAGGTTGTCATTGAAAAAGTATAGGTTCATACAATCCTTATTGTTCAAACCTAGTCCTATGATCTGAAGGGTCTCTAACTGCAGAATAAAAGGAAGGATGAGTTATATATGATAGCTCTTTAATATGTACTGGTAATAACAAGTATCTAGACTTCATTTTGTTGCAGGTTTATTTTCATATAAATTGCTAATGGCAAACAAAAGTCAAAGAATGTGAAAAAAATCAATAAAAAGTATTTTGACATATATTTAAACAACTCGAAAAGTGCCACACGAATATAAAGATATAATAAAGGCTTCTTTACATATGCGCCTGGAGAAAGAATTCCCATCGGTCCAGTCACAAACAAAACGTATATCAACGCATTGAGTATATTTCATAACATTTTGTGCTACAGACAGATGCAGGAAGCTGATACAGCTGGCCAGGAAGTATGACCTGCTGCTGTTTGCAGATGATGTATACAACTTGCTTTGCTTTGATACCAGCAGCAAGCCACCACCTCGACTGCTGCAGTATGACTGTAGGTAAGCTGTCAGATTGTACTCTCTGCAGTATGACTGTAGGTAAGCTGTCAGATTGTACTCTCTGCTGTATGCTGTAGGTAAGCTGCCAGAGTGAACTCTCTGCGGTATGACAGGCAGGCTGCCAGACAGAATACTGTCTGTAGGTGAGCTGTCATACAGAACAGTATGTAGTATAACTACAGGTGAGCTTCCAGATAAAGCACTGTGTGCAGTATGACTGTCTGTAAATTGTCATGTAGAGCACTATCTGCAGTGTGATTGTTCGTAAACTGTCATGTAGAGCACAGTGTATTTAATTTAACCCTGCAGACCAAAACGTAATGTAAGGCAATTGTGAAATAATGTTGATGAGGGAAGGAGGCCCTTTTGAACATTTATACAGGATTTTTCACAACGTTGCTGGTTTTCGCTTTACGAAATCACTGTTACTGGGCAAGTTTAGCAGCATTTATTAGGAATAAAGGATCTCTTTAGTCAGAAAATGTCAAAGAAAAGATTGAAGAGGCCATAAATGAGAGGAGAGGGAGGTGTCTAAGAAACTAATTAACAAGTAGAAGCAGACAACAGTTTTCAATGATGTCAAAGAGACTGCACCAAATTCCGTGTAATCAAGATTCAACCATGATCAAAATCGCCAGCCATCAAACAAACCATGTCGAACTTGATCTAGCTGGATTTTGATATATACCAAAGATAAGTGCAGTGTGGAGGAAACCACATATCTTCTGACTTGAGGCAGGTACTAACTTAAAGTTAGAAGTAGATTAAATTGATTTCATGCATGCAACTCTCAACATAAGAGGCGTCTTGCTCCGTAGATATACCATTATAAATTACTGAGTACAATTGTTACTCGCTCACAACCTCATTTACATAACTTTCCAAATCCGCCTTATATCTACGTAATAAGGACACATTTTTATCTACAAATTTCAAAAATCATTTTTCAACTCCATTTTCGAATATCCCTCAGTTACCAGTTTATCAAATAAAACTGTATGGCGGAATTCGACGTTGTCAAAATCAGTGAGGGCACACTCTAACAAATGCAATCAATCATGACACATAGACACCATAAGTGAGTCTTATAATAATGCTCATCTTCTACTGAAGTGAAACGTAGGAGTTTTGTGTTTGTATTTCTCACATGTGCTCACTTTTAATCAGATCAGGCTTTGGGATGTACATGTACAAATACTTGAAAGTCATAAAAGACTCATTTTCAAAGTGTATAAGGTAAGACATCCTAAAGTTGATTTTTAACCGAAACGTTCCATTGTTTGAACAATTTTTTTATTTACTTTAGTTCCCATGAAGACTATAAGGGCAACGTGATCTCTAATGGTTCCTTTTCTAAGTTGCTGGCACCAGGTGTTCGTGTTGGTTGGATCGAGGCAGAAAAGGAGATAATGACAAATATCTCAAACAAGTAAATATATTTTGTTTTCTTAGACTACACCAATCTAATGACTTGTTTGAGAGATTTTTTTACCTCAGCTGACTTGACAGTACAGCTGAGATTTCAGGAGGCTCAGTAATCCATTCTCTGTCCATCCGTCATCATCCGTCAGTATCCAACCATATTTTACACTTTTGGCTTCCTCCTGAAAACCACTGACCAGAGTCCCTTCAAACTACTTGGAGGGGATGGAGACCTTCTACAAACTTGTTCAAATAGTTATGCTATAATTATTATCGGATCTTGAATGATTTTTTGATTTAGAAAAGGGGGAAAATCTTTTGAAATCTCCTCCTAAAACAAACCAAACACTTCGAAATTACATTGGAAAAATGTTGGGAACCTCTGGACCTTAATTTGTTCAGGAGGTAGCAGTGCAATACTTTTCTAATGTTTAATGAATGTTAGCTTGCTTTCTCAATTTTCTTAATTTACTTACAGAATGCTGAGCAAGATTGCCAGGATTGTTCAAAACTATTTTCAAATATTCTTGAACTAAAAATACACCTAGCTTGCAGACATAATTGAGATATCTTAGATACTTTTAAAGTTTTGTGATGTTAAACTCAATAAAAAGTCCTTTTTTAAAAGAAAAAATGTTTGTGCCTTCATATACAGGTTGTATGTATCCACATTTACATCCATGCTTTAGCATTGAGTATGGAAGTGTGGAAATAAGAATTTTGACTGACTTTTTATGATAACCTTGAAATTCTGGATTCTGATTGGTTGAGAGCGGTCACATGACCAGTTTGTGTACAAATGTTTCAGTGTCCTGACTAGATGAAAGCAGTCACGTGACCATAGGACAGAAAACGAAAGCAATTTAAAAAAGAAAATGAAGTTCCTACCTTCACGTGCGAGCATTTTATCTTTTGTCTGTATAACTGATGGTGACGCGAATTTTAGGACCACAAGAGCATGGACCTCGTGTGGGAACTGTGACAGTATCTGGCATGCTGGTGGTCATTTCTCTGATTCTCCAGGACTTGATACTGCCAAAATACCGTTATGATTGTTGAGCTGGAGGTGTGTTAATTGCAGGAGTTTTGATAGAATTTGTGTTCTAAAATGTTAAAAATTTCCTTCCAGAATTTATCAGAATAAAAGGAGGGTTAATACTCACCAAGTTGCCATCACAATTATATAAGCACGGAAGTGAAGTGCCAGACTGCATTCTTCCACTTGTTGACACTTGTTGGTAAACAACCAGATAGTATGTCTGTTTTAACTGCTTTTTACCGGTAATGGGCAAAGGCGAAAAAATTTTAAACACTTGAAGACCACCAGATCATGAGAAAGTGTTACTTTGCAATTGAAATGCAGGAACTAATCCAGTAACTGTCAAAACCTTTCCTTGGCATTTTATGGGTACTTATTTTGTTTAGTAAACATAATTCAGGTCTTGATTATTCAGTTATTCCTGCCATATTTCCTCCCTCAGATCTGGCTGCTTTTATGAATGCAAAAAAAAAAAAAAATTCTTCACTGACATTTCAGTAACACAACATGTTGGCAGAGTCAGACACTTCTTGTCTCCCTCTGCATTCTTTTCTGCATGTCACGGTTAAAGTGACACAAACAGATTTTATGCAGTGGTCGAAGAACTCTTACCATTTCAGATAGCATGGAAGATTCTGGAATTGAGTTTTCAGGATGTTTTAAAGACACGTACTGTTTCTAAAAGAGTGAAAAAAATACATACCTATTAGCTTATGGAGATTAAAGAGTTCGGACTGCGGAATAGGGTAATGACAACTAGGAAGTGGTTCTGGGCAAAAAGACACAAATACAATACCTAAAATACCTTCTTCTTGCTTCTCGTCAACATGATTAATGCGAGTCATTCCTTTTCCACGCTCAGCTCTTTCCAGAACATTGATTATTTACCTATAAGTACACCCCCACAGTCTCTCACACATCACACCTTTTGCTGAAGCTGTCCGACTGAGCCGAAGAATTAGCCAACTCTCATTAGCAGTACCATCCTGATTGCAGGGCAATTGTTTGAGCAGCTAACGCTTTTGTATCTGTAAAAGGCTGTGATAGTGTGGTCAGTGTATGTTTTTCTCTTCTGTGCAAGTCCTACCAGAAAGCATATTTTGTTTTCTTTTGTATTTTTTTTCGCTTTTTTGGGGGGGGGGGTTAAAATCCAAAAGCTTGAGAACTCCGGATTAATGGGACAACTAGAACAATTTCAACATCACTGGAATGATCTATCTGTGAAAAAAGAACATGCATTCCAGAAATATTTTCCAGAGTTCTTATGCAATATTAGACGCTTACTGGTTCCATGAACAAATCACCATTTGAGCATAAAAGGGTTGAAAAAGTTAATATTCTCGTGACTTTTCCTGAAAGAATCTTCAACGCCAGCCCAATTCTTCTGAAGGCTCTCCTTCATAATCCACAAAGCTAAATGTATTCAAGCTTGGAATACTATACAGAGTTAAATGTTCAAAGATGGCAAGTATGATGATGCTAGAGTAACTGTTTTTCACATATGTTACAATGGTGTGATACATCATTTGGCATCTCAAAGAAAAATCTGATTAGCACTTAACATAACGAAAGAGCGTTTGAAATGGCTGCAACAGTTGAAAGAACCTTACAAATACATACATCACATGGTACAGTGTGTTAGGATGCAAAGTAAAATAATCACAGGAATATTGCATTCATGTAAACAAAAACCATCAGCAGCCATTTGACAACGTTCGTTTCATTTTTGCACAGAATGATGTCTTGAAGATTATAAAGGAAGGTAAAATTGTCTAAAGAGTCATGCCCAGGACACATCAAAATGATCTGTTTTAGATTTTACCAGTTTCCACTGACCAGCTTAAATGGCTTGTTGTGTGATTCATACAGGCAAATTCTTTAAGGTTCTGTCAACCGGTGCAGTTTCTGTAATTTTGCTTTTAATCTATTAAAAAGTTCAATTGCTCTTGTCTGAGAAGGATTACATTGTCATGCTAATGGTTCATGTTAATAAAGCTCTAATGCCCAAGTTTCTGTCTTGAGATTTCTTTGTCTTAGTTTTCTCTGTAATAGATTTCTTTGTCTTAGTGTCCCGCATACCTTCAGTTTGCTTTGCTCCCTCTGAGACAAGACATGTTTTCATGATTTCATTCCATAGTAAAATATTTCAGTGTCATGAAAATTGGTGAATGGATAGTCCTCTCACTTTTGTGGGGCATACCCTTTGGAGTTTTGGTGTCATTATGCAGATTCAGTGAACAGAGACTTGGTGATTTTGATGTGATGATCATGTCAAGTCTCCAGGTTTGTGATCTCTGCCTTTTGCAGATTATGCTCGCTTGCACTCAGGTGCTGCTAGCTTCAAGACGATTTCTGACAAAGACAATATACAGAAGCCTGGTGAGCACTTTGAAACCAAGTTTAACGATCGTGGTTTAAATTTTGATGAGCAAGAATATGATGATCCTTCTGATGATGAATTGGGTGATATTGAGGACGATGATTTAGATTGCGCCGTTGCTCAGTTGAAGGGGCAAGTACAGCAAAATCTGTTTTTGGAGAAACAGAAAAAGTTACACGGAATTTGAAATTTAACAGTTGTGCGAGAAGATACAAGTAAGTGTCAAAGCGGGCACCTTTGACTAGGATCTGAATGTTCCATGCAAGAGAAAGATTACATCCAAGCCACCGAAGATAAAAACGAAGTCAACTTCACTGCATAATTCTGTTTTTCCATGCAATAGTAGCAACACTGACTCTGATGCTCAAAATTTCATTGTTAAACCGGATTTGGATTTTCTTAAAGAGATGGCTGACTAACAGAGGCAGGCCGATCAACAGCTGAAATCCATTTCGGATGGGTTTCATGATTTCAGGCTTGATGGTACAAAACAACGCAAGAAAGGCAAGATCTCTTATCCTGATGAATGAGTTTGTTGTCATGGTGGTGTACTTTGCACTTCACATGGTGACAGATCTCGCCTTTTATCTCTTTCTGATATCAGAGACTGAGATAAAACAGCGCAGCATGACCGACATTGTAGCCAAGGATGTGGTTGTAGCATTTTATGGCACAAATACCAGGACTCTCACTTGGACTATAGTTATTGCTGTCAATTTGATGGTGGATCAGATAGAGACTCTGATGATAGGAAAGGTTAGAAGAATCATCATCATAGAATCTGCTTGGGTTGTAAACAAAAAGCAGGAGAGAAGCGGCTCCAGGCAATGCTTGCTTTACAATTTACAAGCAAAGATTTGGAATACAAAGAGGTAACTATGCCTCCCAAAGATTAACTCCGAATAAAATCTCCCAGTTAATTAGTTTGATGTATCACGCCAACCATCTAGTCTGGGATGTAATTCTTGACATGCATGCCACTATAGTCACAAAAATCGAAAGGGGACATAAGAGAATGGGGAAATTTCTTACATATATAGGGTCTCATATTTGCAACCTCAAGGGTTCAAAGGATAAGACAAATGCTGCTGGTAGTAAACCCATTCAGGTTCTCTAAATCTGTCAGCTCTAATGGTATGTTTTGTGAACCATTCCAGGTTGGTAAGTGTTTCAAAATTGCCCTTCATAAAGTTACCATTAATGGTAAGAAGTTTAACATGTTTGACATATGTGCAACATGCTGGCTAGTAGAAAAGGAGAAGAAAATTCATCCTGAGTCTTTCTCTGAGTGCAAGTTCGCTGGCAAGGTCTTTGTGAGAGGCTGAGGATTTTTACAGTAAGTGACTAACACATTCTGTTCCCAATTTTGAGTCAGTCGTCCATAGTGAACATGATGTTGAATTTCAGGCTGCAGTCAACCATGCACTCTATAATCCAGCAGCTCATCAGAGATAATATTAATCTTGATTTTTCAGATATTATTCAAAGTTGTCTCCCGAACAATAAGAGTTCATATCCTGCATTTACATTCAACTGGTATCATACTATTGAGGACAATGTGGACTTTATGCAAGTTCAATATTCAATTATAGATTCAGGACAGCTACAGTGTCTGAGTGGTTCCTTTCCTGTGTCAATTGGGGGGGGGGGGGCTTTATGTTAAGGAGATCCTTTTAGTTTGCAATGAATCTCTCGTTAGTCCCCATTTATAACATGAATAACAGAGTAGCCTAATATGATGGCTTGGATAGTAGCATCCATACTTCAATTTCTCAGACATTAGGCTCTCCTTCTCCTGAGTGTTTCATCTTTAAATTGTCTGGACTCCCACAGAATGTTGTGATATCAGGTGAACATAATTAATATGGCTGTCGACTACATCTTCTTTAAAAGTTAAACTTTCCAATGTGGAGGCAACTTTTGGTTGCAGCTGATTACAATAATGTTCAAGTTTGTGATTGTTTGGATTATGACTTTCCTATTGGGTGCCATTCACAAATTTTACTTAGCCATAGGTACCAAAATCACTCCAATCCTCATTCATTTGTTTACCAAGTTGAAGTTGATTCCTTCATTTGCAAGGAATTGAAACTGAGTGGTAACTTTTTGCCATTTGATTGTATTCCATTAATCACTGACTTGCACACTCGTCCACTTAACACTGCTCCCAAGAAAGGCTTTCCCGAGGACAGAAGTAATTGACTTATCATGGCCTTTAGGTAATAGTATGAACGATGGCATTGGCAAACTATTTTATTTAGGAGAACAGATGCAGTTGACTTACCCATCCATTGACAACTTTTCGAATTTCAAAGTGACATTTGGTGCACGATGCCTTGTATCTAAAAAGGATCTTAGTTGTGCCTATCATCAAATTCTAGTTTGCCCTAGTGGTGTGAGAGTTTTAGGCTGCTCCTGGAGAACTTCATCCTTTTTTTTTTATTGTTGCTTGCCTTTTGGCCTGGGTTCACCAGCGTACATCTGCCAGCCTGTGACTAACACTACTGCCTTTCTCCATTGAAAACGGGGTTACAATATTATCAATTACATTGATGATTTCAGAGGTGCTGAAAGGCCGGAAAAGGCTTTTCCGGCCTTTTAGCACCTCTGAAATCATTTGAGAAAAGGCCTTTTCTTCTTTGAAATCACTATTTTTAGATCTTTTGTTGTTGAATCCAAAGAGAAGGCTTCTCCCCTGTATACTAAGATGGATTTTCTCGGTATTTCGTTTGATACTCTCACCATGACCATGTCTATTTCCGCCATCAAAATAGATGAAATTAGAGATATTCTTTTGTCACTGTAAAGTAAGTCGAAAGTCTAAAAAAAATCCATTATTGGGAAGCTTCAATTTGCTTCAAAACATGTAAGACAGGGTACAGTTTCTATAGCTAGAATGCTAAGACATCTGCGTGGAACTTCCCTTCATACAATGCCTCCAAATTATCATGTCTCTTTACCATCATATTGTAGTAAAGATGTTGATTGATGGAGCCAGTTCCTGGATGGTTAAATGGCGTTTCAATTATTCCAGAACTTCTCTGGTTTCTGTCTGATGCCATTCTGGGGTTCCTTTTAAGGGGACATAAGTGTCAAACAAAGTGAAACAACATTGCTGCCCTAAATGTGATCAACTGTAGAACATCATGGAATGATATTCTCAATGCTTGTTTGAGAGAGATTGTTTATTTATGCACTACTTGTGAGAAATATATTTTTGTATGCACATTGACAGTTTAGGTAATCGATTGTCAGACTACCTATCTAGGTGGTATCCAACTTGAAAATGGATTTCTTAATTCTGTTCGGGGCAGACATGATGGAATGTGTTCTCTCTAAAAGTTTATTTCTTTTTGCAGCAGAATGGTAGACATATGAACTGTTTTTCATACATGCCAAATGCAGTTTTTTGACATTTGGTTTGTATTAGATGCATTCAAATATATATATATATCGGTCCTTAATCTGTCTTTTGAAAAACTATTCTTTGTAGAAGCTGAATTTCAGGATTTAATCAGAGGTGCAAACGTCACAAAGAAACGTGCCTTCTCTTCAGGTACTTGGAACAATTTATGGACCCATTTGAAAAATTTCATATTATTTTGTTTGTAATTCAATCATATTTACTTACCTGCCTCCTATGACACTGTTTGTAAACATGCACAATTGTTTAACAGGTCCTTCAAGTCACCAACTGCAGTTGGTAATTATTTACATGTTACACAGTTAATACATACTTTCTCAGGCTAAGAATTTTCTTATTTGTCTGACTTTCAACTATTTTCAAACGGTTAGATACACATTTACCTCATTGTCCCAAACAAGCTCATTCTATTTCCTCAGCCATTTTGTTTGATATTTATCAGCATGTGGATTTACAGTATAATCTCCATGTTGTCTGTTGGGCTTCATTTTTTTGGTTCCAACCAGCTGGAGGGATTTTGATGTCAGTAAACAGTTATTTAGTGGCTCCATTTCCATAAATAAATGTTTCATAACATCTCCTGGGCTAAAACCAATGAACATGGTCATCATGTCATCCAAATTCCTGTTCCAAAATTCCAGGTTCCCCATTATGTCCGGTCTTTGCTTATCAGAGACCTTTGGATTTTGTTCCTATGTGTCTCTCCTTCCCCACCTGCATTGTACTTCTCTTTCCTTGTGTCACCACTTATAAATTTGTCCCTGTTTTACATTCACTACTAGAAAGGCTGGCTATAACCCGGCTTTGTTCACCAGGCACAGTTTTAGAGGATGTAGTGTCACTTTTGCGTTTAAGTGTGGGGTACCTTGGGAAGTTATAAGCTTTATGATGATAAGAAATCACAAGCTTACCTGAGATATTTGGATATTTCCTTGAAGACAAAAATGGCTGGTGAGCAGTTAAGTTCCACTTCTTGCAATAATTTGAAGGATTGTCCGGGGCTTTCTGTAATCCAACCTAAGATTCCAAGACAATCACTGAGTCATAGTATATTAGGCAGCTAAGTTGTGCACCATGAAGTGTCACTGGGTCGCAGGAAGTGGCAACAATAATGGTAGGCCATGTGTGAATAGGTTGAATACAAGAAGGCTCAACTTATGAGTTGAAACTATTACACTGTGCTGATCATATTTCACAGAGTAACGGACATCTGAAAACACACTTTCAATCACTTTCAGAAAGCAACTCCTAATACCCATCTTTAGCAGTTTATAAATGAGAGCAGTTCTATACACAGAATCAAATGCTGCTTTGAAATCAACGAAACAACAGAAAAAGGATTTTGCTGGACTGTTGCATGCCTCATTTCAGAAATTTGTCAATGATTGATTTCTTGGTCAGTATGTGGTCAATCTTTTTCTAAAGCCGATCTGGCATTAGGGGCTAAGAATTTTTAGTCTATAAATTATCTAACCTATTTATTTAAAGTGCTACAAAATTGCAAAGATAATTTCTTACCACCATACCCCATTGATTATGGGAATGGTAATTATGACCCATTTTGTGAATGAGGGTTATGACATCTCCATGAATTGAGAAAAGCCCCAGAGAAAAGGACATTATTAAACAAATTCGTCAGGCAAAGCAGGAAAACGCTTTGCTCAGCCTTTCAGATCTCGGTAAAAATTCCGTCAAATCCATTGGATTTGCCATTTATAAGAGAAGAAATATCAGAGACTTTAATATTCAGTGATACAAAAGTTAAGTTTATTGAAAATTGTAGACTTTTTGACTTTAATGTAATCATCAATTTGGAATATGAATTCCTGGTTAAGGGTATGAGGCTTGTTTTACAAATCATGAAAGTACTCAGCCCATTCAGAGATAGATGTGTGCTTTTTGTTACATTGTTTCAGTTTATCGAGAAAGTTCCAAAAAATTTTAGGGTTCGTCTTGAAGACTTTGCAATGGGAGGTATTTATATTCAACTTTAGAAACTGCAGACCAACACTGTTCCCGTCAGTTGCAAGGCAACAGAACTTGCCTTCGCCATGATGAGGGCACTTTTCACCTGTAATGTCACATAACCATCCTGAAATAACACTTTTTCAACCAATGAAATGAAATTTTCTGAATATTTAAAATATCTTGTATATTTTAAAACTTAGTGATTGGCTTCTCTTCAACTTTTTGCTTTCTCCAGTTATTACTTTCATCACAGACGCCAATTTAGCCCTGTGTGACACATGAGTATGCCCTCCATCCCTTCAAATTCCTTGCTGTGGTAAAGGGGCAGCACCCTGTTGATATAAATACCTCCTATTAATTAACTATGATTTGTCTATGGTGGTTTTTAGCTCAGCTGACTTGTCACTCGGCTGAGCTAATATGATAGACAGGTGACATGTTCATCATCTGTACACAATTTTTTTCATTTTTTCGTTTTCATTTTCATTTTTCACCATCTTTAAAACCACAAGCTACATTCACGTCAACCTTAGTGGGGATGTACCTTGGGAGTCTCTACCGGACTTGGACAAATAGTGACGCTCCAGTAATATTTTGGGGTTTTTTAAAAATAAATTTATGTTCTTTTTGAGGAAAAACCTTAAAAGATCCCCCAAACGGTCAAGCCAATGGCTTCGACGTTGCATGGGGCACTTCTGGGGACCCACAGACCTTGATTTGTGTAAAAAGTGGCGCTACATTTTTTTCTCTTTTTTAAAAAAAAAAGAAGCTTTTTTGACTTGCATATGACTAGCCTTCCTCGGCGTGCTTTGGGTGAGGAAAGTTATTGACCCGGGCATTATATTTCCTCAAACTGTAGGTATGCTGGTACTTGAATAAAAGTTCTTTTCACAAGGAGTATGATTTTAGTAGTCATATTATAATTGAGAGCAGTGCCTTGTAACTACTTTGACTTGATTCGCAGTTGCCACTGAAAGGGGTAATATGTCCGTGCCTATAGAGAGAGGCTACCCCTCTATGTGAGGCCAGTTCATGGTTCATTTTAACTTCTGTGAGACTTTGTAAGACAACTCCCAAAGACAACTTAATGTATACAACTTTTATCTTCAGGTACACCATTGAGAGCAGTGGTGCAGTCAACCAACACATGTCTTGGGTACTGGCCAGTGTCATGAGTCTGGGTTTAATGCAGCAGTTACTGGATGACCTCAATGTACAATATGGGGTAAGCTGTTGTGTAATCGGTTTACACAATAATATCTGCATCAACAAAAGCTCGATTTCACTATGGAGCAGCCAGCCTGCCTAAATTGTGCTGTCCAACATTTTCATGAGCGATGTTTCTGGCTATCATATACTATAGCCCCATATCTGTTACATGGATTGTGAGACAGGCCAAGCCTATTTTAATCACTCGCCGAGGCACAGATGGTGGCATATACTTTCCTACCTAATTGTTTCGTGGAGGAAAGCAAAGGACTCGGAGAAACCCACCATACATAGTGTTAGGAACTCTTTCCACTTGCTTCCCGGCCGTGAATTGAACCTGGGCTGCAGAGTTCAGGTTATTATAACGTTGATTTTGAAGGCCAGAGAATGATCAGTCACTCAATGTGAGGCAAAGATTTTCTGTGATGACAGAAAATTGCCTTGTGATCACTCACACTGGGTTAAATACACATAAAATAAAAAGAAAAAACCTGCTGAACTATATGTTTTATTATTTTACAGAGACGTGTGAAGGAAATATGCAAGATATTAAGAGAAAGTCTACCAGGAAATGTTCGGTTTAGTGAGCCTCAGGTATGCATTATATTCATATGCAATTACTGTAGATTCTAGCTACTGTTTTACACATACATGCATAAAAATTTAATCTGCTGCCAAATTTCAACTATAGCAATCAGTATAGGCCATGCCCTTCAGGTAAACCATGCTCATTATACTGAGCAATGATTTAGTGCAACAAGTGTTATTGCTGGTTTATTTTTCTAAGCCACGTTTGGGCCACAGTGTCGCCGAAACTCTCTTGCTTTGACATTGCGTCATTTCTTGTGTGTGTGTGTGTGTGTGTGTGTGTGTGTGTTTTGTTTGTTTGTTTGTTTTTTTAAAATTTCTTTTCACCCATGTTCAGCCATTTTGGTTGCAGTTATAAGAATTGAACATGTTGGTGGTGACCGGCATTTACCTTGACGCATGTTAGTGCTTTATGCATATGAACATCAGAATGCCCAATCCTGACAACTGAAATACAAATGATATTCCTGAATCTTATTTATGTATCCCCTTTTGAAGTACAAATCGGGAAATTTATTTCTCTGGCGACTGTAATGTAAAGTGCTAGAAAGTGCTGCCTCTGGTGGTTAGTGTTTTAATGTAAGTCAAGCAAACTGGAGAAGAATGAGGGCCCTGGTGCTTTCAATTATGAACATTCTTTAAAGCATGTCACATTCTTGTGAACTTTATGATAGTTTTTAAACCTTTAGAGAAGTATTATGTAAAAACAAAAACCAGTTTAGTTGGTGAACAGAAAATCATGTTCATAACCAAAATATTTGTTTATTCACTTGTTCATATCTGAGGCCACGAAAACATTGAAAATAGAAATAAAAAATACACCTTTATTTAAAGCATCAAGTTATTCATATTACAAGCGCATGCGCGCAATTGATATGTATACATAGTAAATTCTGTGCTTATACAGCTTTTCTCAGCACAAGTATTACATGTATATGCTATCACACTGACAGTAAACATAATTTATATCAGTTTTTCTTAACAAATGTAGAAAAATCTTATATAAAAAATAAAAGAGCTGAATACTTCTTGACAACCATGTAAAACATTATATATATATATATATATATATATATATATATATATATATATATATATATATATATATATATATATATATACACACATATATAATACCTTTGTGATACATCACACAGCCACCCTGTTCGTTTGTTTTATCGCAACATGGTGTCTCACATGGTATCACAATAAAGCTGAAGGTCAGTATTCCAATTGTAAGACCGAATTTACCCTCAGGTCTACCATAAACCGGTGCACCTAGCTTGCTCTAACTCTAAAATTGTCAACTTTCTTGTCAAAATGAAAATAAAAATTGGTTTTCCCAAAATCATTATCAATAATCAACTGTGGAAATTAGAGAAGAAGCAAAATTAAAAACACTGTTTCAGCATCATTATTATTCCTAATTTGTGCCAAGAGTGCTTTCCTGAAGGTTTTTAGGATATGATACTTCATTTGAGACTTGTGTGAAAATAATACTGCCACAAGGTGGTACCACTTACCTTTGCTTCCTCTTTGAACTTCTTAACTAATATACAATATTAGCAACTTGTACATGCGCCAGTACGTGACACCATTCAACAGATACCCTTCATGAGCATACTCCGTTTACAAAGTGGTGCTTCTACATTTTAAGAAGTGCACACAGAATGCATTTTTCTGGGGTGTTCCATTCACATCCCCCCCCCCACACACACATACACACAAACACCCTGACGCACCACACAAGACTGCACATTTATTTAAGTATTGATTCTGACAGAGTCTGACTGTCATGCTCATCATCACTTTGTCAGTACAATAGCAACTCCACCAAAATTGTCAGAAGTGACAAATGAAGTCCTGCCTTTGGTTGACCACTTTATTGGTTCACGGTACACGCCAAGGTGGGGGAAGGCAGGTAGAGGTTCCTCTGGCTTGGTCGTAATCTCAGAACTGCCTATCTGCCTTCTTCCCACCAATATATTCAGTAAAACACCAACAATCATTTTCAAGTTAATGGGTTGTTTCGACCAATGGGGAAAAGTTTTGTAAATGTGTGCCAAAGATAAATGTCATCACTTCCGTTAGCCACAGCTCCTTCCGGTACTGTAGTCGTAGCAAATGTGAGAAGATGTAGTAGAAAGTCAAATTTAGAAATGAGTACTGACGTATAACAAAGGGTGTGACATGGTCCAACATGGACTCCCAATTTGAATGAACAATTAATTTATACTTAATCTCAGACTGGAGGGAAGAGAACCCATTAACCCTTCTTAACGACCGTACCTGTATGACAAGAATTTTAGAAGTAATAGAAAGGCGATTTGTGTCCCAAAAATACTGCCAGGTTTACTGATTCTAAGTATAGATTCCCAGGTCGTGACTTGACCCCGGTCAGAAGCTTTGAAGTTGTTATATATTGCTGGTTCCCCGAAAGTTTATGATCGTTTTATGTCCCTAAATGTGAGCTCTGCTTTGGCCAATGTTTGGCATGGTCGCTAAGGATAAACAGCAAATGTTAACAGTGTACACCATTTTCCAGCTTTTCCTTATTGAAACATGTTGAGAGAAGGAAAAAACTACAGAAATTTTCCCGGCCACTATGACAATATTTTCAAATATGATTTGGATATGTTCTGTATGAAAAGCTAGTGTAAGATAAAAATATATATACATTTATATTTTGCGAGGTAATACGTATTTTCTCAGTATGTTTACCTTGTCACTTTCTTCTTACAGGGAGGATTTTTTGTTTGGCTTGTTCTTCCAGAGTGGGCAGATGCCAAAGAAATTGGAGCCAAAACAAAAAGGGACCATAGTGTAGTCATTCTGCCAGGACCTTGGTAACATTAACTTTTATGTCTTGTATAAAGGCTGGGCTAACAGCCTTTCTTGGCGGGGCTTGGGAAGCTGACAGATAAAGGAATTCCCGTAAAAGTTCTCTTTCACAGCCATACATGAGCCAAAGTCTGCGCTTTACAATGCTGATACATTTTAGTGGCTAAAGTATTGTGGCAACTAGAGACTCTAATTCCCTGGGACAAAGGCTTTAAATCAAATTAAAACATGTCTTGTTGGAACCCTTTTCCCTTTAAGACCAAGTCACCAGCTCACGGGGGGGGGGGGGGGGGGGGGGGGGAGGTAGGTAGGTGCTATCCATGCCAAGGTAAGAAGTTGTTGACCTAGTGCTTGCTGCCATGGTTGATCTCATCTAGAATTCTCATTCAAATTATTTTTCATTAACGTTGACGTTGGTTTAAAAAGGAAGCAGACATTTGAATACCAGCACATTGGGGCCGCTGAGAGGAAATGGTTAAGTGTTTTTTAAATCACCAGATGATGTTATGATGTTGCAGGGACAGCTTTAGTATGACTGTCTAAAAAATGTGAACACAAATGGCCAATGCCTTAGCTGCCGCAGTGTAAAATGTATTGTGACCTGAAAAACACACATATTCCACTTCAAATTTATTTATTTTCTTATGTGTTCATTCTATCGCCAAATGGGCATGAGGTTTATGTTGTAAATCTGTCTATAGTTTTGTCACCTCAATCAGTATTTCAGAAAAACTTGAAATATTTTGCACAGATTTGTCAAAAAAGTACGTCGTAAGGCAATAAATAATTCTATAACGTATTGATGTCGATATGTGCCCTCTTGTCACCAAAACAAACAAAATCACATGTTTTCTATTAATACAAACTAAACATTCAATAAACACAATAAGAGCAGGTGATCTTTGACATTGGAGCACTTTTGGGTGATAGGAAAAGCAAGGGCCTAGATTAAATGCATAGGAGGAAAAAATAAAATAAAATAAACAAGATTAAGCGTTAAAATCATATATGGACATTATCATTTATTTTTCTGCAGCTGTTCACCACAAGAAAAGTACAGGAACTGCGTGCGTCTTGCCTTCACCTACCATGACGAAGAAGTTTTGTTCGATGCTGTGAAAAAAGTGTGTTTGGTGATCAATGAGTATCTAGATACCCATCAACCAGGAGGAGAGTCCTAAGAAGCGTAAAGTCCCACGTTTGTTCTTTTTTCAATAAACTATGCCACATGTTGGATTGGATTATTTTCAATAAAAATAGTGATATTCTGAGACATCCATTTGTCTGCAAAAGTACCCAATCAACAATACAATATATTGGATAAAGTCATTCAATAGCACTGTACTGGTGTTGGTCGTATGAACACCTTACTACTAGACGCAAGTAAAGCCTTCGATCTTGTCAAATATGTTTTACCTTTTCAAATGTGACTCCAGAAGGGCCTCTGGACATTCAACGCATTTTTATATCCCAATTCGCCATAGTGAGATGGACTGATTTCCATACTGATTCATTCTGTGTAAGCAGTGGTGTGCAACAGGACAGGGTACTGTCTCCTGTTTTATTCACCATTCATTATGATGCAATCTTCATTAAATTGAAGAATAGCGAATTTGATTGTCACATCGAAAACACATTCCTCGGCTCCCCTAATTATGCTGATGATGTAATTCCCTTGGCTCTAACTAAAACATCTCCCATACAGGTCGACATAAATTTATCGTATTTTTCATTTGAAGAAGGAAGCATTTCTTTCAAGAAATGAAATAACTTTATACCAACTAAAGCATTGGAAGGTGTCGATTTGTAATGAAGTCAGTAAAAAATTCAAAGTGTTTAATCCTTTAAAATGTAAGTTGATAGTTTTTGGTGATTTGGATATGAATAGAAATGTGGCAGATTGCACTGAACAGTTTCATAACGAAAAAGAACGAATATGTTACAGCTTTGTGAATAACATATAAAGTAGCCATGGTGTAACGCAGCATTGTATTTGATCATTGCAAGGTGATATGAACACCATGAAAAGAGTTGTTGACGAGAAGCTACGTTTATTTGAGATCTAGGTCTTGTCAGATGACACTTGGTATGAAGAATCGTTACTAAATTGCCCAGCAGAGGGCAGCAACTGATGGAGGCAATCTTCCATATTAACAATAGGAATCTTCTATTTATCATATAACATATTCCCCACAGCAAAAATAGTATTACTGCAGTAGTAAATGTAGTATGCTCTAATGCATCAAGTAACGTTTGAAGTCCAAGTATTCAAAAGTCGATAATGTCCGTCTTGCTAAATTTACTGACACATTTGTTAGTGCATGTATGACTTGTGAAAATTGAGTTTTGTGTGGCTTTCCAAAGTGTAATGCTAAATTAAATCTCCTGCACTTGCAACAAACTTGTGTACGTAATTTAACCAAATATTACTTGTGGTACGGTGTTTATTTATTTATTTATTTATTTATTTATTTATTTATTTATTTATTTATTTATTTATTTATTTATTTATTCATTTATTTATTTATTTATTTATTTCATCCCTAGGTCAACAGGCACAGGCCCAATGACAGACCCAGTAAAACCATATATACATATAAATACATAAAATATTATAGGTAAAAACACAATAAATACTTAAAATGTAAAGAGTGTCCAACTGTCAGAATTAAACGTTAAAATTGTACATATATAGTGTTGCTTCACAAATGACACCATAGCATAAACCTGATTTTTTCCTAGCGTTTATAAAAGTGTAAATAATTTACGTTATGACATTACATCTTTATGCCATACTGGTTGTTGAATCTGTCCATCAGTTCATTTGGGTGGCACACTTTAATTAACATCTGGAGATACTACTGGTATGCATCCATCAGGAGGTGGATCAATCTGCGTGTGTGGAGCAAACTCAATGTCCTGATCTGCATGTTTTGGCTGTGCAGTTGATGGAAATGGAGAAAGTCTCTCCTGATTCTATGTCTTTCTGTCTGAAAGTTTGTATGTCGCCGGACCTACTTGCGCATCAACAGTTCATGGCTCACTGTACTGAGCATGACCTTCTCTGGCTTTAACAGGTAGTTTAACCTGCACAAGATCGCCAACGCTGCTAGCAGAACGTTTAGCAAAACATTTTTTGTCCGTATAAGTTCCGATTTTCTTTTGCATGATATGCACATGTACTTGTATTTCTTCCAGCGTGAACTGAACAGTCAAATCATGCAATTCAGGAATGTCTAAACCAGTGTGCATTTCTGGCCATGTATAAGGTATTTTAGAGAGACTGCAGTCCTAACATAATGTGTGACTCTGTAATTGCAAAGAATTCTGTAAAACTTAGTCTTTGGTCACTCTGACCCTTAAGTTTTTCAAAGAGCAGAGTCTCTTTAAGAGAATGGTTAAAAACATTCCCATTGCCAGTTACTTTGCAGAAGGTATTTGACACTGTAGTAGAGTTTGATATTTCACTGGTGGAGAGATTCTTCAAATACATGAGATGTGAACTGTGAGCCATGATCAGATACTATTTTGGTGCAATAACCTTCACGTTAAAACACTGTTGTTAAAAACTTGATTGTGACTTCATGCGTTGTAGTTTCTTCAATAAAAGCTACCTCAGGCAACTTGCTTAGCAATTGATCAAAGTTATTGGAAATGAGAGTACTGCGGTTGACTGTCATCTGGGCCAACAATGTCAATTGCTAGCTTATTCCATGGTTTTACATGATACTGGCATAAGTAAATAGCCTGGAGCAGCTGTAGGTTGTCACTATATAGCCACTGTGTAGCAGCTTTACACCGTTTTTATATGTAAATATAGTAATGCAGTGATGCTGACTTCTAAGACTTGAGTAGCAATATAGCAGATATATCAGAGAGTCACAGTTTCAGGAGTGGCCACCTAGCTGCTGTATCTGGCAAAGCTCAGATGCAGCTGCTATATGCCAGTAACCTCTTTAAATGTTAGCAGCTATAAAAGGGTTGTAATGGTGTAGCGGCTGTTCAGCCACTATACAGCTGTGACTCCATCTCAACCTTTCTTTTTCTTTTGGGACTGTACTGGTTGAAGAGGCACTGTATGTGTAATGGCAGTCTTATCATAATTCTGCCACACATGACATTCTTTCACAACAATTTCCATTTGTCTGTTCATGTCATGCCAACAATACAGATCACGTAGGCATTGCTTTGTTCGCATGATGCCCTGATAACCTAAATGTGCAAGATCACACACTTTAGCATGCAACACAATAGGAACTACTACAAGAATACCACACATTAGAATGTCTTTGTACATACATAACTTGTCTTTGACATTCACATATGTTTGTAGCTCCATATCGACATCTGTTACCTCAGTTGGCCATTTTGACAAGGTATACTCCATAGCATGAGAGAGTGTAACATCACTTTTTGCAAGTTTAGAGAGTTCTTGTGAATTCATAGCAATGTCATCTTTGGAAAATATAGCAAGGACAGTTTCATCATCGATGTCGCAGTCTGACTAATCTGGTAACGGAATTCAGCTAAAAAAAAACAGGCATGGAATTGGAGGATCTCGGTCAGAATTCAGTGTTGTAATCACAGTACATCAGTCACACATTCAAATGAGATATACGCATAGATGTACGTCCTTGTACATGTCCTTTCATCGAAACCAGCTTAGTTAAGCTTTTGTGATCCATTCCCAGTGTGAACTTTGCTCCCCAAATAAGTGTGCAGTTTCTCAACAGACCAGATACAAGCTAATACTTTTTTCTCACCCACACAGTACTTCTGTTTGGCAGGAGAAAGTGTAAATAATATGCATGTAACTACACGTTCATGTTCACCATGTAACTGTTAAAGGAAGCCTGAAATTCCATGATCACTGACATCACAAGTGACTAACATTGGCAAACTGAGATCGAATATTCCAAGGGTTGTGTAATCAACAAGCATTGTTTTTACTGTGACAAAATTAATGCTTCTTGAGCCTCACCCATCCATATGAATGTTTTTGCTTGGTAATCGCCATGCAACAATAGCCTCATAGTTCCAATGATAGTAGCAACATTGGTTAGAAGCTTAGTAGCCAACCATGCCAAGCAAGGAGTGCAGCACAGCATAGTCACCTGGTGGTGGCACATTCACAATTGTCTGAATTCTGGATTCCAATGGCTGTAGCCCATGTTTTGAAACAGTGTGACCAAGGAATTCCATTTCTCAACATCGAATACTGATTTGTCGTCCAACTTACTGCCAAGGTGTGACAATCACTGAAGCAAGGCATCTAAGTTCTTTTGATGTTCTGCATACATCTTCCCGTAAGCAATTGCATCATCAATGAACACTTTAACTCCCATCAAAATTATCAAAAAGTGGTTGTGACATCATTTTTTGAAACGCCAAAGGTGCCGAAGCAAGACCAAAGCAAATGTGTTTGAAATGAAAAATTCCATTGTTCACTGCTATGAAGGCAGTGAAATCACGTGAATCTGGATGTAATTCCATTTGGAAATAGGACTGGCCAATCAATTTTTCCAAAGTAATGTGCACCTAGAAGTTGTGTAAGCGGTTTGTCAACATTAGGAAGCGTGTATTTATCCATCACTGTAGCTTTGTTGGCTTCATGCAAGTCAACACATAGGCAAATCTTCCCAGATTTCCACAATGCTACTGTTAAAGGTGATATCCACTTGCTTGCATCAATGGGCTCTATTATCTCCTGTTTAACTAGTCTTGTACTTCTGCAGATACTGCATTGTGCACAGAAAATGGTGAACATCATGGTTAAGCCTGAACTGGTATGGCATCTGGTTTCATTTGAATCTTGTGCACAAAAACCCTATATTTTCCCGATGCCAGGTGTAAATAAGTGTACTTATTTTAGCAAAATGTTCGGCAGTCCTTTAGAACTACCATTAGAACCACTGCTCTGGCAGAGCAGGTCAGCCTGCTTTTGCTCCTCTCTAGTGTTCACTGACACAACACGTAAACCTGTAGTTGCATCCATGTTCAAAATGCATATAGCTGTTTTCACATTATGAAAATGAATGTAGTCTGTCCATGTCCAAAATGCATATAGCTGTTTTCACATTATGAAAATGAATGTAGTCTGTCCATGTCCAAAATGCATATAGCTGTTTTCACATTATGAAAATGAATGTAGTCTGTCCATGTCCAAAATGCATATAGCTGTTTTCACATTATGTAAATGAATGTAGTCTGTCCATGTCCAAAATGCATATAGCTGTTTTCACATTATGAAAATGGATGTAGTCTGTCCATTCTGTCCATTGTAAGATAGTGTAGTATCAAATTCCCCAAGGGTCTCTATATAATGACTCGAATAAGACTTCAAATGTACTTTCCTTGGTTCAAGCATCACATTTGGGAAGTATGCATGAGACAAAGTTTCATCGATTAGAGTCCTAGCACTGCCCGTCTCTACAAGGAACTTTACAAGTACATCATTTGCCTGGATGGAACAATATATTGCTGTAGAATCATCACCAGTGTCAGTGGTTAGAGCATGTACAGCAGGAAAATCCTCAGAATTTACTTCAACTTGTCTTACCTATGTGGTTTTTCTCAGCCGAAATACATGTGACCATAGTGACCTACTGTTGAACATTTCCAGCGGGATGCTGTTCTCACTTTTCTGTGAAGTAGCATTACTCATTCAAGAATTTGGCTCTGGTCCATCCTTTTTGGGCTGCTTTTGGAAAAAAAATGTTTAGTCTTCATAGCATTCACTGTATTCCCAGGCCTTAGTGCTTTTGTAGTAGCTCTTGCCTGCTCAATTTCCCTTGCATATTCTAGGAGCTGGCCAAGTGATAGGTCCTTATTGTGTGTTTGTAATAGTCTTTCTGTGATATTCACACCAAGGTTTTCTCAATGAACTGATCCCTTAACCCTTCATCTGCATTTTCATATTTACATGGAATAAAAAATTTCAGAAGCACAAGTATGCACGCATCAACAAGCCTACCAGGCATTTCGCTCCTTTCCTGAAATTTCTGTTGAGGTACTAGTCAGGGAGCCAAAGCTGATTTTTTAATGCAACCCTGACTTGATTAATCGAGGTTTTTTTTCTCATCTGATTATGCAGCCTAAATGTCACATGAACGTAAACTGGTGGGGAAATTGAGCTTATCCTGGAGCACTTTTCAAAATCCAATATGGCAGCCCATGTGGCCCTCAGAGAAACATCTTCACAAATATTGACTCTCTGTTGCTAAATTTTTGACCCACTTTGGTAATGGGAGGGTCCTTTACGGGTCCATAATAATGGCTGACTCAATTGGAATAATGTTTAGGTCATCAAAGCTTAAGGTCAAGGTCAAGAGTATTTCCTCCAAGAAATGCAGTATACTAGCCATGATTTTCTTGTATTTATTCTTAATATCCTTCTTTAGATGTCCTTTACAGTAGCTGTAACAGTAGCCTACAGCACAATCAGTAGCCTGTCAATGGTTTCCCTTTATTTCCATTTCAGATGTCATGGTGCAAGCAGCAGACGCAGCAGACGCAGCAGATGAATATAACAGTAGCAGTTTAAGGATGTATGTTTGGCAGAGATGCAACACACTCATCTTTCACCTCTGTGGCCTGTGTTCAATTCATGACCAGGGATACAAGTGGAAAGAGTTCCTACTACTCTGACTGTACACAGTGGTTTTCTCCGAGCCCTTCAGTTTCCCCACTAAACAATTGAGTAGGAAAGTATATGCCAACATCTGTGCCATAGAGAGTGATTAATATAGGCTTGGCCTGCTTTGCAATCAATGTAAAGATATGGGTCTGTACCTTTTTTAACAGTAGCAGTAGACTATAGAAGTACCAGTAACCTGCAGAAGATGTCCCTGTCTGCACATCACCTGATACAACTGAGATGGGTACTTACTCCATAGTTCTGAAAACCTGATGGTCCCATTGGCATTTCTGCTTGGTTCCTCCGTATCATGTGTGTGTGTGTGTGTGAGAGAGAGAGAGAGAGAGAGAGAGAGAGAGAGAGAGAGAGAAAGAGAAAGAGAGAGAGAGAGAGAGAGAGAGAGAGAGAGAGAGACTTCCAGTGCACATGCTCCCCTGCCTATTCTTCCTCCTCAAGGATTGGTCAGTGGACATCACCTGTGGGAAGGAAGTGGGGTGGTTTGGGGGTGGGCCTTTCTGGTGGTCGAGAGTCAAGTATAGTTTCTAACATTAAAATTACTAAACAGCTTACATATTAGTTATGTCGCGTTACCTCTCAACCACTATTTCCGATATACAAATGCATTGCAAGAGGGTGAAACACTACGTACACACTGACCAAGAACCACCAAGACTGACAGCCTGGTGGGGGGGGGGGAGAATCTGTCTGAGTGAGGAAGGGACGTCTGTAGGAAAAACATTAGAGGTACCTAGATATGAGGCTGCTAACAGCTGAGTCCTGACCAAAGCCTGAAAAAACCTATTTACCGACCAGCATGGAACCCCGGGGAATCGCCCGCCAACCTGAGCGCTATCTCGGAATGGGAGATGCTGTTTATTTCTACTATTCTGGTCCTGGATACCTAGCAAGACTGGTAAATCATGGAAAACATGGTTCGCACTGGGGGGGGGGGGGGGAGTTATATGGCTCCATAAAGCAGTGTCCATTAAAATGGGTCTGTTGACTCTTGGCCTAGGAGATGCAGGGGACATCTGCCAGATACAAGTTCAAAACAAGGTCTAGGCATACTTTCGGCATGCTCACCTTGTGAGTTCTAGCTGGGACCTGTGTCAAGACAGAAGGCCCATCTTATGCATTCCAGTAGGCCTTCAGGATGGTCTGCTTAATATACGATGAGATGTTGTTTTGTCAGACCTGTTCTTTTTGGGAGTTATCCAGGGGCCAAAGAAGGGCGAACCTATGACCCCTGGCACCATCAGACCCACTAACACAGTGCTCTTACCGTGCACAGGACTCTTTCTTCTGCTGGTAGAGCTGTATCCATAGCAGAAGTGGTAAAATCCTTATAGGCCATAGATTTATCTTGAGCCACTTGGTTCTTTGCAGTAAAGACTGAGTGAGGTTTCAGGGTCACCTGGGAGTGTTCAGGCGACCATTGGATTTGGTCAAGTGTCACAGCATAGATCTCACTTCTTCTAGCCCCCAAAGCGAGTGTTAATAGAAAACAACTTTTCCACATTCAGTACTTGAGGTCCTCCCGACATGGGTTCTCTAGGCACTCAAATAGCCACCTCTTCACATGATTAAGACCAGCAGGAGGTATCATCATGGTAGGACCTGCCTATCAACTGGTTTGTCTGTGTAGAAGGACTGTAGGAGTGAAGACATTTGCGGATTCCTCCCAATGTGAATGAAAGAAGTTTGCCAGGGTTGAGGAGATGGTTGACCCAAACCCCTCCACAGTTCTTGAGCTTTTGCCGAGGACCTCTGGCTGGTACAGTAGGAAGTCTGCGATTTCCACAATGGGCGGAGACAATGGATGTATTTACCAATCAATATCACAATCTAAAAGCCTTTGATCAAGGCAAATAAACTGCTAAAGAAGAGTCTCAAAGCCCCCTGTGGCAGTTCTATTTGTGACTGATTCAGAGAAACCTTTGTTGCAGATGTGCTAGGCCACAACTATCATGCATGCAGGTAGAGTACTTGATTTCTGTGGAACACACTTGCCTTGAACTTTTGGCCATGCCAGTAAAGGTAGTGGTGGCTCCATGCTTAATTCCAGATGGTCCAGGGATCAATCTCTCCTCAATCACCAGGGGGCAAGCAAGATTGGGTTCCTGCCATAGGACCAAACCTTCCACAACCCCCTAGGGAGGATCTGCAGAGGTGGAAAGGTGTTATCCCAAAGGTTTACTCAAGTCCATGGCCACAGCATCCATGGCTAGGGCCTGTGGATCCAGGAGATGTGGGACACAAACCAGAAGTTTTGCGTTTGCACTCATTGCAAACAAATCCACATGTGGGGTACCCCACCTGTCCCACATGGCCTAAATAACCTGTGTGTAGGCTGACTTCTTCTTGACAGTTAATTGGTCACAACATTTTGTAGTCCCAGGCCTCACATGCATGTAAACATCGTGTTTGGAGCACCATCAAGTGATGTGTCCATCAGTTATTGGAAGCACAAACCCAACCTGCCAGTTGAGATAGGCGATGATGATCCTGTTGTTGCACAATATGTTCTCCATTAGGTCTTGGAAGTGGAGGAGTGCAAAGCATATCACCTCCAGTTCCAACCAGTTTATGTTATGGGACGCAGACTGTTTGGCCCAAAGGCCTGATGCTGTCCAGCCCTCCACATGGGCTCCCCACCTCGACCAGCAACAAGACTTAATCATCTGAAGAGCTCAAATAAACACTTTCATCCAGGTAAAAGCCTGATCTGATCATGGTGGGAGCTCAAACACTTGTGTCTTCCAAACAAGTACCATCTGCATGTAAACCATTCTGCTTTATTGGGATGTTTCTATTGAAGTTTTGATCTTTGCCATATATGTCTATTATACCAGTATCACATAACTATCCACCTTGATGTATAAAATGACCTTGTTATATGCAAAACAACATACGAATGATCATAATGTAATGTTTTTCTTGAAATGTGTTGCATTATTTTTCATTTTCTTTGACACAAATACCCATGACCTTATAAAATGACATTGACCTTGACTTCTGAGAGTATCACAAGTTAGCCTTCTAAGAGTGTCACAAGTATGACCGTTAAGTCAGTCATCATCACAAACCCCAAACAGGACCTAAAGATCGTCAAAATCGGGTAAAGGCTCACTGTAAAAAGTGATTTTATGTGAAAACATAAATCTGGTAGCCATATTAGCCGCCATCTTGAATTCTGTAAGATGCTCATGTGCAAATTCAATTTGCTTATTAGTTTAAGTTTGTGTGCCGTATTTGGCCACAGAATCAAGTGAGATGAAAACTAAATCCTTCAGGTCAAGGTATACACACCTGGCTGCCTGCCCATACCAGAAAGTGATTCATTTGCCTGGAAATAATCCTGTAAAAGCTTGATAGCCTTGGTGAAACAGTCATTAGCAGTAGGGTAGAGTTCTGGTTTGTCTGAAAGACCCTAGAAAAATTCTTTGGGCCTAGTTCCCCAAACAGTGGAGAAGAAGGGCCTTTTACCTGGGTGCTGAGTCATCATTATCCTGGACACCAATAGCAGTCATGTAATTCTCAACATTTTTATCAAGAACTCCAACCGGAACTTCACCTTAACGAGTGTAGGATGAAATCGGGATGGTGTTGGTAATTGGCCAGCCATATTTAGCCAAGAATAGTCCATATAAGTAGCCACACCAGCAGAAAAGTCAAATTCGTATTGTCCCGAAGCGACAAGTGGCAGAGACTGTAACAGCCAACCGTTTGTAAACCATCGGGTTCCGAAAGGTCATGGTAAATAGGAGTCAATTTTCAGCAGTACTGCAGCAAGAATACTTTTCTGAGCATATCCTTCTGTTTCTCCTCATTGCCATATAAAGTAGCCAGGGTGTAAGGCAGCATTGCATTTGATGTTTGGAAGTTGATCTGAACACAATAAAAATAATTGTTAACATGAAGCCATGTTTAGTCATGATATAAATCTCGTACAATTACACTTGGCATAAAGAATCGTTACTAAATCGCCCAGCAGAGGCAGCAACTGCCAAAGCAATCCTGTATTTAGAATAGAATATAATGCACTGAAAAGGCAAATCTAGTGCACCTTTGGAGACTGCCACAGCAGAAGTAACATGTTGGAATCGCAATTTAGCAAAGCCTTTTGAATATGATGTAGTGTCTGTTTAAATCTTTCTGTATGTCACTATAATTGCGTACTCTAGGTCTGTTTGGTGCATATATGGAAAGTTTTATACTGCCTGGTGTAAACGTATTCAATGTGTTTTTAATTTACTATACAATATTCATCCTTAATCTTCTTAACTTGCTGTGCAATGATATACCGATCGAGTTGTAATTGCATTTGAGATGCCTGATTTTTCTAATCAATGTCCAAACAGTAATAATGCTTACGTGCAATTCTGCAGCAGACTGGCCCTGAATGGTAGGAGCTCAAATATTTGTAATAGTCAAAATTTCATATGTTGCAAGTACAATGTTCCCAAGTATTCACTTGCATACCTTGCTACATCATGAAGCATGTGTTACACATCTGTTACCAATGTAACAAACCATTGTAATCTCATCTCAGCAAGCATCCAGCAGGATGTGATTGATATGAGACCAAAAAGTCTCTTTAGTTTTATGTTGTCAAGAGGTACATGAAATTCAGTTTATAAGTATATCATTGTCATTATGCTTATGCCATTTGATTTCATCAACTAGAGGACCAGGAACTGATCCTGTGCTCAGCTGACTGAGCTTGAGCTTGACTTAAGCTAAGGCTAAGCTTGACAAGTCTAAGGCTCAGACTATGCTAAGGCTAGGCTAGGCCTAGAGCTAGGCTAGCCCTCAGCCTGGGCTTGGCAAGGTTATAGTTGTTGAATGAGTTACTACAGCTACGTTTGCATCAGTGGTCGCCAAAATCACCACATTCTATTACACCAAGAATTTGATGAGTAAGATTTCAGCCTGGCAACAATTTTTAAAGAAAAATTGGCAATTAAAAAAAGTGAAAAAAAGACAGAAAAAGACTTTTTCAACGCCTCAAATACTAATTCCTTCAAAAGCCACATACAAACATGGCAATTTTGAGCCTGTGTGGATACCAGTTAATAACTGTGAAAGTAGCCACATTTGTCTTCGGGCAGACAAAGCGGAAATCCATCCTACCATAAAGAGGAAGGGGCAGGGATTGACAGTGATGCATAGATTAAAGCCTTTGTACACTGGTAAAAAAAACACCACGGCCCAGCCATGTGAACATTGCAGTCAGCTCAGTGGCGTGTAAATGTTTGATTGAGTTGCCTTGCTTTCTTAAACATATAAAACCAAAGGGGAAATTCCTCACCACATGCTCATAAAACGCTAATGAGTGCTCAGAATGTGAGAAGGTAAATCCGTTGCTTTGATGCATGTGGTGAAAAATATTGTGGCCATGTTGATGACCTTTGAATCTCCGCGAAGTGAAGGAAATGCTGTGCAGTGATTGGTTTGCTGAGTTTGCTGGGTGTTGAAAAATTGCTCCAGAAACAAAAGCCCAATCCAAAGCTATGGACTACACATTGCTCACCAGCTGTTGCCATGGGTGGGCCATGTTTATCAACAAATGTACATTTTGATGATTCACGGAAAAAGACAGATGCTCCAAAGCATGGCATGCAACAATTCAGACAAGCAAGAAAGTTTAGTTTTCTGGTCGTGGTCTACGACAGTGTACAGAATGGGATGTCTGGTACTGTAAACCAGCAAAATGTAACATGTAAACTTCAGTTGCCTGTGACAAGTTTAAACTGGATGCAATCAAGAAATATGCTAATACAGCTGATCACATATTTGCTAAAGAGGCCCATGAAGTTGAGAACGACATGACCAAAATGGCAGAAGCCATGACTGAGACAGGAGGAGACATCAATACAATCAGTGATGGCAAATGTGTACTATACGGCGAAAAGAAGCAAAGCCATCCATAGCATTTCAGATCTCAACCAGCTTTTTTCATTCCACAAGGTGAAACAAATTAAACCACTGCAGAAACCATCGGGTGAATATCAGTATGAGCATCATAAGTGTGTAAAAGCAATACTGCAAGCACAGGTTGTGGATGAGAAGTTGACCCGTGACTGAATGATAGTCCAGTGTTATCACTCATGGTGGATGAGTCTGCAGATGCTGCCACAGAAAAAAAACTCTGATATTTTACATTAGGTATGTGAAAGAAAGAAAACCAGTCGTCTAGTTCTATCAGCTGTAGGGGGCTATGGGTGATCAATGTAATGCTGATGCATTAACAGAAATGTTCGTGTCTGTCATGAACAAGAAAGGACTACAAGTGGACAAACTGTGCTGCATATTAACCATTGGTGCATCAGTAATGACTGGCAGCAAGAATGGTGTGACTCCACAGCTCAGGAGACTGAAACTGACCCCACTAAGCATCCACCTCATGGCACCAAGGCTGACATTAGCATCTGGCCAAGCTGCTGACTAGAGGCCTGTCTAAGGAAATACCAAAGTGTTATTATTATTATTAATGCAGTATACAAGTATTACCACTATTCCCAAAAGCATACAGCAAAGTTTTCAAAAATGCAGACCCTGCATGATACAGTTGAGCTCTGCTTCACGATACGGTTGAGCTTTGAGTCACTAGTGTGTTGCCTGGAAAGTGACATGGAAGAGAGTGGTGATATCACTGCCAGTGGTATGCATAAGAATGTGGCCAGCTATGAATTCTTGGCAACCTCACACATGCTGAAAAATATGCTTGAGATCCTGGCTAACCTGAGCTGTGTGTTTTAGACCCAGACATTTGATTATTGTGGAGTTGGTGCTGCAGTTGAAGCTCATTTATGTCTATTGAAGACCTGAAAGAAAGTGATGTAGAAGAAGTCAAGAAAGTCGGGGAAACCTTGCCAGATAATTTTGAAACTGAACCAAGTTCTGTGCATGGAAAGAGCAAAGTTTCAGCGAAGTGTACAAATGCAAAGGTGCAAAGGTGCAAAGCTTTAGCAAAATAAATTTATGTTGTGTCAAACCTGAAGAACTGATTTGCTGATGCAAGCATCATGTCAGCATTATCCATTTTTGACCCAGCTTTGTTGTGACGTGACAGTATTGAACTCACAAAGTAAGGTGCAGAGGAAATCAAGAAACTGTGTTAATTTTATGACACAAATGATGAACCACTGGAAGTGGTTAGTGCGGATGTGAAAAGGGTGCACAGTTGAATGGCCCTTGTTTAGAAACCACGTCGACAGGGAGTGTAGGAACCTGCCCTTTACTATTTTAGCAGAATAGGTTCTCAAGAGTCAGATATGGGAATCGCAGTATTCAAACATCTCGAAACTGATTGCCAATGCATACCTGTTGGTATTGCTAATTGTGAAAGTGGCTTTGCAAAGTACAATGTAATCAAGACTTAAATAAGAAGCAAACTGTAAACACCAGCTGTCTGTGACCTTATGAAAGTGCCAGTTGACACACCATTTATGAAATGTATGACTTCGATAAGGCATTTGACTTCTGAGCAACATAAAAGGCCACAATAATTAGATAAAACCCATGGACTTTTGAACAGTCAAAGACAATGGCTGAATGTGTGATTTTTTAGAAGACTTTCCAATTAAAACTGTTCACATGCAATGACAGAATAACAAGTTTTGTATGCTTTGAATTATTAACCTACTTTGTGTGTGCATTAACTGAAGAAGCTGCTTAAGTGTGATCTATGGCAAATACTCTTCAATGAACTACATTGAATGAGGAATTTTATCTGCTCAAAACGATGCTCTACTTTGTCTGAGCTTCAATGTGATTTTGTAATCAGTATCATCATGAGCATTTACTATCACTCTATTGTTTGTGCATCACTTGAAAAAAATATTTATAAATTATGAACCTATTTTTGTTGTACAATCATTTCTTGAAACCGTAATGAAATGAGTGTATTACCTTGAAGATCAGTAAAAAAAAAAAATGGCCGAGAAATAACTGTACCATAATTGATCAAAAAAGCATGGTTGGTCAGTACTATCTTATCAAGGAAGGAGCCATAAATTGAAATAGTTTGGTTTGATATTCACGTGAAACATGTCTTTTGGCTATGATAAAAGACGTTAATGATTCATTTTCTTATCTCCAGAATGACCTATGTGATAAGCCTACAATAAGGGGTCTTGTGGTAGCAATGGATATTTAAAAATTGAAAACGTCTATTGATAAATGAAAAGTGGCTACTAAAAAAAATTACTGAGTGCTAACCTACTTAGGGATCCATCATTAGCAAGCTATTAGCCAGGATATACATTTGACTATTCAAGGTCACTCAAGGTCAAAATTAACCACACCAAAAGAAGTCACATGGGTGTTTTTGCCAGTCATGATCATTACCTACAGTGAATCTGTGACACGTCATTTTCGAGATATAAGTCAATATGTCAGAATGACCTTCAGTTAAGCTTTTCAAGGTCGCTGGAGATCAAAAATTCACAATGCCATAAAACATATCTATAGGTTTTTTCCTATGAACACTTACTAATAACCATGGGTCTAGTATCCACCATTTCCAAGATGCTAACCAATATTGTATTTGACAATAAGTCTGACCTTACAAGGTAAAAGTTGACATCACCATCGTAAACCCCGTTGTGATATCCTATTAATGTTGAACAATAACGACGGATCTAGCAGCCACTGACAGGATGTAAGCCAATATGTCCTTTTGACCATATGTTTGACCTTTCAAGGTCACAAATTACATCGCCATCAGAAATCCCATTGCTATTTTTCTATCAATGTTTCGTAGTAACCATCGGCCGAGGATGCACCATGCCAAGATAATAGCCAAAATAACATTTTCTAAGCATGCATTTACCGATCATTGCCCACAATGAAAATTCCTTTAAAAGTCAGAATTCGTCAGTTATACTTTCTAGTGAAGAAACTCGTTTCAGCCTTCTCTAAGCAACATTTCTGTCACCTTTCAGCAAAAATCTGAAAGACAGTTTGGCGTTTCTTTTTTTTTCTTTTTTTTTCTATTTCTTTTTTTTATTCCTTTGTTTATGGATTTGTTCGGCTGCTTTTGTGGTGAGGTGGTCGAAATAAAACTAAAACTAGGCTGTGCAGTTTTTACTATATTTTTCGAGCAAAATTTTAATGTTGGAGGAAAGAATAACATTGAAAATTTTAGGAAGTCGGGCAAAAGAATCTCTCAGTGCTACACCTTGGTATTTTTACATCATGTTAAATGTTGATTGACAAATTTTGCAGAATTCATTAAAATTGGTATTATATTTGTGTCTTTTTTTCCAGAACCACTTCCTTGTCATCGTTACCCTATTCAGTAATCCGAACTCTTTACACTCCATACGATAACGTGTCACTGACCTATATAATATGGAAGTACTATATTGTTCATATGCACATGCTCTTCTGTAGAATTTTGACGTGGGCTGCATTAGTCCAAAAGGGTCTTCAGCGGGTAACTACTCATAACATGTTTCGGAGCCTGTATCCGTATGTCTCTCTGAGTAGCGGATCCTGGTCTAAGCTAACTATTCGGCAAATATAACTCACATCATAATAATTTTGAACGTGTCAAATGATGAATTAGCTAAACAAGGGAAGCTCTGCTTATAAATGCAAAGCTTCGATATGAATAAAGAATACCTGTCAAACTAAACATAATTACTAAATTTGTATAATACAAGTTCAGAAAAGAATAGTTTGACTTACCCCTGAACCAGCATGTACTTTTTCTAGCTGGATAGCTCACCTTCGTTTAACCACCTGTCAGTGTGTAACTAGAATAGAGACTGGGGCATTATATTCAGCCCCAGTGATTATCAAATAAATAGTCACAACTAGACCGCCTGTATAAAAGCCAGGGAATTCTTGGTGAACACTGTGACAATGGACACCCTGGGCCAGAAATGTAAAACAAACCCCATAATGACACCTTCCCCTCACTATGAAAGTCTTCAAACAATAAAACTGTATTTTGCTGTCAACTCTGAGGTAATGTTTAAAAAGAATGAGCCAAGTGTGGGACACTTGAGTAAATAATGTAAATCTTGAATATTTTTTTGACATTAAGTAAATGTACACTTAGGCATGTCACGATAGAATGGAGGTCATTGACATTTAAGTCAAGAAAATGTATTCAAAATATATTTTTTCCTGACCAGGAGCTAAGTCGATTTAGGCAAACTTGTAACCGTCGCAGGCCACTGCTTGCTACCGAAAGTCCTTGGGGGTTTGACTTGACAGAAAACATGAAGCCAAAAATGTCTGAAAGGTGAATATTAAAACAGAATAAAGCCAAAAGATAAAATTAAGTAGCAAAACATGCAAGTCTAGAATCTCTGAAATTAATGACACCAGACTTTCTAACAATCTCTGGATATATACAGCAAAATTTGTAGAAATATTTGATCAAAAGTACATCTTTGAATCCTCTTGACACAAGTTTATTGTTAAGAGATTTGGTTCTGATGCAAAGCCCTGAAACTGAGAACAAATGCGGCGAAATCTCAATATTTGTGACAAAAGTGTATTATATCGAATAGTTTCCTAAATATTACTGTCAGGGAAAGGATAGTTAACTACTTCCAAGTTCAACTCATCAATTTTGGGATTGACTTTAATGCAAAACCTGTCATTAGTGACCGGAACATCCAAGTACAAAAACATATCTCCCAAACAATCTGATTTAAAACCTCCCAAAGGGCTTGGGGGGGGGGGGGGTTACTGCCTGTGTTAATGGATATATAGGCTCCCTGCATAGTGACAAACCCTATTATTACACATAATAAAATAGGAGGTCAATACTATACATTTTCTCAAGGGGGGGGGGGGCAAAGCAATCCATTTTCTTATTTCTTATGCTACTACTGCCACATGGGGGGGGGGCACATAAAACAAAACATCATCCAAAAGAGTGTTTATATATTTTTAACCTGATAAGCATATTGACAGGTGCATTTAAAATATTTTCTCCCCAGACAAATTTTCAGTTCTGATTCCGCGAGGATGTGGCGACAATTCAATTGTGTGGAAAGAAAAGCAGCATTTACAAGTATTTCATGTCAGTTCCATTCTTTCAGTCTCCTTGGCAGTGACACACTTTATCCTTTAAGAGCCACATTAATTTTTGCTGACATCCATGGTCTCCGCTTAATAAGTTGTCTAACGACGCATTTTTTGTAATGTTTGGCATTCCCAGGAAAACATTATTCCGAATAGTATTTACATTTTATGAATTTATTTTATTTAGCCGGGGGGGCTACTTGTATGAACTAGTCGGTTGTAATAGCCCTCGGCTAATGTTGTATAATTACATGTCCTGAATTAAAATAAAGCTTTTTATCTTGTAAATTGAAAGAAAAAGCGTAAAAATTGTGCTTTTATGATTGACAAACTGTTACATCGACTTGAAAATACCGTAACATTTTGTCAATTATAAAAGCACAATTTTTACGCTGTTTCAATTTATGTGGCCACATAAAAATACCAAATTCAACTGAACTGAGGGTAAATGTAGGCCTACCTTACACGATGTTTTTTTAGCACTTTCATGGTTGAAAATTGGCAAAACAATGTAAAACTAAAATAATTGTAATAAATAGAGTAAAATTATACTCGTTTCTGCCATCCGTAGGACTGAATCACTTCCGGTAAACACCGCATGTTTGGTATCATTGGAAAGTTCAGAACATCGTCTACATCAGTAAAATGCTTTCTCATTGGCGAAATGTGACTGCAAAGCGGTTAATCTATGCCAAACATCACTGTTTCAAAGGTAAGAAACCTTATTAGAAACCTCATTAGGACGATCGTTTCTACTGGCTGATGGTGATGTAGTCATGTGACCTATTGGAATAATTAACGCTGAAGATGATTCACATGGACCAATATGAAAATGGATCGCTCAGACCATCACTTCCTCCATCCACCTCTGCCCAGGTCTCAACAACATGCCATTGGTAAAAGCATGGATGCCGGACACAGTAAAAGTGGCAAATCGATCTCTCTTTTGATGAGCTGTTAAAGTATAAAAGCTTTGATATTTACATAGGATTGGCACTCCGAAAGTTCTGGAGCTTTCTATTACGAACGCAAGACAAACAGAGACATATTATTCTCTGTACGTTTGGTACCGATGAAAGTAACGTTATGTGCCCCGACTACATTCACACATCGGAAGCATTTTAAGCTCAGCTGCCTTGTCAGTCAGCTGAGCTTATCTTATGGTCCTCCGTCCGTCAACAATTCACATTTTCGCATTTTTTTCCCCCGAAACTGTCAGCCAGATCCACTTCAAACTTGGTGGGGATGTGCCTTGGGTAGGTCTGTACCAAGTTTGTTCAAATGGTCACGGTCCAGTGATTTTTGGATTTTCTATGAATTTTTTTTTTTTGGGGGGGGTTCTTTTTTAGGCGAATCTTCAAAAATCTTCTCCGAAACCGCTCACCCAATTGCTTTGATATCACACAGAAACATTCCCTGGGACTCCTAGTTCTTAATTTGTTCACCAGGTGGCGCTGCATTTTTTTCTTATTGTTCATGATTTTTTTTGGTGTTATATCTATTTTCGACTTCTTCTCCAGAACCGTCACTCAGATTAAGCTGAATCATGGTGGATATGTTCCTTGTAGAAGGGTGAAAGAAAGTTGTTCACTCTGTGGGAATGCTGCGGATTCCTGATTTTTAACGATTTTTTCAATTCGGGTACTTATCGTTCAATGCAGCTATCCTTTTCATTACTATGGAAGTCAATGAGCATTCTAATGCAAATTCACATTTTCGACTTCTCCTCCAAAACCGTCATCCAGATTAACTTCAAACTTGGTGGCAATGTACCTTGCGTGGATTTCTACCAGATTTGTTCAAATGGTCATGCTACATTGATTTCTGGATTTTTAATGATTTTTTGTTGTTTTTTTGGACAAATTTTAAAAAATCTTCTCCAAAACCACTCACCCTATTGCTTGACATCATACAGAAAGACACCTAGGGAGTCCTTGTTCTTAATTTGTACACTAGGTGGCCCTGCAATTTTTTTCTAATTTTTCATGATTTTTTTTTTGTGTGTGTGTATGTTATAACCTTTTTCCACTTCTTCGCCAGAACCGTCACTCAAATTAAGCTTGAACGTGCTGGATATGTTCCTTGTGAAAGTAAAACAATGTCGTTCACTATGTGGGAATGCTGCGGATTCCTGATATTTAACAATTTTTTTCAATTCGGCTACTTTTCGGTAAATGCACCTTTCCTATTGATTACTATGTAAGTCAAAGGGCATTCTAATGCTAATTTACATTTTCGTCTTCTTCTCCAAAACCGTCACCCAGTTTTACTTCAAACTTGGTGGGGATGTACCTTGGGTGGGTGTCTACCAGGTTTGTTTCAATGATTTTTGAACGTTTTTACGATTTTTTTTTTTTTTTTTTTTTAGATCTTTGCAAAGTTTCAATAGGAAAGTTTAACATGGGAATTTCTTGTAATGGTTATAACTTAAATAATTTTGGCCAAATTTATTTCAAACTTGGTGGGGATGTGCCTTGGGTGGATCTCTACTAAGTTTATTCAAATGGTTATGCTCTATTAAGTTTTTGATTTTTTAAAAAATTCTTTTTAGGGGCAAACCTTAAAAACTCTCCTCTGAAACCGCTCACCCAATTGCTTTGATATCGTACATAGACACTCCTTGGGACACCTAGTTCCCAATTTGTTCACCAGGTTGCACTGCAATTTTTTTTTCTAAATTTTTTTCTAAATTTTTTAAATTGTTTTGCCATTTTTCATTGGTTCTCAGAGCCGTCACTCAGATTAAGCTGAAATGTGATGGATATATTCTTGTGGAAGGGTCAAAGAAAGTTGTTTACTAGGTGGCACTGCTTTGGATTCCTGATTTCTTAAGGATTTTCAATTAAGGTATTTATCGGTCAATGCAGCTTTGCTATTGATTACAATGCAAGTCAGTGGGCATTTAAATGCCAATTCACAGGACAACTGACACAAAATTTACCGTTTACTTGATAACTTGAGATCTGCTTTGAGTTTATACCGTGATGCTGCACGTTAAGGTCTCAGTGTGAAGGTCATGCTTAGACAGTACATGAATGACCTTGACCTCTTTTCTGGGGTCACAGTGCAACATACATGAATTTTTCTCTTCATTATAAATTGAGAACTACTTGAACCTTGATATTGCACATGTAAGGGTTCTTCTATAAAGGTCGGACTTACTCACAACATGGGTGACCTTGATCCTTTCCCAAGTTCACAGAGCTGCAAGTGTAATGAATGTCTAGGTCAGCTGAGCATGGGCTGTTCACAAAGCTCTCTTGTTGATGATTTTTTGTTCTTTTTTTTTTAAAGTCTTGCTCTGTATCACTGCTCACCCAATCACTTTGATAACACACAGGGGCTCTCCTGGTTCTTTATTTGTTCACCAGGTGGTGCTGCAGTTTTTAGCTCTGCTGACTTGCTAGTGAGACTAAGCCTTTCAGTCTTCTGTCTTAGAAATACTTCTAAACGCTGTATATGCACTCAGTTAAGGCTGCACACAGGTCAGTTGCAACCTTGATTTTGTGGGACCAGCTGGGGACCACATTTAAGCTTAATCTGAGTGACGGTTCTGGTAAAGAAGTCAAAATAGCTTAAACACACACCAAAAAAAAAAAAAAAAATTAGAAAAATGGCCACCTGGTGAACAAATTAAGAACTAGGAGTCCGCGGGAGTGTTCCTGTGTTATATCAAAGCCAGTTGAGTATGCAGTTTCAGTGATTTTTCGAAAAAACAACAAAACATTCATTAACAGATCTGCGTGAACAGCCCATCCTCAGCGGACATAAGCTTGTTCACAAAAACTTTACAACAAAATAAACCCGTGTTGAGCTTTACCTGAATACATATGACATTATGAAGTATTTGTAAGACTTGCCTCAACAAAAACTTACTAAAACATAAATTTTACTGTAGCAGCAGAAACTGAAAAATATTTAAACGACACTTCAAAAAGAACATTGCTACTGAGAGAAAATACATAATATTGAGCATTAGAGTACCCATTGACATGCCACAAATACATCCACCAAGTGACGGTACCAACGAAGTCGAAAATAGCAAAAACAGAAAAAAAAAATAATAAACACAGGAAACATTTGTGCCACCTGGTGAACAAATTAAGCACTAGGTATCCCTAGGAGTGTTCCTGTCAGATATCAAAACAATTGGGTGAGCAGTTTCTTCAAAGTTTCCTAAAAAAAGAACTAAACTTAACATACCTTCAATGCAAAGCGTTGACTGATGGGTCTGCAATTTGCTCAAATTAGGCCATGGTCACACCAACATCTCACAAGTTAATCTTGCCAGGCCAGTTAAGCATATTGCCAAATATGAGCTAAATACATGGAAGCGTTCTGTAGATAACGAGAATGTGCACATCCCGAAAAAAGCATGAAAACATAAAGGGTCCCTTATAAATTCCTGAATTAGAGCATAATACATCGAGGCATTTGGAAGATATCATGGTAACGAGCCCTAACAAACATTCAATCAAGGTGCCATTTGCTCACATTAGGTCATAATGACACAAAATCTAATCAGATCATCTTGGCATACAAGATAACCGTAGTATAAAATTTGAGCAAGATACATGTAATCATTTTGGAGATATCGCGATAATGAGCCCTGACGAACATATAATTAGGCGACATTTGTTCAAATTAGGTCATGGTGACACCAAAATCTAATCAGTTTATCTGGACATGCTAGATAAGTCTTCTGCCACATTTAAGCAAAATAGATTAGAGCATTCTGGAGATATTGTGGTAAGGAACACTTAAAAGCATGTAATTAAGCTGCCATTTGGATAAATTAGGTCATGGTGACACCAAAATCTAATCAGTTCATCATGCCAGGTAAGGTAAGCATATTGCCAAATTTTGAGCAAAATACATGGGGTGGACCATTAAATATTCTTAAAATCCAAAAATCAAGGGAGCCTGACCATTTGAACAAACCTTTGTAGAGATCCACCCAAGGTACATTGCCACCAAGTTTGAAATAGTCTGGCCAAGGGTTTTGGAGAAGTCAAAAATGTAACAGAGAACTGGTGGAAGGACTGAGCTTCCTTTAAAAACTCGGATGGACTAGAAGTCAGTTGAGCCAAAAATACTAAAAAAATCATTGGAGCGAGACCATTTGAACAAACTTGGTGGAGACCCACTGGAGTACCATTGGCACCAAGTATGAAGTGAATCTTGCTGATGGTTTCAAGCAAGTAAAAAATGTGAATTATGGATGGACAAAAACCAAAAAAAAAACCGCAGGCCAGAAATTGAGGTGCTAATGATCCCCTGAGCTAACAAGTATACCCCGCCCCAGGAGTGGTGCTTCATGGATGTTGGGGGGAGGGGGGATTGTATTGCTCTGCATGTAACTAATCTCAACTGTATTCATTGCACTTGATATTGCACTTTTTTTTCTTTGCAATTGTATGCTGTTATAGTAGGGCTCCATTATAAGTGATGTCAGTATCAGCTGATTCATGTGGGTTCTCGGTAGAGGGCTCTGTAGCTAGTATGTCTGGTCCATTAGTTTCTGTTGTAATGCCACCTTTGTCGGTTTAAAACCATTCTGCCTAGAAACGCAAATTTTTTGTGTGGTAAGTGGTTGTATATAGTGAAAATACGCCTCTCAATTTGTTAACTTTTGCGGCAAAACTATTCAATGAATTGCAGAATGTTAAAGTACTTTAACACAGAATCTAATGGGAATAGACACCTCTAGCACACAAGAATGCTGTGTATTGGGTTGTATATTCAGCCTTATACACATACAAATGCTAGTTGCGACCTCTCTTGCTAAAAAGTATTACATCAATAAACAGCATAAGCAAATGAAAAACAAACTGATGCAAAGTTGAATAATTTTGTTTAATGAATGACAAATACTGACATTTTAGCTGCTCCAAGCATATCTTATGGTGCTCCTTTTTTCCAGTCCTCAACAATTTGTTAACATAGATTGTGTCCTTCTTCATCAAAATTAACACGAGGTTCAGCTTTAATGTGAAAACATGGTCACATGACATGGACCATGAATGGCAACAACTGCAACATGTAGTATAAGTCTACCATCTACCTTGAAGAATGACCATCTTGTCTGGCGTTCTTACAGATAAGGCTTATTATTTATTGCTGCTTACCCATTCTTTCTTGCCTGCCAACCACTTTGTGGCTCACGGCTTCTGGTCCCTTGCAATTTTCAGTCAGTGCATTTCTTATAAAATTTTATTGGCGGACAGACACTGGACAAATTTTTACAATTTTTATCACGTAACCACATTCTACACATTTTCTTTTTTCTTTAAATCAGCGACCTAACACTGATGTATTGGCATCCAACTCTTCCACATTAAAAACCAGCAGAAATGGTCCAGTGCCTTGACTGCTGTCTGCCTTTTATTTCATGCTGTTTACCTTTTATTTCATGCTGTTTGCCTTTTATTTCATGCTGTCTGCCTTTTATTTCATGCTGAGAATGGCAACGGTGATTTGTCAACAGCTTTACCTTGCACTCTGCATGCCAGTCATGCATTTAGACTGTGCCAAGGAAACCTGTCCACTCCAAATACCACAGGGTTAAGTCTGTAGTTTCATTCCAAAAATATATCTGCAAGACCAGTTATTTTTATTGGATGAAATGCATACTGGTACATCGAACTTTCATAATGTATGTATGAAAACACTGTAACTGGTCAGATCATTTCACACTTTGTAGTTTATACTTATTACTTGGCTGCCGGAAAAAGTAATGAAATGAGTATCACTGATTGCCTCTAAGCATAATCGAACTCCGTGTTATATCTGCTCTTGCGGGCTGAGATAACACACAACCTGGTCTGTTTTAAAGGCAATATCACCAAGTGCCTTGGAGGAAAACAAGTCCAAAAGCCCAATAGACTCGACGTGGCACCTGCATGCACACTGCACAGACACATTTCTGTACTCCTTTACACATAATGAAGTCCAGTAACAGAAACTTTTAACTACCAAGTACATAATACATCTGGATTATGGTGACAATGAGGAAATGAAGCTAACAATGCATGTTTATGCTTTTCCAACTGAGATGGTGGAAAATGCTGAAAAGAATCATGCTGAACAGTGTTAAAAAAAGTATGTGTTATTTCTAACATTTATGCCTGCACTTATAATTATAATACAAGCTAAACATTTTCACATGGATTACACATATATAGAACACACATTTGTGTGTCTTTATGATTGTTTTACAACACCTGCGAAATGAAAACGCCCCCTACATAAAAAAACTCACTGAATGTTACAACTGTACTTTCATGATATATATTTTTGTCACAGAATGAGAGTATAAGAACTATCTTCATGTGTTCAAAGTTCTCAAACAGAAGACCATTATATACATGAACCAATATGCTTGACCTAGTCACAACTTTGCTTTTCATTTTTTGCCTGACAAGACATGCCTCAGCTTGGGCACCACCATAATGTACAATGTGTTGACTCATGTTGGACAACATGCATTAATCCTTAAAGTGCTAATAACTGCTATAGTAAATTTCTCATACCATTTCACATATAATTAACAAAAGATTCAAATTCCTCATGAAGATACCTTTCATTCAAATGCCAGCAAGCCTTGTCTAAAGCAAAAAGTGCTCTTAGTCAACAGCTTTCAGCGGGGCCCTTTGCGCACAAAGTGTGCCAAGGAAAGCCGTTGACTCAGTATTAGATCAGCGCTTTAAGGGTTAGGAAAACACCAAATTTACAATGGTAACTACAGCTTCATGCAATGAATCGTGATAAATGGTGACTTAAATGGAGAATACAACATTTTTCCAAATCAAGCAAAGAAACAGTCTGCACTTGTCACATGGTATATCCCTTCTAAAAAGTGAGTTTGGGGGGAACAAAATCTTGCTCAAAAATGAAATGATATGAATACAAAATAACCACTGGTCTTGATACAAGAAACAGCTTACCATTTGGCAATTTTACAACCTGCACATAAAGTATATGGAAGCAAAGAAACTGAAGGAAAAAAAACGCATACACCATTCATCAACAAAATTAACACATTTGACAGAAATGAATGCATGTTATGTGGCATTATTCTCATTCCTGAAAACTGACCTCAGTTTGAGATCAACACAGTCAGGCTGAAAAAGTTATTTTTTTTTAAACATATTTTTGAGATCAGTTGAAATTTGGGATGTACATTTTGAAGTTGAACACTCCAAGAAAATGTGTAATATATGAGGACAGGAAAATATGGAATATGTGACATGTTTTCAATGCTTTAAGGTTGGGGTAAAATGGGCCAATTTGGAGGGCTGGCACACTAAATATGGATTTGAGCAAGGAACAACCAAGGCAATGTGAGCTGGGGGCAATGTGAGCATAGAGTTGTATTATGCTCTGAAACTTTCGTCCACATAACCCTAATCACCATCCCCACCTTTTGACCCAATATATATCTGTAAAATGTGCACACAAGGAGAACAGTGGAAACTCAAAATTTCGCAAGACTGGAACAGGGAAAACGAAGGACTGTCCTTTTAACAAGTTAAATACACAATGCTCTCCCATTATTGAGATACCCTGTCAACATAATGATTATTACCAATGAGTCTACATGATCGAGCGCAGTGGACAAATTCACATTTATTCTCACATTGTCATCTTTAAAATAACTGCCATTTTTCATTTAGGTTTCTACCATTTTAACCTGAATTGTGTTCCAAAGTTTTTACACCACTAGAGCTAATGGTAATGTTTGAAATCTTCTTTATTTAATTACAGAATAATATGGTTCATAATGATGACAACTTCCTAAATCCTAAGGTCTCAAGCATACATTATCAGTACAAGGACATAAACAATTACACATTGACATTATAATTTCTTACAGAATTGGATTTTTTTTCCGTTGCTCAACCCTCCCAGCCACTCCAAACCTTAGAAACAGCCGGACATGTCTTCAAAGTCACTAGATGCATATCAAATGTGGTTCTAAATTGCCAGTCAGTTTTTTTAAAAAAAAACTTTATTTTGGATGGAGTTAAAACCCGGACATTTTCAAATGATTTTAACTTCACGAAAGAGATTTTAAATGACAATTAATTTCATGATGATTAATTTTCTGGCGGCCAACCACTAACAAAGAGAGTTCAACCAGTCAAACTACACAAAGTTGGTTAACATGACCAGGGCCTTACTATGATATTATTTTTTCAATGTGGGGGTGGGGGAATGGAGGTAAAGGTAAACAGTTAAATTCAAAAGGGATTTTTATATACATGTTTCACTGTATCCAAAATTTTCAACCTTAAAGTTTCATTTTATGCTTTGGGGCTCTTGAAGGAGACCTGCAGTGGCTTGTCATTTAAATAGTAGCCATTCAGAGACTGGATGGCATTCACTGCGTCATTATAGTCCGTCATGGTGACAAACCCATATCCTTTGCACTGGTTTTTAGCATGATCAAAAATGCAATTAACTTTCTGGATGGCTCCGTAGGGTGCAAAGAGCTGCCACAGTGTACTCTCTGTAGCATCCAGCCCAATGTTGTACACAAACAGCACATACCCATCCATGTTGGAATTGCCCATCATAGGGTTGTACCGGTGACCCCCCCTGTTACTTGGTCCCATATTGCGCATAGGCCCAGGTCCACCATGGTACCCCCCTCTCATGCCAGAATAATTGTGTTGTGGGCCTGCCATTGGGGGAGGGGGACGTGCTTTGCCGCGGTTATCCGCAAATTGGATGTTCAGTGCTTCCGTGCCGCCATTTGGAGTTTTACCGTGCCAAGCATCAATGGCCTTCTGAGCATCTTCCTTTGCAGCAAACAGCACAAAACCTACCCCTTTAGACAACCCTGTGATCTGGTCCTGCAGAACGCGGACCTGAATCACCTTACCAAATGGTTCAAACAAAACCTGCAGTTCTTCCTGGCCCATCTGACGAGGAACACCTGTGATGTACAAGTTGGTGTTCTTGGATTCCTCACCAGGGGGCCTTGCATATGCTACTTTCAGTGTCTTGTTCTGTAGTTGCAAACCATTCAGTGTGCTGATGGCATTTTCTGCATCTTCCGCTGTCTGATAATCAACAAAACCAAAACCATAGCTGTAGCCGGTAGCTCTGTCGCGGATTATCTTGCAGGATTTGATTGGCCCAATGCTCATAAACATGGACCGGAATTCTTCATCTGTAAGACTCTGTGGCAAGTAGTTTACAATGAGGTTTGTTTGAGACTGGTGTCCTGCCATGCTGTACACCTAGAAATCCGTCCGTCAGATTAGGCAGCACTTCAGCTTTTTTACGTCTCCGGAGAAAGCCTCGTCTGTATACAGTCAACCTTTGATGATCTCCTCTCTTCATGATGCCAGAAAAAAATTAAGCATTAAAAAATGAAAATGGTCACGAGCAAAGCTGTAAGCAGCAAGAAAGTGTGATGTAATGATTCGAAAATATAACGTTCATCATCATAGTCAGTGAATAAGTAAAATTCTTCACGTGGTTTGCATTTCATCCCCACATTAATCAGATTTTAGCCACATGCCTCTAACAACATGCTGATTGAGTTTGACACCTGGACTGCAGTATTGTGAATTAGACCAAACAAAGGATATTTCAGCTTGTTGTCCACTCCCAAAATAACAGAGGTTAATCAGGAAAGCTTTTTCGGGGTTTTTTTTGGTTTTTTTTTTTTTATTTGTATCATTATCAGGGACACTTCACTGTTTTACCATGGGTCATTAATAACAAAAATGCCTACAAATGAGTTACATAGGCCAGAAAGTGAAATCACAGGTGCAACATGAGAAAACAAGACATACAGCTTTGGCCAAGGTTACTTCGCATATAAACCAGCATCCCTTGTCCAGCACAGAACGAAGCGTTTCTGTGGGACATTATACAAAATGGCAAAATTCCCAAAATTTAATTTTCAATATTTTTGTTTTCTTTCAAAATGCAAATGTTACATGGTAAACTCCCATGCCAATTATCAATGAGATCAAAATTCACAATTTAAATCTGCTTCTATCCACATAATGAAGTATTTATTCACTGACCTGATCTGATTAAAGAAAACCCAAGAGGACTGTGAAAGTCCTGCACTCAACTGACCTCATATGCACAGACTAAAGTGGACCTGTGAATCTCAGAATAACAAGGTTACCTTTTTTTTAAAGACTTTCATCATTGTGCCTAATGAACATATCCCCTAACAGATCTGAATGAATTTTGATAATTTGTTAAAAATCAGAAAATGACAGCATCACCATGTGGTGAATGAATTTGGTGAAGATTCCATGTACATGCCCAATAAGTCTGATGAGGAACAAACTATAATTTTGGGGGAAAAATTGGAGAAAAGGGAAAACACAAATATTCTTAAAAAAGCAAAAAATAATCACAAACTATATTTCCACCAAGTGTCAATAGAATCTTAGTGACAGTTTCAGAGAAGTTACTATTTATTCATTATTATAAGGTTGTCTTTGCTGAATATTTAGCTAAGACAAGAAGCTGCTACTGAGAGAGACATGTATGGGTACAGGCTCCGAAACATATTCCGAGCAGTTACTCGCTGAAGATCCTTCAATTAATTTGGGCTTATACACCCCAAGTCAAAATTATACAGAATGTGTGCAATATGGACAATAGTACTTCCATATGTATATAGGTTAGACAGTGACAGGTTAGCTTATGGAGAGTAAAGCATTTGGACTGCAGAATAGGGTTAGGACTACCAGGAAGTGGTTCTGGACAAAAATACATGCACAATAACCGGTTTAACAAACTAAATTTGTGAAAAAAAATCATAGTGCCACCTGGTGAACAAATAAGGTTAGGGTCCTGAATTTCAGAGCAATTGGCTTGCCAGTAAACTGGAGACAATTTTTTAAAAATTTGCCAAAAAATGAACAAATAAAAAACCATACAAACTGCAAAAATCACTAAGTGTGACCATTGGAGACAATTTTTAAGATTTTGCCAAAAATTGAACAAAACAAAAATCATATAAACTGCAAAAATCACTTAAGAGTGACCATCTGAAAAAACTTTGTACAGATCCATCCAGGTACCAAGCTTCAAGTGAATCCAGCTGATGGTTTTGGAGGAGTTGAAAATGAGTATGACATATGACTGACAATCCTTTAAGCTCAGCTGAGCTAAAAAAAAAAAAAATCACTCACACTTTATCTTGAAAATGAAAGTGTTCTTAGTGTATGGCATGGTTGCACTTGGTGCAAGCAGATGACATGAGGCAGTTTTATTATCATAATCACATCTCTGTCTCAAAAAAAAAAAAAAAAAAAAAAAAAGTAAATCAGTTTCGGCAAGATTGAAAACTATCTCCAAGATAGAAAGTCCAAATCTATTGAATGAAACTCAGTTGTTTCTTCACTTGCAAAACATATCAACCTTAATAAGGTCCCTTTTCCAGCACATATGACCAGCATACCAATCATGGTCTCCTCTGACCAAACAGTGCTGGTGGTTTGGCATCACATAGGTTACTCCAGTCTTCTTACTTCGACAAATTTGGACCAAAATAAAAAGACTATTTCTTCAGAAGCCTCAGTTTCAAATGACAAGCATGGAGGGAAAAAATTCATTTTGTTATCATTTGCTTAACAAGGCTCGCGAATTTGCATATCTGCTGAACATGGACAAGTCAAATTGCAATCTGGGTAAGTGAAAATTGCAGAACACTACCCCTGGGAACAACCACAAATTTTGGCTTCTCTAAATGATATTTGCATGGTTGGACAAACCTTCTTGGATAGGGGGCTGGCCTTGTAGACTGCTACTATAAAAAATCGAATTGCAGAACCCTGGTTTGTGACAATGTAAAGTTTGTTCCAACTAACCAGTCAATTACCTCATACGCAAAGCACAATTTGAGAGGTATAGTTACAGGTACAAGGTGTTCACACAGCGGCAGAGTACGTAATTTTTAGCCTTTATTTTATACAATATGGGGGACAAAGTTACAAATACAAATTGTTTCTGAATACACAAAGGACACATTAGCCTTCTTTTCCACAAAACACAAAGAGGGAGGCACAGCTATGGATAAGAATGGTTTACACATACAGAGCAGGCATAATCTGTAGCCTTGGTTTTATTCACAGTGGGCCTGCTTTATGAACAGAGCTGGAAGGTCGCTGCTAGAAAAGGCATACAATTCATACAAAACGCATTAAATTTTCATTTGTGTAGGAATTCAATCTATGTATGTGTATATGGGTATTCGTAGAAGTCTAACCTTTATTCTCTTCAAATATTTGCTAACGAGTTACAAAAACACCACTTTGAAGGCCCATATTACTCCATAAATTTCAAATATCCCTACCAACACTTTTCTCAGGCTGCTAATGAACCTTGTTAATTTCTTTAACCACCTTGGTACTTTTTTCAGATCATGCAGAAGTGAATTCTGCAAGTAATTTCTCTTAACACTGCAGAAATGTACCTACCACTCCCAATTTGTAGAGTGTAAAGTAATCCAATCCCCAGTAAATAAAGAGGCTAAAGATTATGTCCCCTCTGTGTGTGTGTGGGGGGCGGGGGGGGGGGGGGGGTATACAACATAGATGCACCTGCAACTATCACTAGCAAACTGAGTGTACATGGTTTATTCATTGGTCAGTTGGAATAAACTATACTTCATTTTAAGGTTAAGTCTTGAACTGGTCAGTCAAAATAGACCCTTTTAGGACCCCGGAGGGCAGCACTTCAGGGTGATCATTTGCAAAACATGAATCCCTTTGAAGCTTTTGTTAAGCAAATATCCCAATTTATGCAAATGACCACCATCAAGTGCTGCCATCTGGGGTCCTAAATTCCACTATTGGCTACCTTACATGTACTGTATTCTACTTGGTTACAACACTTGGTGACTCAGAACAAGAAAAAATTTGAACACAATATACACATCTTGGAAACTGGGAACAGGGCAGAAGAGACCTGCACAGCAGGGTTTTTTCTTTCAGTGGTACGTATCTGGTCTTCACTTTGTTCACACTAGTGATGCTTCATGGCCTGCACCAGTTGCTATGTGGAGTCTACCCACAACTGCTCTCTCACTATCTTCTCAAGTTTGCAACACAGGAGAAAGAAAAAGCCTAAATTCTTGTGTATTTTTATGAGCCCATTTCTCAGAGGCCCATTGGCCATTTCAGAAACAAAGTATTGGTAACTCACATAGCAAAGGAATGCGTCTGCAGCACAAACTTTGCTCTCAACTACAGGTGATGTTTTTGAGAAATGAAGCTAGAAAAGCTTCAGTTGACAATTCTCATGAGCAACAGAACTTGTAAAATCAAGCATTGCATAGCAATACATAGTCCCCCAGAGAATAGATAGTAAGGTTTACTGAATCAGTATTATTTTTTTTTATGTGACTGAACTACTGAAAATTATAGGATGGTGTATCTGGGTGATGGCCTCGACAAGCTGAACATTGAGAAGATCAAGGTCAAGGTCACAGTGACACCATTTTTAAGTGCAACACACTCTTATTCTATGAAGTATTCACACACCAAACTTGGTAGCTGTAGGTATTATGGTATTTGAAACATGGCCTGTACAACCTAAAACTTTAAAGGGGTCAAAGGTCAAATGTCACAGTGACAGGATTTTGGGGAGCAACACACCCCTATCCTAAGAAGTATCCAAGCACAAAATTTGGAAGCTGTAGGTGTTTTGGTAAAGGAAGTAATCCCAGACAAGCTTTATCTTTATGGAGGGTCAAAGGTCAAAGTTGTGACCCAATTTTCTATGCAAAAATATCACAGGAGGTCACAATTTGATAAATGTACCCATGCAAGAAACTGGTAACACCTCCAACCTTTACATCTGGCACTCATAAATACTCACGATGTGTAAGGAATACCACCCATACAAGTGTTTGTGCACTTCTACGGTAGTGCTGCAAATCCAGAAGCATACATGCTCCCAACATTTACAAGGGTCAATCTAGCACTTTACAAAGTTAAATACTTGGATCTTAATTCAAAGGAAAGATCTGGGAGGAAACTTCAGAGATTTACAATAATCTCTGGAAGCCATTTCACAAGCACTAGCTCTCTTAAGCTGCCCCGTTATACATATATACAAAATTTTGAAATTCATTTGAATTCTTGAAATGGCAGCCAATCCTTTAAAAAATCCTGATACTGTCTGGAGAGTGTGTTGTGGGGAGCAAGGTCTCTTCTTGATGTTTTTTTTTAATTCAAAACTTTTCTGCACGCAGTCAACAAACAAAATCCATTCCACACTGAAGCCACCTCACTACAAATTTGTTGCCTGCACTACTGCTATGTAAATTCCCTGAACTGGCAGTCTTGGGAGTATGGAAAACCTGTGTTATTTCATGGGAAGAACTATTGCAACTTCCAATAAATTTTTCAGCAATTTCGACAAAGGTCACCAAGACAAATCACTTTGGTCTCATGTTCTACCAACTTTGTAACATATTCAGCCAGTTTTGAGGTTAACCATTTAACATAAACATTCTTCAAAATAGCAAAAATTCCTTCAAACTTGTTAAATTTACATTAACTTCTTACATACACAACACTACAACAGCATTGTTTACAGGCAACACTACTCAGGTACTATCAATGAACTCTTTGAATCTTTATGATACATGTGTATTATAATTACAAGTATTCTCACCTGTGTGAAAGGCCACTTGTTCTAACCTGCTCTGAGGGGAGACTCCTGCCTCAATTTTTCCCTCTGCGAATAAAAGAAAAAAACAAGAACATGCAGTGTCTTGTACACATTTATTAAGTGTGCGTAAATTTGCACATCTAGACAGCATAGAATATGAAACTGACAGGGCTCATCTCATTCAATACCATACTCCAAGCACTATTTCTAGTTTCATTCTTGGGTTATCCAAGCCGTTGGGAAACAGCCATGTTCCTCATTGTACTTAATTCACTTCCCCATTCTGCACGACTTTTTTGACAGCTGTAGTATATATCCTCCTTCCACCAACCATCAGTATGAAATCCTTTGCTGCACAGTTAGAAAGTCTCAAATTACATCCACAAGTAAAGAACTCTCAAATTACATCCACAACTGATTTATCAAGGAAAACCTTTGCACTGTTCACAATGCGGTTTTTAACACCAGGTCATCTTTGAACACTTGAGCCATCAGACAAATGTAGTAGTTGGTCAACCGAATAATGGTTTTAATAAATTTGGTTGACATCCAGAAGTTCTGCACAATTGGTAATGCCCACCAACACCCCTAGATAAGAGTCTGTTTACAAGATTAAAATGCCCATGTATGATTAACAAAATTTGTGCACGTTTAAACAACAACCACCCCAACTCGCTTTGAACGATTTGTCATGTTATCAACAGATGCCGCCCTCCATTCTTTTTCTTCAGGGTTTTGCATTCAACAAACCCATACTGTCGGAGGCAAGTTGACATTTTAACCTCAACTACTCAACTCAATTTTACTCACACACACATACAAACACAAACACCCCAAAAATTGCTGTGCAGCAACATAGAATCTATTCAAGCCCTGTTCTTGGCAGGCAATAGCTGCCAACCTTTTCACTACACCAGGAGCCCATCACAATGATTCCATCTTGTCCGCCTGCAAGAGTTTTTCACCATCGTCTCCTTGCCCATAGGCCTTATGCTTCTAGCTGATCAAGTATATATGGGCAAGTTTTTCTTGACAACTGGAATAGTCATCAGTCTTGCCCCCACCCAATATTCCCTTCAATCGGGTTCACAAAATAACATCAAAACACTGCAATAATGTCCCAAAGATAACGAAACGAGTAGAGTATGTACTTGCAAAGTACAAGTACCATCTTCCTGACCAAGTGCAAACATCACGCTCACTTTACACAAGCCCAACGAAGCCATTCTTTCAGTTGGGGAGTAAAGCAAAATGTGGCCTTTCACAACTGGTTTTTGAAGTCCACACCAATATATTTTCCTTCAAATTCACCAGTTTAGTTACCATGGGCATGATCGCAAAAACAAGGTGATCGTCATAATGTGAACTTTTAAGCATTTCTTTATCACGTTCAACCTGTATGATCAAGCATGATGCCAAGTATGGTTAATGAACAGCAGTAAACAAATAGAAAAAAAATCACTGATCATAATTTAAAATGTATCAAACCCAGTTATTAAATTGGTGTGGCCTGAAGAAAATATAAAAAAGAAGAACAAAAAGAAATTGCAAATGCCAAACTTGTTTTATTGGGCAGCTGAATGTACAGTTACTTCTAATTCCCACGTCGTCTCTACGTTGCCACTAACACTGCGTCACAATATCAGAACTGTTTGTCTTCATTAAAAATTAAATACAATAATGGATTTTACCATGTTTAATTAAATCTTATTTAAAATCATAAAAGATGAACTTAACCTTGTTGTGACAGTTTCTATCTTGATACATGTACAATCACGGACATACTCTAACATTTTTCACCACGGTTATTTAGTATACGAGTGAAATACTGAAGAATAGCTGTGAAACTGAAAATAATGGAGTATCTCGCACTTGTATCTTGAAAAGTTCTATAGGATTATATAACTTATCTTATTTTATGATTTGAGGCAATTCCAACACACAGTTCAAATATACACAACTTTCACATTCACATTTGACCCTATATATAGGGTCTTCTTAAATAATTGTTTATCATTCACAATATGAAGATGAAAAAGTATTTCAATACAACGTGACTTGTTATCCGTTTCAATATTCCATTTTGCCACCACTTGGACCAAATACAGGAAGTTATCGTCAAGAGACAAGTTTCATGTTTAGTTCTGCACCGTGTCAAACTTAGTGAGATACCTCTGTAACACTGTCAAAACATCTGAAGACTTGAAATGTTCCTAGATTTATATTTTGTACCACTGTGCATTTTCAAACAGCTAAAATCCAGAAGATTTACTTTTTTCCACCTGATACAGACAAACCTACAGAATGACTTACAAGGTGCTCAAAGTTTGACAAAAAGCTGCTCGATCCTTTAAGCTGAATGAAAAACTGGTTTTACACAAAATTGACATGTACATTATAATGGAAAAACAAATGAAATGCCATATTGACCAACACATAAGATTCCAAACAAACCATCTTTTGGGCTTCATACTGAACACAATGTCAAATGACAATTTATGAGATTTTAGTTTACAGATGATGTGTCACCATACATGATTAATGTGAACTAAGAAAACATCTTTTCTCCCCGGCCATTTCAAGTACTCTTACCAAATATCATCACCAAATTGCCTGTTAAATGAAACCACATTCACCTGGCTAAATATTCAGAGAGAATCTGCTGATTAAAACTTATCCCCAGATTATATTCAAAAACCAAAGGAGTATTTCAGAACTTGATATAAGTAACAATGCAATTATCGTCACGTCTGTCCTTCTCATCCACATGAAAAGCAGAGAGTTTGCTCCAACCTCATCCACCCCCGACACCCTGGTGTCAAAAACAAAACAAAAAAGGGAGAGGGGGCGAAAGATGACAAACATGCATATGTACATCAGTGGTTCACAACAAGTCAATAGTCAATTCTGATGAGACACAGTTACAATATTTGTCATGTGTCCAAGAAGTCAGTGGCCCATGAAGTACAAATTTCTCTCTTCTGGGTTTGACAACACTGCAGAAACCCTCCGTATCATATACAATGTTCTAACCAATCTTACAGTTTCATATTTTACACAAAATTTATCACTTGAAATTATTTAATCTTTTGTGTCAAAGAAGAACTTCTTGAATGTTAACACCCATCTTCAACATGTTAAAGGAACTACATGTAATACGTCGAAGAGTGAATCTGCTGCAGTCACAATCCACCCAAAACACAACATGTGACATTAAGTGCCAACTGTGCTTTTTTTTTTTTTAAATTTAAACTTCTAAAAAAAACCTGATTCCAATCTGATGAAACTGAAGCAAGTACACAATTTAAAACATTCACCTAGACCAATCACTTGTCATTGAAAAACCCAACTTCAGTACTTCCCTTCAGTGGAATGATTTCAGTGACAACTTGCTTCTCCAGCCAGATGTCCTGTATATATACCAAGCCTTAATCATCTTGCATTGTGATTTCAGAGGTGACAAAATATGTTTTTCTAAACAAAGTCACAAGGCCTATACTTTTATGCTGCAGTATCACATTTTAAAGCAAGTTGAACAAGATCTGGGAGGTATATGTGCTTTATTTAACTACACGGAACGCGTCACCAATCAGGCGACAACAGCCCTAAGTACTTTGAGATGTTAAAGACACCTCATCAACACAATGATAAATGACACTATAGCATCGGCATTAAGGCTTAGCACTTTTGAACGATACCTGTAAGGGTTTGTCACAATAGTAGTACCCATTCAGGGATTGGATTGCGTTCAATGCGTCATCGTAATTCGTCATTGTTACAAATCCATAACCCTTGCATTGATTCTTCTGGTGATCGCGTATACAGTTCACTTTCTGAATGGCTCCATAAGGAGCAAATAATTGCCACAGTGTGTTTTCTGTTGCATCTAAACCAATATTGTAAACAAAGAGTACATAGCCTTCAGTAGTGGCACTGCCCAAAGGATTGTAGCGGAAACCTCCTCTATTGTTGCCACCCATGTTGCGCATTGGACCCCCACTAAAGCCTCCCCTTGTTCCCCCATGAGGCATGGGTGGTGGCCTGGCCCTACCACGATTATCATCTGCAAATTTTACGCTCAATGCTTCCGTGCCGCCATCCGGAATCTTCCCATTCCATGTATCAATAGCTTTCAGTGCTTCATCTTTCTTGGAAAACAGGACAAAGCCCACCCCTTTTGACAGACCTGTTATCTGATCCTGCAGGACTCTAACTTGAACCAGACTACCAAACTGAGTGAACATACCCTGCAGATCATCTTGGGTCATGTGTCGTGGTAAATTTCTGACATACAAGTTTGTATTCTTAGAGTCTTCCCCTGGTGGCCTTGCTAAGGCCACTTTGATGGTTTTGTTCTGTAGTTGTAGACCGTTTAATGTTTCGATGGCTTTCTGAGCATCCTGCGGCGTCATGTACTCGACAAATCCAAAGCCATAGCTGTACCCTGTTGCTCTATCACGAATGACCTTGCATGATTTGATTGCTCCGATGCTGAGGAACATGGACCGAAACTCCTCATCCGTAAGAGTCTGAGGCAAATAGTTTATGATCAAGTTGGTCTGGGCGTTGTCTGCAGCCATTTTCTTTCACGTATGACCTTGTCCACAAATGGTTGTAACAACTGGCTGTGACAAGTTGCTGGATGAACCTTCGTCTTGCCGAAAGCAGCAAGAGTGACTGTGCAATGACTACTTGTTCCTTCCTCTTCATGGTGCCATAAAAAATTAAAAACACAAAAAAAAATTAAAATGTCACGAGCAAAGCTGTAAGAATCAAGAGAAAAAACCTCGATGTAATACAAAACAAACCAAGTTGAGGGCAGTCTCAAAATGTCAACAGATCCTCAGTTATGCTGATTGACGTTGTCCTGGTAAAGCGTCTTTTAACCACATTTTACAGTCCAAATTACAGGCTCATCACAATACAAGCCGACTGCAAAATCACCTCGGACAACTTTGTTGTACATAAACATTACATACTAGATTAGAATTATCTTAATTGTGACATAAAATAGGCCATTCATGCATAAAAAGTATTCAGGGTTTTCAGAGTGCATGAATGGCAGCAAGTCCAAATGTTTACACATATTATATGATGTGGTGAAATTTTGAGATGCCCTTTTCATTGTGAAGTTTTCAACAATATTAACTTAAACCATAGTCTTGGACCTCCTGCTTGCAGAAAAAGAACGAGCAATTTACTTTGACAAGTTCAGGGTAGAAAGAATAAAGGGTAATGGTTGATTCCTTTTTGATTGTGCATCTGCATTCATCATTCTAACAACTGTGCACATCATGCACACTGCAAGCAAAACCCTCACATTCTACATCCACAATCTTGATGCATTTTGTTTCAGTAAAAGAATTATGCCCTCAAGTTTACTCAAATAACTTTGCAGTGGTCCCACTCTACTAAAGCTACCCACACCAAATACAGAAAGAGGCCTCCTTTCAGGGAAGCCTTTTTTACTAAGGCTACCCACACTAAATATGGAAAGAGTCCTCCCTTGAGAGAAGCCTTTTTTACTAAGGCTACCCACACCAAATACAGAAAGAGGCCTCCTTTCAGGGAAGCCTTTTCTACTAAGGCTACCCACACTCAATATGGAAAGAGTTCTCCTTTGAGAGAAGCCTTTTTTACTAAGGCTACCCACACCAAATACAGAAAGAGGCCTCCTTTCAGGGAAGCCTTTTTTACTAAGGCTACATTGTACCTACATTAAATACGGAGAGAGACCTTCAAGACAAGCCTTTTTTACTCAGGCTACCCACACTATATACGGAAAGCGGCCTCCTTTGAGGGAAACCTTTCTTTAGTACTCCACAATGAGAGTGGACCCATATTTTCTGCATGAGCATAACAACCTTGTATAAGGAAGGACCACTTTAGCTCCAATACTGATTATTTATCAAAACAAAATGTAGGGGCGCACATGCCTGAAATGACTAAAAACCATAACAAGAGGGCTGTGTTAACAGCTCATACTCAGCTGATCTTGACATTCATCACACTTTCAGGTCTATGAACTTGGGACAGGATCAAGGTCACCCATGCTGTGAGTAAGTCTGACCTTCATAGAAGAACACTAACATGTGCAACACAAAGGTTCAAGTAGTTCTCAAGTTATAATGATTAAAATTTATGTATGTTGCACTGTGACCGCAGAAACGAAGTCGAGGTTATTCATGAACTGTCTAAGCATGACCTTCATGAAGAAACATTAACATGTGCAGCATCACCGTACTAACTCAAAACAGATCTCAAGTTATCAAGTAAACAGTAAATTCCATGTCAGTTATCCTGTCAATTAGCATTAGAATGCCCATGGACTTACATAGTAATCAACATGAAAGCTGCACTGACCCATAAGTACCCAAATTGAAAATCCTTAAAAATCAGGAATCCAAAGCAGTGCCACCTAGTAAACAACTTTGCTTGACCCTTCCACAAGAACATATCCATCACATTTCAGCTTAGTCTGAGTGATGGTTCTGAGAACAAGTGAAAAAAAAGCAAAACCATGCAAAAATTCTTTTTCAAAATTAGAAAAAAAATGCAGCGGCACCTGGTGAACAAATTGGGAACTAGGTGTCCCTGGGAGTGTATATGTACGATATCAAAGCAATTGGGTGGGCGGTTTCAGAGGAAAAGAGTTTTTAAGGTTTGCCCCCAAAAAGGAACAAAAAAAATTCATAAAAAATCCAAAAATCAACTGAGCGTGACCATTTGGACAAACTTGGTAGAAATCCACCCGAGGCACATCCCCACCAAGTTTGAAGTAAATCTGGCCCACATTATTTAAGTTATAACCATAACAAGAAATTCCCATGTTAAACTTTCCTATTAAAACTTGTGTTCAGATTCTTGAAAAAAAAAAATTATAAAAAAAAATTCCAAAAATCACTGGAGCATGACCATTTGTTCAAACCTGGTAGAAACCCACCCAAAGTACATTGCCACCAAGTTTGAAGTTAATCTGTATGAAAGTTTTGGAGAAGTCGAAAATGTGAATTAGCAATAGAATGCTCATTGACTTCTCTAGTAATCAATAGGAAAGCTGCATTGACCGATAAGTACCCGAATTGAAAAAAATCGTTAAAAATCAAGAATCTGCAGCATTCCCACATAGTGAACAACTTTGTTTGACCCTTCTACAAGGAACATATCCACCATGTTTCAGCTTGATCTGAGTGACGGTTCGGGAGAAGAAGTCAAAAATAGCTATAACCCACAAAAATTCATAAAAAAAAAAATTGCAGCACCACCTGGTGAACAAATTAAGAACTAGGAGTCCCAGGGCGTGTTCCTTTGTGATATCAAAGGAATTGGGTGAGCGGTTTCGGAGAAGATTTTTTAAAGATTTTCCCAAAAAAGAACCAAAAAAAATCATTAAAAATCCAAAAATCACTGGACCATGACCATTTGAACAAACTTGGTAGACACTCACCCAAGGCACATCCCCACCAAGTTTGAAGTGGATCTGACTGATGGTTTCGGAGAAGAAGTCGAAAATGTGAATTGTTGACGGAAGACAGACGGACGGACGGACGGACAGAGGACCATAAGATAAGCTCAGCTGACTGATAAGTCAGCAGAGCTAAAAACCCAGTATGATTGCGACTCCTAATTTTCTTCATAATTTTGATCACTTTCGAATGACTTTGATCTTCAATTCATACTCAGTGGAACATATTCAGATTTCTCAATAAATGATCAACAAAACCAAAAAGAGCACTTCAAAAACCATAAATCAGCATATTTCTTTCATTTTCCAAATGTAAACACCAATGTGTATGCAGTTCCACAATATACAGGCACAAGTTTCGAAGTGACTTGAAATAAATCAAGACACTGTGCATGTACATCGCATCCATTGTCATTAGCACATATTAAAATTAAATCTGTATTTTAGTTATCTCTTGCAAGTTAAATGTGAACAGATCTACTCTTTCAACCGACGAACAACCTGGTTGCATTTACATGTAAATAAACATTTCCTGGTCAGAATTACACTTAGCCACTCCCTTTTCTCACCCCCTGTTGGGCACAACGTGTCCACCCCTGCCAATGAAGGCTACTGGCCTGGGGTGTGCCATCATGGGGTTTCCCTAAGAATTTTTTTTTTCAGGGAGAAGAAAGTATTTTCACCAATTTTGCATGTTATTATACAAGACTTGTGCCCCTTTAGAACTTTCACAGCGGGTATTTCAGGTTTTGAAAGGGTAATATACCCCCATTTGGGGGTCAGCAGAAACACTAATATGTTTCATCTACAGTTCTCAAGCAATTTTTTATTCCAGTGGAACTCAAGTTGCTGCATTAAAGCAGATGAGAATCTACATCTGGTCCTACTGGAGCAGAAAGCGCTATTGATGGACAGCCACACTGCATTAACTTCTAATACCCTCTGACAAAAAGGTGATGTTTAGATGAAAATGTTGCAAGTCATTTTTACAATGGGCAGTAATACAATTGCAAGTATACTTCCATATCTGTACAAACCAACATTTCTGCTTCTGAATTGATAGTTACCACAACACAAATGAGGAAAAAAATATGTCATTGTTTCCAACTGACCAAGATAAAAGTACATCAGAATATCTCTACATTCAGAACTGAAGGGCAAGCACCTGCCGAAAAAAATATAAACAGACGTAAACATTAAACATTCCTCACACAAGTAGCTTTTCACAGTCAATAGTTTTGGTTGATTTTAAAACAATAATTTATCAAACAAAAAATGAATAAATAAAACAATTGGTAAACAAGCCACATCCTCCATAAGATCTCTTGTATTCTCACTGGTTCTGAACCTGTTTTATGGGACCTTCATTTAATATTACATGTATAAAAAAACTATAAAGCATTTCTTTTCTGTTCTGCAGCTTGTACAAATACTGTTGTGCAAAATGTGTTCCATCACATTCTGTAACCACATAAAGCTTTGCTGCAAAGACCCGGACTGCCGATTCAATAAAATCAATCAAACAACCAAAATTAGCTGCATTTGGGAAGAGCAGGTGTATCATCATAATAGAGATTTAAAAAAAAAAAGGTTTTGTAATTGTACCCATGATTGATGAAAATTGGTCACAGTGACCCCCAAAAACAGCGAACTTCTTTCTGTTAAAAATCAAAATCTTCTACATGTATACAAAATGTCCGTATATTATATCATATAATTCTTGCCAAGCTGAATGGAAGCATTGTAAACCCAGTCAGACGCTCCCCCGAAAAAGGAAAACCGCAGGAAACAAAGTAAATAAATATTGCCAAATAGAAATGAAGGGCCACACACAGAATGCACCTCATGGTTTTGTGAGGGGTTCATACAATCAAATTATATGATCACAGTGATGCTTTTCTTTATTTGCCTCTGAATATCACAATATTCCAAAAATCAGAATTAATTTGCTTGTATTTAAATCCAGTTGGGGCACTTGGTGCATTTCTTCCCCGTCAGGAGGCCAAGAATAAGAAAAACGTAACTGGTATTATAAATTGTATTTGTGTCTTATAGGTCATTAAGGGTTTCAATCTAATGCAAAACAAATCTTTTTTTTTTTTGCAAAAAGAAAGGGGAAAAAAAACGGTTGCAAACCAGGCTTGCAAGAAGCTTTGAATGAAACTTGCAGGAATCAAATTCAACAAGTTAATATTTCTAGGAAGGCGAACACATGTACATTATTAACTCATTCCATACTATGGTCATGCACAGGCCTTGATCAGTAGTTCTGGCACTGCCTGGCAAGTCATGCGGCAGCTGCAGCATGACTTGCCTGGCAGTACCAGAACCACGGACTTAAGACTATAGGCATGTTGGTACTTGTTCAAATTCTATGAAGAACTTAAATATGCAATTGTTTTAAATCTAGGTAAATATCCAGAAAAATCAGGGACTGGTATGGAATGAGTTTAAGATTCACTTGTGATACCCTGAACTGAAATAATCCATCTTATAATTGTTTTCACCTAGGGGCCACTGTCACTTTTTCTTCAAATAAAACCTTTTTGGTGTAAATTGTGCCCCAACTTATCTGGTGGATCATGGGCCAAAACACAACCATAACTACCTGAATGTCACATAAGAACTTACCTTGACTGAACAACCTGGTGTTGTCAACTTCCAACTTCTCCTTTCAGTTACCAATCTGTGAACAGAACAGGATAGACACAAGTCCATAAAGAGTGTGTCATCAAGTTTTGTTAATGCATTAAAATCTCTCATCACTCAGGAGTCTCATTGTGGTGCAGCAACTTTCAGTCAATGGCTGGCAGTTTTTGTGTAATGCTCCGTGCAAGGAAAATCCGAGCTGAAACTTAAACATTTCACACTATTTGCACAAATTACTGATATCACACAAACTGGTTACTTTATGGGGCACACACCTACATTGGCGCTGTTCCTTTGAATGCATTTCAAGACAAAACTGAAGATTGGCAACTATGTGGAGAAACCCCCCCCCCTTTTACAAAAACATTGGGTTTCTCAGAAAACCATCAAGTATGGGTATTGCCCTGTACAACTAACTTCTAAGATTAAATCCCCAGCCTCCCACCCAATATACTGGACTGACCAAATTTGTTTGAGAATTTTTCCCTTGAAGTCCTAGAATTTTATGGCTGAGGAAAATCGTAAAGATTTTAATGTTTATAAATAAAAAAGCCTTCTTGTAAAAAGCTGTTATTTGACACTGAAGCCATGAGAAAGGAAAATCACAGCTGGGTCTGTTATCACAGAACAACAGAGGGCGCTGCTGTAGAGATGGCTGCATGAGGGATGACACAATGCAATAGCCATACACATATTTAAGTTCCAAATGATGCGGTGGTTTAAGCTGTCAGACTGTTGTACAATCTGTAAAAACTTGGTTTCTCATGAAAACACAGAGAGACCAATATTAAGCATGTTTGAGACTTGTGCCCGACAAACTGGACAAACTTAAGTTGGTCACTTTTTCTACGACTGTCACACAATTTTTTTTTCTTGTCATCAAACTCTATGTTTCCCTTGTCCATATTGAGACCATGATACAAGACCCAACATAATCAAGTGAACAAAATGAATGCTGTCTGCTGTGAGAACCACACATTAAGACTGCATTCAGAGAGTCCAGTCAACTGTGCAGGATACCATGTTATTGCATAAGTAATTACAAGCTAGCAGAGCATGTTGCTTGGTCTTCCAAATTGGTAAGAGCTATATGCTGGCCATGCAGTCCTGTACTAATTGCTTTATCCCCAGTTTAATTCATGCAGAGGTTGTGCAGGTTAGCAGGGGCATAACCCACACCCATTCATGTCACTTTTGGCGATAGGATACGCAATACCATTAATGAGTAACAGGAAACACCAAGACTTGCACAATTTGTCAGGATAACCCGTTTATGGGTTGCTCTTCATTTTAATTTGTGGAGGCCAGATCATGCATTTTGGGCAGAAAATGTGCTATATTTTCTGTTCATACTGCACATGAACAACCCCCTGGGGTAAGAAAATATTGGGGTTATCAGTGGGCACTTCAGAACCTTCCCTTTTCATGTGACACTCGAGGTGCTATGGTCCATAGCGGATCTTTATTGCAATGAAGTATTTCTCAATCCTTGAATCTGCCAAGTATGTTTGAAGTTTTACTTTAAATTTACCCTTTGACATCAATGGTTTAACTGCAGGCCCTGTTAATATCTGTCCATAAAACTTGGTTTCCCTTTGTAAAATATGAACTTTGGTTATTCTCTTGTCAGTCAATTCCATGAAAACAGTTTGCAGTTTGCTTTAACTAGTAATCCCCCCCCCTCCCCACATACAACTATATACCCATTGCCCAGTTATGTTGTATTTTTTTTACTGAACAAAGTTACCCAGGCACCCATTTCTCAAAGCAGCAAGTGCTTTGCTTCAACATGATGAATATACTGGGTGCCATTAATTTCCTTCCCTTGCTCTTTTATCTGATTTAAGATGTCAGGAAACTTATGCTTAGCAAATATGCCTGCTCCTCTGTGCACAGCACTGTATGTGTCATTTTATGGTCAGGGACAGATGTAGATTCAAGAAATCTATAGCCAATATAGCAAATACACAAGATGTAACAAATTCTGTCATGGTCCTTTAATGATTCACTTTGAAATATATTGGCCATTTGCATGTTTCTTGATCCAAATTCAACTAATGTTAGAATTAATGCTAAATGAGGGGATACGGAATGGTTTTGCAAAGGTTAACTAGGCCTACGTGTGGTCAAGGAGATCTCGTACCTTGGAGGTACATGTAATGCAAAATTTATTCAAACAAGGTGCAACCTTTTATGATTCAAGCCTCATCTTGGTGGAAATACATCCAATTACCATAGTATAAAATGTACCAAGAGAGGTAAATATTGCATATATCATAATTTCAAGCACTCAAAGCTGAAAGGAAGTTTTGACATACTTGTTTCTTTAATTACCACATACTTCAGTCATTTCACATTCAATGATGGGTCCCCTTTTCACATACATGGCTCAATGTGACCTAGGAAATGAGACCAAGATGACCAAACTGTCAGAGTAAAATAATTGTGTCATGAAATGAACGAGGTAAATTTGAGTGTTAGGTAACCAGTAAGCCGTGGAACTTGGGTGTTCACAAATGGTGGACACATGGACAACCCAAACACATGAAGGGTACTCCTCCAGGTGGACACATGGACAACCTAAACACATGAAGGGTACTCCTCCAGGTGGACACATGGACAACCTAAACACATGAAGGGTACTCCTAAAGATGGACACATGGACAACCCAAACACACGAAGGGAACTCCTCCAGGTGGGTACATGGACAACCAGAACACATGAAGGGAACTCCTCCGGGTGGACACATGGACAACCCAAACACATGAAGGGTACTCCCCCTGGTGCAACCATGATAATATCATTAAAGGGTCAGGTTTGTACATTCTGCTAATAACAGTCTTCCAAAAAAGTAAACTCTGTGAACATTTGTAGATCTACTTGAACAATGCACATATCAAGGAACCAAAAGTTGTATGCAGATTACTTCCAATTTCACACCCTTGCGCCAGCACTGTCTTTCAACATGGTCCTAGCCACTCACACACAACCCCCAACCAGGCCCAACATGAGCACAAAACTTTACGTACATGTAGTTTTTAAGTGGGACCTTGAATATATTCAAAATTTGAAGAACAGGCCTGCATAGATATCCTACATTCAGCTGACCAGGTTATATCAGCAGACTTCAGCTTCAGCTCAAATTGAAGGAAGATATACAGGACCAAGCCTGCCAGACTTTTCTGGTAGCACTTGGATTTTAACGGTCAACCCAGATACTTAACCTACTGATTTAGTTTATCAAGGATCCCAACAAGCTTCTCACAAGACACACAGCAAAAAACCTAAATATCAAGCATAGTTCCCATGTTGTACAAGGAAGCAGATACTGAAACACAATTTAAGGAACTCATTCTTCCCAAGACTTTTTGAGAATAAGCAGCCTAGGACTGTGTGTATATATATATATATATATTGTATGGTCTTCAAAGTCATGTGGTTTGCCATTCTCATTTTTGACAGGTGGCACCACAGCAGTCAGGAATGCAAGATCTCAATCAGTAGGCTTCCTTGTTTTTGTTACACTTCGGTAGAGTCCACAGAATAGACTGTGCTATAACAAAACTGCTTTACAAAATAAAACTACACAAGTGCAAGTGCCTGGCCGTAAATTATGCATGGCATGTGCATCTGTGGAGCAGATGAATACACAAGATGCAGCCGGCCCATCCAGGGGGGGGGGGGGAAGAAGGCGTACTGTACTGTTAATATATTTCTGCATTGAAAATTCAACACTTGGTCACCTCATTTTATCTAGAATGATCTTTAACCAATCAGCCTTTTTATTGCCTCATCATTATGTTGCTGCTTACAATCAATACAAAAACATATATATATACATGAAAGAAAGATGCTGGATCCCCGGAGAAATGTTGTAAAGATCTACCAAATCATCAACACATACAAATTTAACTAGTTTATTCCGAGTTTGGAACAAATGCAAATTATGGTAATTGCTTCACATCTTCATCTTACAAAAAAAAAAAAAAAAAACTCCAATACTCTCATGTACTAATCAGTTTATTCTGAGTTGGGAACAAATGCAAATTATGAATTGCAACAAATCTTCATGTGACCAAAAAAAAAAATCCTTCACTACTCTCATGTAATTCAAGTTTATTTTTTGAGTCAAAATACCTTGGAACCAATTACTTTTTCATTTCGTAATTGTTTAAATACAGTAAAACCAACACAGCGATTAATCAGTTAATTTCAACATTCTGCTATCAGGAAACTTTATTACACATTTGGTTTTCACAATATTAATCCATCAATTTTATGTGACCTTCTTACAAGTGTATCAACTACATACCACACCTTCATTACTACAAACATCAACAGTGGTGTCATTGTACACAGACTGCATTTGTGACTCACAATATGTTACACCTAACATACTTTAAAACACCACAACACTATTTCAAATCCAGGCCAATACATTTTATTGTCTTACTAACAATGAACTTCCTGGCCACATGCGCTCTGTGCTTATCTGATGATGTTACATACTACAAGTGTAATTGAGATTCTCTTTTAGTGTCCCGCCGTGCTCAGTATCATGCATGTCCTTAATGATGTACATGTACACAAATTTACATGGTTATCATCCAATTCTTGGAATACTACACTGCAATGAGTATAGCAGCTCCACACGACTTAATGACAGACCCGGAACTCTGTCAGTTTAGTTTTATGAAAACCTAATTTAAACCAGATATTCAGCAGTGAAAGTGATTTTGTTATTTGTACCTGAAGTATGTCCACAGATACACTGCTGATTATAAGCCTTCAATGAACAACAGTCAAAAGTACAAAATATGATCAGGAGGTAGTTTTTGACTCAACATTGCCCACTGGATGCATTTTTCCCACTGCTATCATTTTCCATGAATGAAATTTGTCATTCGCATACAACACTAGTAACTATTTCCCTGTACAGTGCAATTTCAATGTGGTTTAACTGTTGATGATAACAGGGTCAACTCCACTCTTCAAGACCAACTTGCTTTTTGCCATTTACATGCTGCTGATGTTAAGTTAGGCCACACAAGAAAGAATGAAGTTTATTTACATGTACATTCATTTCGTCAAAAAAGAGTGTAATTCTGTGCATTACCATAATGACCATAACACATTTGTGGTGAAGTACACTAAATTTTTTGTTCCTATGTGTTATTTCTTCACCAACATCAGTGAAAATACATAATCAATGAAGAACTGATGTATCTAGGCCAGATGCCAATCCCATAAGGATTAATGAACTTTAAACTTTTTGACTCTTGAAGGAAACCTGCAGTGGTTTTTCTCTGTAGTAGTAGCCATTAAGTGACTGTATTGCATTCATGGCATCATTATAATCAGACATGGTCACAAATCCATATCCTTTACATTGGTCCTTTGCATGATCACGAATACAGTTGACCTTTTGGATTGCTCCATATGGACAAAATAGCTGCCACAGGGTGTTTTCGGTAGCATCAAGGCCAATATTGTAAACGAACAATACATAACCTTCAGAGCTTGGATTGCCAGCCATGGGGTTATATCGAGCGCCTCCTCTGTTCATGTTGTTGGGCCCACCCATGCTACGCATTGGCCCTCCCCCATAGCCACCTCCACCTTCTCCACGGGCCAAACCCCTGTAGCTCATGGGTGGGGCTCTAGCCTTACTACGGTTGTCATCAGCAAATTTGATATTGATAGGTTCATTGCCTCCACTTGGCGTTTGGCCATCCATACCATCAATAGCACTCTGAGCTTCCTCCCTGGTGCCAAACAGTACAAAGCCTACACCTTTAGACAACCCTGTGGCCTGGTCAACTAATATACGTGCTTGTATTACATGACCATATTGACTGAATAAAGCAGACAGATCCTCTTGACACATGTGTCTTGGTAAATTTCTAATGTACAAGTTTGTTTTCTTGGTTTCCTCTCCTTGTGGCCTGGCATAAGCTACCTTTAAGGTTTTGTTCTGAAGTTGCAGTCCATTAAGTGTTTCAATAGCTTTCTGTGCATCAACTGCTGTCACATAATCCACAAACCCAAAGCCGTAACTATACCCAGTTGCTCTGTCACGAATTACTTTGCAGGACTTTATGGCGCCAATGCTGAGAAACATGGAACGAAACTCTTCATCTGTCAGAGATTGTGGCAGATAATTTATGATCAAGTTGCTCTGTGATCTATAGTCAGCCATATTCTTTAATGTGCCTCTTTAGGTTATCAGCAATGGTCCAATCTGGGTCTGAAGATGGATCTCCTTGGATCTTCATTGTCCCAGAAAAAATTGAACAACAAAACATTAAATTTTCACTAGCAAAGCTGTAAGAATGAAGAGAACTAATGCAATGATAATTTACCTATGGAACTATATTGAGAAAAGGTCAATTACACATTTTGATTTTTTTTTAAAGATTACAGCACATTCTTCATGTTTACATATCTTCTAAAATTTCAAATATTAGAAGAGCTATAAAATGTACAGTATGTAAATTATTTGCTATTTATAAAAAAATAGGCACTTCAAATAATAGGGTCAAGCTCCATCTATATTTTTTGAGGTTCAAGTTACAAAATGTGCATTAACTCTTTGAAAGCCACGTTAATTTTTCTTCAGGCACATTCTCTTGCGGAATTAATTTATCAACCTGATGTTCATGTTTGGCACTATGAGAAAAACATGCCAAAAGAAAGAGTGCACATCTTGGGCCTGTGATAGACAAAAAGTAGCTGACACACACTTCCAATCATCAATGCTGAAGTATGTGCCATTTTGGAGATGCACTGAGCATGACATACGCCACGACTGACTTTCAAAGAATTAACTCTGCACAAAAAAACATGATCAATAGACAGGAACATGAAAACAAGAATCAGCACTCCTTGTTGAAGTGATGCAGAAGGCCGGACACAGTCATTGCTTGGTTTGAGGGAATGAATTGTGTAAAATTATGTATCATCTTCAAGACCAGATACATATCAATGTTTGGTAATTGTTAGCCAAAGTGTAACTTTCAATTTGGACTTTATTCCAGACAAAGTAAAATGTAAACAGCACATTGTAAGGTGGCACAAAGACCTGTGTCTAAATGCCCACTGTTCTCAAAGCTCCTTGGTGTCTCAAATTTTGTTTTCAATTCTGCATAAGCATATACTGTTGGTCATATGTGCAAATTAGCTATGTCAATCAGGAAGAGGACAGTTTGAATTTTCATTGCAGAAACACATGTACAGGCTCCAAGAAGGTTTAATTTGAACATTTTGTCCTATTCCTTTAATATTCATGTCAAACGCTATGAAAATATGCATCATAAAACTATCGTACTACCCATGTTCAGTACCTCCAGTTTTCCTTTAAACTCGACAAAAAAGTGCGTACTTAGTGCCACTCTTGTAGAGAAGAAATTTTAATACGTGTATGTTAAACACTCCTTTCTTTTTTTCAACCTTAGAATGTTATGCTTTGAAAGAAGTCATACAGTACAATAAATCCTTGGTAAACTTACCTGTTACAACTTAACTATTCTCGTCATACTGCGCAAGTGGCTTCGCATCATTACCAAGTCTAGCTTGAGACGCAATGCACTTTAAGGGAATAATCATCAAAAGTTGCAAAATGCCAAAGGAAAAAAAAGTGTTGAAAAGAAAAAGAAATATACGGTTAAATATTTATTTGCAATGGTGCAGTTTCACATTGTTACTTTTTACTGCAGTGGTTCAGTGCACAAACTGGTGAAAACAATGATGGCTTCTAGAACTGATTACTCGTTCAGCAGAAACGCACACACCATTAGCATGCTATCCTTGAGAACAACATTACAACCACTACTACGTAGACAGTTACATATGACAATATATACCCACATAAGAGAACTCTTAGAATTAAACTGGCATTTACTGTCAGGGTGGGAAAATCCTATGATCCTATTGCCAGGGATAAGAGGAACCCTTTTGAGGGCAAATGACTTTAAATTTTCAATTGTACTATGGACAAGTACTCTGAATTGACAAAATTCACAACATGTTAAATTTCAAAGTTTGGTGGCAAACCGACATATTAACTCACTGTATGACAATAATTTCCATTAAAACATCTTCCTCCAAACCAAAACTTCGGTACACTTCATCAGCATAAGAATGGAAAAGTAAAAATTTTGTCACTTGTCCTGCAGAGGAGAAATTTCAAAATTTTTCTTAGCCAGACTCTGTAAGCCCTTAAAAATTATCTATCATGAGCTTTCCTTTCCTTTCGACAATGACATGGTAATTAGGCCTACACAAATCAAAAATTTTGAAGTCTATAAAAGGGTTCCATGAATGTAACCCTGTTTGTTTTGCATAACCCATTTTGAAAGACCTGAATCTCATCATCAACAGTTGTGCAGATGGGTAAATTGGTTCATCACCAGTAAACTCAACTGTGCATGAACTATGGGTTATGCAATTTGTGCAGACCTGGTAACAGAAATGGTAATCAAAATGGACTGTCTTTATCAAGTTTCCCAATACAGTTTATTAATCACCAATTGAATACGACTATTAACACACACCTCTCTCTAACCAGTTCAGCAAACTGTTATTAAATCTCGTTAGCTTGGGGAAGTGAGCACTTTTTAACTGAACAATGTCAGCTGTTTAAAATTTATAATATTTGAATGGTCAGAGCAACTGTTGAACATGCTTGACACTGACAATCTGTAACAGTCAACATTTGAAGCAACTGGAAAATTAAGGCTTTGAATCCATTATGATTTTGGTGGAGTGTGAAAGATTGGACAGAACGGGAAAAAAGAAGTGGAAGGAAAATACCATTAAGGAAATCTACCATAAATGTCATTACATCAGTACCTCACTCACTGGCAACTGCCGGAACCACAAAACAATTAGAAAATCAATTTACATGTGTGGATACTGAGTAACTTCTTTAACATGACCCCAACTGTTTCAATCAAAACTTGCACTGAAAACTAGGAACACTTCCCCCTAATATCTCATCGTTATTTAAGCCGTTCCCTGCATAATGCTACTTGAACATGCAATCAACAGAAGCTTTGAATCGTTCTTTCACAGGACAGCTACTTTCAGAACAAGTACTGCCACCTCACTCCCAATCTTTTAAAAACCCATCACATTACGACGAAGACGTTCATATGAATGCTCTGTTTTCACTTGTGCATTTGACCCACACACACACACGCACAAAAATGTATTGCAGCAGAAAAGGGAGGAAAAACAAAAAGATTAGTAATCTCTTCAGACAGTTTTATCAATTGACATTTTTTCCCTTCCAATTAACCACTTTGACAGTCTAACTTGAATATAAAATTACCAGCCCTTAATTGTTGTATCTCTCACCTGTATGGTATAAATGTAGAGGTTGACTGGCAAGTTCCCTTTTGATGTTGGGTGCCTGGCTCAAGTGTTGGTGAGTCTGAAAAGTACAATAAAATGAAACACATAACAACTTGGAACATTCTCTCTTTCACTTGCACCAAAGCAGCAAATTACTTAACATCACATGATAGCAGCGACTTCCCTTTTAAACACATGTTGAAACATTTAAGTTGAATGTCAACAGACCTTGCACTGTCAGGCCCACACACCTGGGAAAGCAAAAAAAACCCTTAAGACCTGTACTTACTAGGCTCAATTAGACTGGTTTGGAGGGACAGCAGACTTTAAAATGTCCTGCTAGAACTTGCACCCCTCCCCCCTCAAGTTTTGGGCAACTGTGAGAATAATGTTTTCATCTTTCTGAAAGAGACTTGTCCTCAATAAGTTCCTTGTATACCAGTATCAGAAGCAGGTTTTACAATTAAGAAAATATTCATGTTGCAAACAGTAGTGGTGCTCACTCGGACCATCAGATATGACCCATTTGCATTAATATGTAAATCATTGGCATCGACACACTGTTTCACATATTCACATAGAAAAAAGCCATGTTTATCAGTGGCGGGAAAAAAAAAAGGCTGATTGGCAATACAGCACAATAATCTCCTTATATCAGAAAGGAGAGGCTTAGTTAAACCTAGAGCAATTTCAGGTGATTGATCACTTCATTCCAAGCAAAACGTATTTATCCATAAGAGTGCCCATGCTCCAATGAGGGTCCTTTTATTTTGCAGAACACCAGCCTATTCCTTCGAGGAAAATCTGAACTTTTAGCAGTATAGCTGGCAAATTCTTCAGACCCTTTGAAAATACATGTTACAGGTACTTCCAATCAATCTGCTCAAAATGACTTTTTTCCCCCTACAAGGACCTTGGAATGCACTGCCAAGAGGGACCACCTACAGAATGTCACCAGTGAGCTTGAAGATTTGGCAAAAAACACCATCAAACGACCGCTTTTTGCAGAGACTCGGGTGTCATGCAGTGTCAAACCCTGATTTTTAAATCACCATAATGTAACTGTCATTCATTCAATTATCATAACTCGCCTGTGTTTCAAGCCTTAATTAAAATAATCAGGATTGTCAGATTTGAAGTGCATCGCAACTTGGAAAATGCCAGGGGGTTTTTTTGGTGCTGAAGTTGAACTGACAGCACCTAGCTTTGTCCCTGTAGTGATGTCTACTACCAACCCTTTGTTTTGCACAATAAAGCACTGAACAGCTACAAAAATATTCTTAATACAGTAAAACCTCCCTATACCGCACACCCTTGGGACCGGAAAAAAAGTGTTCGGCATAGGGAGGTTTGCTTATATTGGAAGCATACATCTGGAACCGAGAAATGGTGTTCAGTATAGAGTGGTGTTCGGTATACCGAGGTGTTTGGTTAGAGAGGTTTTCCTCTATATTACTCACTATCTTGACCTTAATCTGCATGCTCGGTTATGTCAAGTTCTTATGTTCTTATCAAATGGATAAAAATCAAGCAACTACATATTTTTTTTTGCAAATTTCTGAATGATAACTGCAAAATTCACCCCCAAAACTTCGTTACTTTGCAGTCACGATGTACTGCATTATCTGCCATTATGTTGTACATTGTTGGAACCCTGTGATTTTCATCTATGCTAGGATTTTAAAATTAGTAGCCAAAATTTCAATTTTCGTAGGAAAGAGCTACACAGACTTGAAATCTGTTAATTTTCTGCATGAAAATAAAGAACTTTTGGGAAATTTTAGTAGCCATTTGCTACTTTTAATAGCCATTTTGAAGTTTAGGTACCATTTGGCTATTTTGGCTACTGCTAGCGCTAACATAGTCTATTTGGCAAGCTCGCTTTTAAACAGTGACTGAGACAAAAAATATCCATGGGTTATCCTAAAATGGAATGAAGACAACATTATAAATGCCCTTATGAATTTCCAGGCTCTTTTTTGGGCGTATTCGATCATGTGCCACTTTTAGTCCCATCAAGATTGTCCCCTATCCATGGGCATGTCTAGTGCCCGCATTGCTCTGAAGGTGAACAAGTGGTATAGATCTAAGCAAAGATGACTGGACCAAGATGCTCAATTTTCACATATTTGCACACAAAGACTCTGATCGAACAAATCTGGACACAGACAAAGACAGGAGTGAAAATTCCTTTGGGAAGGCAGGGAAAGTAGGCAGATTGGTTACCGCACAGTGAAAAAGCAAAGACTTGCTCAAAGAAGAGTTGTTGATCGCTGTCTCTGATGCATCACGATGTTACTGATGTCCCAGACATAACATTCATTGTGCCTTTATTATCATAATTTACAAACTATATATGTGAAACGAATCTGCAATATGCAAAAATAGAGAATTCTTAATCATAAGCCATAATAGTGGCAGGTGCTCCTATGGGGGATGCAGCTGTCAGCCTCACAGCTGTCAACACTCAGCATTTAGATTTCAATTTTATAAAGACTGCATGCAACTGCAAAGCTAACCTGCTGCAAAGCAACAACTAGTTCGAACAATTTAAACTGATGGGACATCAGCATCCAACAAGAGCAGAGATGTAAACATTTAAAATGCCATTTCTGAACTGCAGGGATAAAAGTATTTGACACACAGCACATAACAATGCTTATTTAAGAAAATTATCAGTTTCACTGTGGGCTTCTGGGGATATCTGCAACAGGAAAACGAAGAAAGATGGTGTAGGAAGGTGTACATGGAAGCTGTTAATAAAAAGACAAAATGGCTTCAAGAAATAGACAAGTTAGCTGAGAAATACGAGTTGAAAGGGCCAGATGAGATTGAAGTGACACGGAAATCATATATAGGAAAGCTGATTCAAGAGAAAAGTGGAGCAGTGGAAAAGAGGGGTTGAGGAGAAGAACACACTTAAAGCGTATACAGCTGTAGACAAGCCAGTGAAAACTAAATGTTGGGATGGCCGCAAGGGTTCGAGACTGTTGTTTCAGGGCAGAGCAGTAGTGATCAATCTGGAAAAGAGGAAACAGAAGTGGACGAATGGGAGTGATGGGAAGTGTAGGGCGTTTGGGGAGCAAGTGGATGAGACCATAGATCATATGATGACATGGTGTACAGATTATAGAGCACTCAGACACCGGCTGTTGGTAGAGTGGAGAACAACACGAGATGGGCAGTGTAAAAGCTTAGAGCAAGTAAGGGACATGGCACAGAAAGATGGGTTAGCATGGATACTAGGATAGGGCTGAGTATTTGGGTTTTTGTGTATGTGTGCGTTCATAATGGCCACCCGACTAGCTAGTCCGGACCGCGGCAAAGAAGCGTAGTGCCACAGAGTACAATTACTATTATGTGGGACACTTACCATCAATACATGTAATTCTAAATTTTAGCTAATTTGCTGAAGAAAAGCATGAAGAATACAAATATTCAGGTGAGCACCATCAAAATTTATTCACTGTGCAGAAGAATATTTGTGTATTCACTTTAACAAAAAGATTTAATATACCTGTCACTTCAGCAATAACAAAATTTCTTGAAATTAACAGCTGTATTTTTTCAGGAAATGGGGGTGGGGGGGGGGGGTATCAGGAAAAAAAAATTATGAGATAGGGATGGGGTATCTGAATCAAGGAGATTCTACCCAAAGTTCATCAAGAAGACACCTGCAGTACAGCAGATTCTTGAAAGTTGTTCCTGTGTCTACCTCTGCTGGATGTGGATCCTTCTGGCACTGAAAGTAGCAGATGAGAATCTTGAACAGGGCTTGATAAATTTTGTAAAGAGCTGGTTGCCCAAGGCTTTCACAGAGCTTGGAGGAATAAACTAACTGATGATACCTCAAAGCTACTCCTACTTACTAGGTAATCAACTGAAAAAATTAGTGGTGCAGCAATGTTTTTTTTGGGGGGGGGGAATGTAAAGTGATGGAGCCATGAGCGTCGTTGAGCCCTGATGCAGAATGAAAAAGAAAGGAAGCTGCATTATCTATCCCACACTTCCCTACATTTCATAACCAGATATAAACTTTGCAGATCATTTTATATACAATACTAATTTTTTGTCCGTTTAACAAGAAACTTTAGCATCATAGGCTAATGTCACCGACATGGTAAAAAGGAGACTGAGAAACTTAACAGGTGACGAAAAATATAATACATGTAAAATGATGAAAATCGAAAAATAAAGGTGAATGGTGTTGACACAGTTTAAATAAAATCAGTCGCAAAAATGGATATGGAGGGCAATGGAAAGGGACAGGGGAGAGTAGTACAGTTTTTGGAATGTCACAAGTGATCACAGTTGACAGTGTGCACTCTTCCCAATTTTTTATTTGACGCTTAAGGGATGCATAGTTTTCGACACGTCTCAAGTTTTGTGGTAAAGAGTTGTAGATGTAGATGGATGCACCGATGTAAGAGAACGAGTGCTTACCAAATTTAACATATTTATATTCCGGTATTTCTACTGAACTTACACTATGAAGACGATAACTTGTAGAATGTTTTGTAAAGGGTTCTGACACGTAATTTAGACAGTTATCAAAAGCTTTGAAAACTTCACAAGCAATAGACTTTCTTAGTCTTGATACTTCCAAGGTCTGATGATTTTTTTTTCATTAACAAGGAGATAAACCTCTCCAACGAGGACATTTTTATGCTTGCAGTCTTCACTTCTGCGAATCATTGTTCCCTGTCTGTCAAAACCTCTGGGCAGACTCTCTATTGCATACGCCGAGCCGGTTATCCTGAGTGTGTCGGTCCTTGACGCGTCATGAGCGGTCAGCCAGAATTGGAAGCCATGTCAAGTGCATTCTGCGCAATTCATGCTTTCAACACGGCACTCTGGCTCTTGTTTCTTTGTATTATACAGATCGGCCATACAAGCTTCTCCTTTGCAGGATGTTTTCCACTACGAAGTTCCTGCTAATCTCGCGCTGACTACGCAGATGTGCCCAGGATTAAATCACACGTGGTCCGTCTTTGAACAATGACATACTGAACCGCCATGACGCCTGCGATACTTTTTTTTTTTTTTAATTTTTTCATTACCTTTGGAGCTTTGGAAAACGGAGATTCGCATCCACGACTATGACTAAATTAATCTAACCAAACCAACTTAAACATTTTAGCTACTGCTGGTAGTAGCACCTGTGGTTCATAGAATTTACCAAGGAGAAATAAGAACCTTCTGGAAACGTGTCTCATGGTCTTGCGCTGAATCGGTCAACCATTTTTCATACCTTACTTTGTCTGGGTTTGACTGAGGCAATCCTAAAAAAAATCACATTTTGCCGCTGTAATTTGTTTCCCTATATGCGTATAAATATACTTAGTTTCCCAAGCTTCATAGTTACACTCATACTCGATGCACTACTGTTGTACTTTTGTGGTAATTACAAAATTCTTCCGTCACTTACCGGCTATTCTTCCCCTTCCGACGCGCAACGTGATCAAAATGGCTGCAGTGCAGACAGCCTCGTTTCTACTTTGTCACGTGGGTATTTTAGAGCGCTTGGGCGCCATGCAGTGCTGGCTTGACTATGTCACGTGGTTCATGGGTCCCACTGTTGAGTTGAGCCTTTTTACAATACGAAACAATTTTTATTTATTGTCAGTTTTAAAAATACAAAAAGTAGCGACATAGGCTAATATCACAGACAGGTGAAAAAAACTATTAATTTCACATAACTAAAATAAATAGAAAGATAAAACAAATATAAACTACAGAAGATTTTGCTTCACAGCAAATCTGTATGGATGCCTTCATAATGAGAGCAGTTTGAAATGCTTCACTTTGCCATTGTAAGCATAATCTAAACTTTGTGTATTAGCCTTATTTGTTAAATTAAAATGCTACAAGTTTGGTTCTTGGTTCATTGGATGTGGCCGTCTCACAAAGTTAGGGAGTCAAGTTTTAATGACACAAGTATCTATAATAGTTTTGAAGCTGTTCGACATCTTAGTTTGTGTATTTGCCTAATTTGCATAAATTAAAAGCTTACAACTTTGGTGTATGGTTCATGGGATTGGGCTATGTCACATACTTACAAATTGAAGTTGGGCTATGTCATATACCTACAAATTGTAGTTGGAATGACACCTATATATAATTGTTTTAAAGTTATTCAAAGATTTAAATTTTGTGTATTCATCTTATTTGCATAAATTAAAATTGTACAATTTTGGGTCATGGTTCATTTGTTGCAGCTATGTCACAAACCCATGAATTGGAGTTGCAATGGCATCTCTATCCAAAATAGTTTTGAAGCTTTTCAAAATTTGAATTTTACATATTCACCTAATTTGCATCAATTGAAATCCTAGTACAACTTTGGTTCATTGTTCAGTGGATGCAGCCCCGTCACAAAATTATAAAGTGAAGTTGGAATGGCATCTCTATCTATGATAGTTTTGGAGAAATTCAGCTTTTAACCTTTTCAATGCCCCTAATAAGCATAGATTGAAATATTACAATTTTCATTTACTAATTTTAAACATCATGACTATTCCAAAGAAGGTGCACAATTTTACCTGTCAAGATGGCAAATTTTGTGTTTTCAGAATAAGAGTGTCCGAGAAAAACTCCGGACAAATTTGGATAGATGGATGGATGGATGGATGGATGGATAGATGGATGGATAGATGGATGGATAGATAGATAGATAGATAGATCGATCGATCGATCGATAGATAGATAGATAGATAGATAGATAGATAGATAGATAGATAGATAGATAGATAGATAGATAGATAGATAGATAGATAGATAGATAGATAGATAGATAGATAGATAGATTGGAAAAATAAAATGTCTGCGTTGGCACCCACACGTAAAATACAGGTCAACGCACAGTCCCTTGGAGCCAGAGGGCGCTCCGACGAGCGCCCTGAGCCACACCTGAACAAGGGTTACATATATATGTAAGATACAAGGTATGAAGGATTGGGACCCTCTGACTGACCTACCCTAGAGAAATGTGGCCAGAAAACCTGATTCTCCAAACTTTCAGCAAAATCCATCCTAACACGTCTTCTCTCATTGTGTTTAGCTTCCTTTGTGGTGAAAAGAAATAAAAAGTTTACTCAATGCACAATGTGCTCAATTTACTTTGCGTTAATACCTGTAATAAACACGTCATTGACCCTGTCCTTTTCTGCCAGTGTTTTGCAATACATTGCGACGTTTGCCTCCAAATCAGATCCAAGCTGCGTATTTTGTCTACTCTGCTGGGGTCTGCGCCCTTCTTTGACAAGGTCAGTGTTTTAGCGTTGGAAAAGTGACTCAGTTTCAAATTGGCTGAGTATGGTTACTATATGGTAACAGGCTTCAGTAGGCAACGCGGAACTTGGTCTGCTTTCCAGACAACCAATACATCTACACATCATTTCTGGATTTTGATGATAAAATGTTTAAACCAAAGTGTGGAATGACTGTCGTTAATTCCGACAAAACAGCGATACAACCCGTAAATGGTATTAGATAAACAAATTAATATCTTTACATGTCACATTAATTTCCGACTGCTTATGAAAGTGTTCATATGCTTTGCGGCGTAACTAATCGGTATCTATTTATATCTATATCTATATCATGTCTGAGGCGGCCTTTTTTTCTCCAGTTTTGACACTTCGAAAAGGTGGACACATTGATACACATGTCATGGTCGCCTGAATCTTTGATGTACTGGGAATATATATATATATATATATATATATATATATATATATATATATATATATATATATATATATATATATATATATATATATATATATATTTATATATATATATATATATATATATATATATATATATATATATATATATATATATATATATATATATATATATATATATATATATATATATATATATATATATATATGTCGTGAGGGTGGTGCTCTCAGTAGTGCTGCAGAACGCCATGGAGGTCAAAAGCCTCAAAGTGACAAATTTCGACATCTAACTGTTTGGCATTAAAGGTAGGAAGAAAGGGAGACAGAGAGAAAGAAAAAAGAATGAATAAATGAAAGAAAACAGAGTAAAAGAGACAAAAAAGAAAGGAAGAAAGAAAGAAAAAAGAAAGGAACGAAAGAGACAGAAAGAAAGAAAGAGAAAAACAGATAGAACGAGAGATAAACAAAGAAAGGGAAAGTGAGAAACAAAGGGACAGAAAGAAAGGAATAGAAAGAATGAACGAACGAAACAAAATGAGATATAGAGAAAGACAGAAAAACAGAGAAAGAGAAAGAAGAGAAAGAGAGAGAAAGAAAGAAAGAAAGAAAAAGAAAGAAAGAAAGAAAGAAAGAAAGAAAGAAAGAAAGAAAGAAAACCATTTTATAGTATTTTTGAAAGTCAGTAAGGCAGTCCAGCTTATATAAAAGGCATTCCCGAGTTCCATGTATAACTCGTGCATAATTTTGAAATAAAAGGATTTTATAAATTTTATCAACACTGACCCCCATCTAAACCACCTTTTCTAAGTGTCAAAACTCGAAAAAAGGCCACCTTAAACATTTGTAGGATATGAAATAGTTACCGATTAGTTACGACGGTAGTTGTGTTTTTATTTCTGCCGCAATATATATGCGTCTGCAGTACGTGAAGCAAGTGCAAGAAGCAGATACTTTCCAGCGCAAATCAGTCAACCAGATTCCAAGAAAAGTTGTCGATCCCAATGGTTTATCAATCCTGAATTATTAATTGTAGTGCAAATATAGGCTTAGTTTATTGAATTGACTGAATGTCTAGTTGATTGCTCACTTAAATGATCTGTGCCCGCTGTGACCTAGCATGGCAGCTCAACCATGCACGATATCCAGGGCTTGCAGTGAATAATATCCAGTGCGGGGTCTTACGCGTGATTTTGGATTGGGGGATTTAAATGATAAAGTATGGACTTGCAAGCCGCCTTGGCGGGGGGGGGGGGGGGGTGCTCCCCCCTCCCCCCAGGGGAAGCGGGAATTTGAGATTCGAAGTGCCAATTGCAAATGGTGCATTTTAAGGGCTAAAATAAATTCCAATTGCTAAATTCATCCATAAAGCTTGAGGAAAAATCTTGGTAAACTGTGCAAACAATGGAAAACTAGAAAAGATGATTTGCTGCATAGCAAATCAGTGTGTGTCTTCAAAGCATATTGGTATTGCAATGTACAACTATTCCATAACAAAGGAGGAGGAGTTGGAATGGCATCTCTATCTACTATAGCTTTGAAGTTATTCAAGATTTAAAATTTCTAATGGTATTATTTAGCATAATTTAAATTGCTACAACTTTTGCTTTTAATTCATTAGGTATGCAATGGTCAAGAAACCCCTGAGAGAAGTTGGAACCACATCTCGATCTGTAATAGTTTTGAAGATTTTGAAGATTTAAAATTTCGAACACTGCTCATTGACATAATTTAAGTTGCTAAAACTTTTGTTTCAGATTCATTTCGTGCGCAATAGTCAATAACTCCCTAATAGATGTTGAAATGACACCTCTATCTATAAAAGTTTTGAAGATGAATATTCCAGTTTTGAAAATTTTAAATGCTGCTTATTAGCATAATTTAAATGGCTACAACTTTTGTTTTAGATTCAATACATGCGCAATGGCCAATGACCCCATAGTAGAAGTTGAAATCACATTTCTATCTAACATACTTTTGAAGATATTCAAAATTTAAAATTTCGACTGGTGCTGATTTGCATAATCTAAATGGCTACAACTTTTGTTTTAAGTTCACTAGATGAGCAATAGTCAATAACCCCCTAGTAGAAATTAGAATGACATCGCTATTTATTATAATTTTGAAGATATTTAAGTTTTAAAATTTCAAATGCCCCTAATTTGCATAATTTTAAACGTCTTCATTCCTCTGTTTAAAAAGGCTCAACTTCTTGTATGGAGGTACAATCATGCCAAGTTTGGAGTATCTAAGTACATGTATAATAGTGTCAGAGAAAAGTGTCGGACAAATTCACTGATAAAGAAGGAAGGAAAGAAAGAAAGAAAGAAAGAAAGAAAGAAAGACACACACACACACACACAACAAACAAACAAACAAATAAACAAACAAACAAACAAACAAACAAACAAACAAACAAACAAACAAACAAACAAACAAGAGGACTATGACAGTCCTGTGCTTAGCTGACATGTACATCTACCCTTGCGAGTTTTTAAGATTTGCCCCCAAAGAACCATAATAATAATAATGATGATGATGATGATGATGATGATGATGATGATGATGATGATGATAATAATAATAATAATATAAAATAGATAAAATAAAAAAAAATAAAAAATCCAAAAAATCAATGAAACGTGTCCATATGAACATATCTGGTAGAGACCCACCCAAGGTACATTGCCACCGAGGTTGAAGTCAATCTGACTGACAGTTTCTTCAGAGAAGTCCAAAATGTGAATTACCATTAGAATGGCCATTGACTAACATAGTAATCAATAGGAAAGGTGCATTTACCAATAAGCACCGAAACTGAAAAAAAAAAAGAAAAAGAAAAAGAAATTGTTAAAAATCAGGAACCTGCAGCAGTTTCACCTAGTGTACAATTTTGTTTGAACCTTCCACAAGAAACATATCCACCAAGTTTCAGCTTAATCTGAGTGATGGTTCTAGAGAAGTCAAAAATAGTAAAAACGGACCCCCCCCAAAAAAAATTAAAACAAATAAAACAAAATAAAACAAAAAATGGAATAATACTGCAGCACCACCTGGTGAACAAATTAAGAACTAGGAGTGTTCGTGTGTGATATCAAAGCAATTGGGTGAGCGGTTTCAGAGAAGATTTTTTAAGATTTGCTACAAAAAAAAAAAATAAATAAATAAATAAATAAAATAAAAAAAAATAAAATAAAAAAAATTAAACAAATAAATAAAATAAAATAAAACATCAAAAAATCATTGGAGCATGACCATTTGACCAAAATTGACAGAGACCTACCCAAGGTACATTGCCACCAAATTTGGAATCGATCTGGCTGACGGTTTTGCAGAAGTCGATTGTTGATGATGGAAGACAGACGCTGGTCGAAGGACCATAAAAAGATGCGACAATAAAACAGTGAAAGTGAAACACCAAAGAAATAGAACAAACTAGAAAAGAAGATTTGCTGTAAAGCAAATCTGTCTGGGTGCCTTCACAATGAGAACAGTTTGAAAAGCAACATTTCGCCATTGTTAAAAATAATCTAAATTTTTTGTATTAACCTAATTTGAACAATGCTTCAACTTTGGTTCTTGGTTCATTGGATGTGGACATATCACAAACTTATGTTTGAATGACACCAATATCCATAATAGTTTTGAAACTATTCAAGGTTTTAATTTCTGTCTACAACTTTGGTTCATGGTTCATTGGATGTGGTTTTGTCACAAACCTACAAATTGAAGTCGGAATACAAAAAATACCAGATCTGCTTGTCTGCTTCGAGACCATATTGACCCATAATAGTTTTTACAATTCTTCAATATGTAATACTAACATTATGGTGATTATTTGCTTCTGGGGGGGGGAGGGGGGGGGGAGGCTACTCCCTATACTGAGCGTAATGGGGATATGGGGATGTGCCGCTCTGAAGGGTGACTTTTCGCCGGTACTTTCCCTAACAAGGGTATCAATCTTCCCAAGATTTCCCTAATGAAGGTCCATAAATTTTTCTGAGACCCCTAACCAAGGTCACTGATAAAATCAAAGGGCCCCAATCAAGACCAGACGGTTTACGCTCCAATCCCGTGAACAGGGCGCATGCTGTGAATGTGATTGGCAGCCCTAATGAAGATCCATTATTTGGTAGGATGGGAGCCCTAATGAGGGGTCATTCTGAAAAACTTGAGCTGCACGGCCCCACCTAAAAAAGTAGGGAGTGCCCCTCCCCCCCCCCCATGCTTCTTCATGGGCACTCTTCAGTGACTGATACCATCAATACTTAGCATATGCTCTAAAGTTTCACAACATGCTTCAACATGTTCATATGCAGAGAGTATCTACCCAATTCTTCACATAGTGCCACATGTAATTAGCTCAGCTGACTTGTCAGCTAAGCTTATAGGATATTCAGTTGTCTGTTCATCCGTCCATAATTCACATTTTTGACTTATCCAAAACAATCTGTCAGATCCACTTCACGGTTGGTGAGAATGCACATTGGGTGAGTCTCTACCAATTTCTTTCAATATTCACGCTCCACTCATTTTTGGATTGTCTATTTATTTTTTGAGCAAATCTTAAGAAAAAACTCTTATCCAAAAAAGCTTGGTCAATTGTTTTAAAATTGCATAGGAACATTTCCGGTGACCCTTAGGCCTTAATTTTATTCAACACACTGTGCTGAGATTTTTCTTATTTATTCATTTTAACAAATTTTTGTTTTTGTTTTTATTTTTTGATATTGGGGACTTCTCCAAAACAGTGACTCCGATTGTTCTGAAACTCGGTGGAAATGTACTTGTGGGAGGCTTTAACAAACTCATTCACTAGGCGGGAATGCTGTAGTCCCCTGATTTTAAATGAATTTTTCAATGTGGCAATGTGAATTGCAATGGTAATTCACATTTTCGACTGCTTAAAAAAAAAAAAAATTAAACCAGACTAACTCCAAACTTGGTGATGAGGTACCTTAGGTGAGTCTCTACATTTTGTTCAAATGGCGTGCTCCAGTGATTTTTATGTCCATTTTTTGGCAAAATCTTCCAATATCTTCTCAAAAACTGTCAAGCCAATTCCTTTGAAATTGCATGGGAACACCTCTAGGACCCCCAGACCTTCATTTTTTCAACAGGTTGTGCTGTGATTTTTCCATTTTTGAAACAATTTTTTGTGTTCTTGAAATTATGTACTTCTCCAAAACCATCACTCAGATTGTTCTGAAACTCTGTGGAAATGTATGTAGTTGGACGGCTAAACAAACATGCTCACTGGGTGGCGATATTCTGGATCCCAGATTTTTCATGAATTTTTTAATGTGGGTACCAACTGACCCTGATGAGAATTGTTGATGATTCCAAAGCAGTCTCGATGTTTCTTTCCTTAGGGGTTATCTGTTCCCTGGTCTACCCTGGTCTTTACTTTTTTCAGATGGAAATCCAGGCGGACAGACAACCCCAAAACATAAAAGGTGCCCCCATGGGACAGACCCTTAAGAAAGTGGTGGCAAAAGTTCAGCGAACAGTTAAAGTCAGCGGAGCTCAAAGTACTGTCAATAAAGATTACGGAACAAAAAAATAAATCACACAAAACTACATGATGTAAATTTTGATTATCACAAAGACAATTTAATATTTCCAGTTTTATAACAAAAACAATAAAGAAGTACACACGTCAGTCATAAATATAATATATATGATAACACAGACTAAAGTATTTTAAGAAATGCCACCAACTCTTGTTTGTTTTTCATTAAAAAAAAACATTCTTCATGAGCTGATGAGCACTCCGCACTTTCTAGTGGCTACATATAAATTTTCTGTCATCTTGGAAAAATATTTTTGGTACTAAAAACAACATGGAAGGTGTACCATTTATTAAATGGCAACCACATTAAATACATTTGATGAAGATTACAGCTCTTGAAAAAAAGAGAGAACATGTTACTTTTTTTAAATATGCAGACCTGTTAACAATGTTATAAAACAAATATGTAGATGCATTATAAATGAAAACACGTCAGTCACATGATCAAGGAGCTGAAAGCATATCCTTGTCATTCAAGTCATTAACTTTAACTCATTCAATACTATGGTGACGGGCCTTGGTCAGTGGCTCTTGCACTGCCTGGCAAGTCATGCTACAGCTGCCCTTGCGGCAGCTGCAGCATGACTTGCCAGGCAGTGCCAGACCAACTGACTTAAGACTATAGGCATGTTGGTATTTGAAAGCTCTTTTTCATGAAGAATTTAAATGTGCAATTGTCGTCTTAAATCTAGGTAAATATACATAAGAATCACGGACTGGTATGGAATGAGCTAAACATGAGCAAAACTGACATTATTATTGTTGTTTATAAATGTATGTTTTCAAAAGTCAACACTGATGCTTCATACAAAGTTATGTCATGATATTATTTTCTGTTAAAAAAAATACATATATACATAATTATATTATTTTCTGTACCCAAATAAATTTGAACAACATTGTTAGGGTAACTCATGGAAATTATTTCCATTAATTTGAGGCACATGACTCTGTAATAGCAATTTTATTAGAACAAAACAGTGCCTGGAAACTTCCAGTAAATTTTTCATTCGTAGTTATAAATTAAGTCAAATTAATACAACCTAAAGTTTGTATTTAACAATGATAGTAAAGATAAAATATACAAAAAAATTGCTTATACATGTATTTGACTGACAAAAATAGTGCCAAAATCAAAATATGCATATTTTCTGCCCAAACATTTGAAAAAGTGCACAGTCTTCTGAAAAATATGTTTTCTTGATTCTTTTATTTTTTCTACTTTGGACATTTCCTTAGCTAGTAAGCAGTGGCCCCTCTCACAAACAAGTCAAGCTTTGGCCAAAATATAGTCTGAGAAAACAATTTTGATGTGCATATAGAGGTCCTTCTCTTGGAAGAACATGTCAAATAGTACCCGCAAGTCTGTGTGTTGAGAGGGGCAATATGCCATACAATTTTTCACAAGATTGAGTTACTCAGTACTGAAGCAGTATAAAAGAGGAACTACCCACAGTCCTCTGGAATATGATTTTTGGATTAGAGGCTTTTAGCTTAGAAACTGTCTACTTATTATAATTTGCTTGACTTAATTTTGCCAATTGATTATTTTACAATTTTTGTGAGTACAATGGTCAGCCTCTTATAGGGCCACCCCAACTGCAGCCAAAAGATGGTCTTTTGAGATGGGTAAAACATAATGGAAATGTCACTGGTCTGCATAGAAATGGTGGCGTTTTAACCCTTAAAGTGCTGATCACTGCTACAGTTGCTTTCTTATTACCATTAAACATATTATGGTTAAAAGAGTCAAATTCCTCATGAAGATACCTTTCATTCAAATTCCAGCAAGCCTTGTCTGAAGCAAAAAGAAGTCTTAGTCAACAGCTTTCCTCGGGACACTTTGCGCGCATTGCGCGCAAAGTGTCCCGAGGAAAGCTGTTGACTAAGACTTCTTTGTCCCGAGGAGAGCTGTTGACTCGATCTTAAATCAGCAGTTTAAGGGTTAATGGGAGTGGCTTCTGGTCACAGGGCTTCAGAAGGAGTGGAGGGGGGGGGGCACTATGTATTTCATTTTGTGACTTTTCCTCTGCTTGACTGGCCTATCTTCAAAGGCAATTGACCACTAGAAGGCTGCACTGCCATGCTGGTGGATGGTAACAGGCATGCTAACAGGTGATCCACTGCACAACCTGTGCCAAGGTATTGGCAATACCACTATTTTTTTAGTACTGTACTTCACTATGTATTTACTTTGTGTCTGTAATACACTTGCAGAATTTAATATGTGGTAAAATAAATGATGTTTTACAGTTTATTTAATATATATATATAATAATCAATGTGTATGATGACAGAGGATCATCATGTTATATTGCTTCGTTTTCACATATATACACTTTAAATTTGCTGTTCTTGAAAAGTTGACAAGTTTGCAGTTTTACAAAACAGGAATACAGAGTTTTCAATTTTGAAAAGAAAACAAACTTTGTGTACAGTAGAAACAAAAATCATTTGTTACAGCAGGGGCATTACAAACAAAGTCATACTTGCAGAATTCTGGAGTATTTTGGAATTGATGGATTACTTTAACAGTAAAAAAACATCTGCTGGCTGCCCAGTGACTGCACATAATATTGTTATGATCAGAAGCCAGTCCTCCTCAAAAACACAACTCTGTCTCACACCTTTCACATACAGCAAAACATGTTGTAATAGTCCACTATACAGTGGTACCTCTTTTGAGAGACCGCCCCTACGGCAGGCCAAAATGCAGTCTCTCAAAACAGGTGGTCTTTCGTTAGAGGTACAATAACATGGAAAAGATAGCGCAGTGTTCTGAGAGAGCAGTCTTTAAAAGATATGCGGTCTCTCATTAGAGGGGTCTCTCAAGAGAGGTACCACTGTATATGATCTACAATGAAACCAATTTTGTATATTGTATTTCCCATTTGAAGCAAAAAAACAGACCACTGATTCTATGCACACAGTACAAGTCCAATATTCTAACCATGGGATACAAAACCCTTTTCCACAACCCTAGATCACAGACACATTATTCAATCACATTTTGTCACGGATTGTAATATTCCATTTTATGAAGAAAGAATTTACATATTGATAATAAAAGTGAAACTGTAAATTTGTACATATGTACAAACCTGCACATCTTATCGTAACACTTGTAAAAATATATATATATTCATTTATTTTTATTGGTATTTTGAGTCATGGTTCTCTTTCAACTTCATAACTTGGCATAGAGTCGTATCTGTCTTCAGATACAGCCTCTGGGAGAGACCACATGCCTTGAAAGATCATCTCCTATGAGAGACCACCTGATAGATCATCTCCTAAGAGATCTCCTGCCTTGATAGATCATCTCCTGAGAGACCACCTGCCTTGATAGATACTCTCTAAAAAAATAACTTTGCTTCGGGCTGATCATATTTTTATACATGTACTTCCTATGAGGGACCACCTGTCTGGACAGACCATTTTCGTGAGCCCTAGGAGTGGTCCTTCATGACAGGTTTCACTGTATGACCTTACATCAAAGACTGTGTAGCCTCATGTTTTCTAATCTCATGGTAAAAGGTGTCCCTAAGAGTGGTCCTTCAAGACAGGTTTTATTTTATAACTTTATACTTATGACTTAAGCTCCTTAAGTTCTTTAATCTCAGAGTAAAATGTATGCCTAACAGTGGTCTTTCAAGACAGGATTCACTGTATAACCTTATACCAAAGACTGTGGCTCCTTAAGTTCTCTAATCTCAAAGTAAAATGTATTCCTAACAGTGGTCTTTCAAGACAGGTTTTGCTGTATGACCTTATACCAAACACTGTCATTCCTTAAGTTCTCTAATCTCACAGTAACGTGTTAAAATTGTTAATGGAATTACATACATATTTCACGTGCTCACTAGCACCCATGATATCATGCACAGATGCCTGTAAAGTGACATTCTGCCCTTACTTAAAATAAAATCAACCATTCCCCCTTCAATTAAAGACCAAGTCAACAGCTTTCCTTGGCATGGGTTGGGTACTAAGTCCCTAACCCATGCCAAGGAAAGCTGTTGACCTGGGGCATGTAATCTTGATAGGTATCATCTACAATTCTCATTCAAATTGTTTCAAATATGGCCGCTTTTAGTGTTACACCGTTGCTGTCATTGTAGCAGTCTTGCTATTGTACAGCTCATTATCTATTACAGACTGCATATGTTTAATAAACTGCGCCTTGGAGAAACTTCATTATGTCTCCGTGTTAATTGTATCTGCTTTATACCACTACTTTTTGCTTGCAAAAGGACTGGTCTTACAGTAAGGATCATTGTACAACCACTTTGTACAGCCAAACCTGCACATTCATACGTAAGAGTTTATATCATGGTTCTGTCACAAAATTGAAAATACACAAAATTTAAAAGGAAAAAAAACACAAATTTTATGACGATACTCTATAATCATAACCAGTCACCTGGATTGAGCAGAAAATACAGACTTTGATTTTAGAACCTTTGTTTCTTATTTTTGGTAAAATTTTCACATTGTTTGCCTGCAGGACTATGTACCACCTGCTTGGTGAAACAGTTTGCTTGCATAATTCTGAAGCACCACCAGAACACAAAGTGAGTCTGTTCCGCAGGCAAACGTAGGAACACAAAGTGAGTCTGTTCAGCAGGCAAACGTAGGACCCATATGTTAATTTAAACTGTTCTTCCAAACAGGTGATACTTCATCTAGTCAACTTACACAGAGTTGAAAGTGAGTTACACATTCAAACTCTCAATATAAAGAGCTTTTATTTAAGTACGAAATGTCTACTTCAAAGTCATGTGTGCATTTTCTGGCAAGTCATAACCCTGCTGTCGTCAAACTGCTGCAGAATAATTATAATGCAATTCAATCAACACTAAATAAACACTTCTTAATATCAGCTAGTATGCTGGGAGTTGACGCATTTAAGTGTGACCTACAAACAAATTCAAATAATATCAATAAATAAGAATTATTTCACTTTCTTTTCTTGACCTGTCACTAATAAAAGCAGCGAACCCTTTAAATGAGAAGTCTGGAAATTAATCCAACAGGAAGAAACTCGATGGTAAAAAATCAGTAACACAACTTCTGGCAAAATGTACACATCTGTAATAATAATGTATTAATTTGTTTCATAAGATGATTTGGCTGTTATTTTTTTACACTGGGTAGCAAAACATGTCAGATTTTAAAAATGCACCAACATTGAGCTTACCAATTTAAAAATGTGTCATCTAAAACAAGTGTATATTACTAATACTGACTTAAAATACTGTCATGAAAGCTTAAAGCAAATAATTCTAATATCTTTATAGTACTTGTATTAATGGTACAAGTGCTGAGTTCAGGTAAAATGTTGGGTCATTTTACACACATCAGGCTCATAATCATACATATACAGAGAGAGAGAGAGAGAGAGAGAGAGAGAGAGAGAGAGAGAGAGAGAGAGAGAGAGAGAGAGAGAGAGAGAGAGAGAGAGAGAGAGAGAGAGAGAGAGAGAGAGAGAGAGAGAGAGAGAGAGAGAGAGAGAGAGAGAGAGAGAGAGAGAGAGAGAGAGAGAGAGAGAGAGAGAGAGAGAGAGAGAGAGAGAGAGAGAGAGAGAGAGAGAGAGTGTGTATCCCTAAAAATTAATTAATTTGAAACTGTGGATCAGAAGTAAAACTTCAGTTACTTAATTTTCAGTGATACATAATGATCACAGTGTAATGAGATGGTAATATTCACCAACATTTGTACATGATGTGATTATTCATAATAATACATGCTTACAAGTTTAATAATCTGTTATGCATTTTTGGCTTACAAAAATTAAATTCAAAGAACTTGGAAAGGACCACCTACAAACTGCGACCTACAAGTAGCAGGCTTTGAAATGACACATTTTTATAAGCCAATGAATAAAAATTGTCCAGAAAAATACAATTCACAAGCCATGTATGCACATAAAATACTGCTACTGTGAAATCCCATCATAACAACACTCACATATTTGACAGATTCATTCAACAATGGAAGTTTTGTGGGATTTCATGTTAATTTCCATTTATATTTAACTCACTTCACTTTCTCTTATATTTGACTCATTTCATTACCTTTGACATTTGACTTATTTCCTTTCCTTTCACATTTGACTCATTTCACTTCCTTTTATATTTTACCCATTTCATTTCCTTTTATATTTGACTCACTTCATTTCCTTTTATATTTGACACATTTGACTTATTTCCTTTCCTTTCACATTTGACTCATTTCACTTCCTTTTATATATTGACCCATTTCATTTCCTTTTATATATTGACCCATTTCATTTCCTTTCATATATTGACCCATTTCATTTCCTTTTATATATTGACCCATTTCATTTCCTTTTATATATTGACTCATTTCATTTCCTTTTATATTTGACTCATTTCACTTCCTCTTATCTTTGACTCATTAATCTGACATACTCAGATATTGGACACATTTTACAGGGAACAGATCATGTCATTATAACAAGATTTCACTGTACTTTGTGCATGATTTTTCCCAGCTGGCCTACTCAAGAGAGCACTTGCAAGCCGTCTACGAATTGCTTTAAAAATCTAAAGCTGAAAAAACTTGAGCATGAGTCAAAGGTATGTAGGAGCTAGTACAACATACAGGATTTTACAAACTATTTTGTTTTCCTTGTTGGAGTAAATGACATAGCACCAAACAGCCTTTTATTTTATTTATTTTTTGCATCAAACAGTCCTTCATTTATGTTTGTTTCCTTACACATTTATTGATTAATTTTCAACAAACTGAAGTACCTTGAGTCTGTCAAAACCTACTGATACAAAATACTACATACCACGTCAACAGACCAGCTACAGTGTATGTGAAAAGATAGCTTCTACTTCAGATTATCAACCCTGGTACAATGAATCACCTCAACTTTCACCTACACCTGCTTATTAAGTCCACTTTGCTCATCTCAGTAATGCATGATACAGTTTCTTTCAACATGATCAGAATCAATAGCTGTCTAAATCTACTCATTCAGACTATTGAAAGAGTATCAATTTAGAGAAAATGAAATCCACCTGTTATTTAGGCAGGCAGTTAGTGTCCTAAAGTCATATTAAAATGTTTCTGCTTGCTCTAAGAATAATGCCACAGTAATTTCATGTGAATGCATCATGTGTAAATCTTGATTCAATATTATGTGAGTAGTAATTTCAATATGGCTTTCAATATGGCACTCTTTGTATGTCATGGATACCCACCATGTTCTCTTAACCCTTTCCCCCTCAAACCAGCCAAAACCGGCTGGTGGTCAAATGTCGTCTGCTTCAGTGTATTCTACTAATTTCAACAGTTATGAAAAACAATTTGACTGAGATATGTATATGAGACTTATCAAGATCACATGCCCCAGGTCAACAGCTTTCCTTGGCATGGGTTGGGCACTTAGTGCCCAACCCATGCCAAGGAAAGCTGTTGACTCAGTCTTAATTCAAGGGGGAAAGGGTTAACCTCTTGCTGCCAGTCAGGTCATCTGCTTATAATTTGTACATGTTTTTGACCAATTGCAACATTAAATAAAAAATAATTATGAGCTTGAAATGTTGGTCATCTATCAGAGGAGTATTCTCCCAGCCACCAGCTTTCCTTGGGCTGTCAAGGGCTAAGAGTATGCAGTGGGTATACACAATACTGGCATGTAATGCCCCTTCTACAAAATATACATGTACAGATGGTCTCTATCCTAAGAGACCATCTGTTTTGAAAGATCATCTTTTCAGTAAACTTGCAGAGTAGTATTGTTCACGTCATTTATACCTCTGTCACTGGATGAAAGACCACCTATCTGGACAGTCCTGGCACAATACAGCACGACAGATACACCACATGGTGGCAGCACCTGCTTCTTGTGTAACATGACAATCCTCACCAGTGAATGAAGCAAGTATTGTTTATACCCCAGGTGGACACCAGGGGGCAGTTTGCACATCATGGTCATGATGAAAAATTGCAGCTAACTCTATGGGCTCTAACTGGAAATATATACCTATAACTGTAAACCCACATTAACAATGTCACCATCCAAATAATAGAATGCAGTAATGACAAAAAGCAACTGTTCTGTTTTTATTCTGCATTGTAGGCATATGTATAGCTGTATTAATACTTTGTTCACACAAACAGCCAGCAGGCAGCTAAAAACCAGTAGAACTGTGAGTAAGCACTCCTTGGGAATGGGGAAGGACCGCTAACATAACAGAGCAACACATCTTACATCTGTTGTGAAATGTGTGTTACCACGATAACAGAGTTAGTGCTAAATAGAGGACTAATGATTTTCCCCACCTATCTACAGCCATAAAAACCAATTGATCAATGCAACACACATCATGTTACAAAATTATGGAGTTTCAAAGGAATAAATGCATAGATGTACCTGAGCACTCAGTGTCTTGACAGACTCCTACAATCAGAGACCTCCTACTTACAAAATCCTGTTGAGTATACTTTGCTTTCTACCATGTATTTATTTTATTTATGGCTCCTATCAAAGACGATAATAACACAATTTGAAACAAAACTATCTTCTTTAACATGCCTCTCCTAAACCATTTTTCCCTAGCTATAATTGTATTTATTTTGAATAGTTTACAAATTCTTATAATTATTTAGGGTATTTCATAGATGCCTTAAATTTGCCCTTCCCCCATGCTATTTTGTGTTACTATACTTTTTTACACTGTTAATGTTTTCATGGCTTCAAGCCAGCAGCTAAACACTTGAGTATAAAAACACAGTGAAACAGTCAATTTATCATATCTGAAGAAATTATTATCACACCACTAACCAAGTAAAAATTGGTACAGTTCCATGCACTGGGTACACAATATTTACAACTTTTAGTTTCTGTAAATTTATCACATTACCACTTGTGCACAAAAATAAAATAATGAGACTTTTTTTCTTCATTCTAATCATTTAACACAATCATGCACTAATCAATTTTTTGGTTTCAAATGTTACATTATTGACAAAGCATCAATGATAATTAAACTGGTAACCTGGTAGGTCCCTTAACTTTAAAACTTTCCTTAATTCTACATAACCATACCTGCTCTAAAGACCACCTCTCGTGGAAGACCACACTAGTTTTTAAGACCACCATTTCAAGACACTGGCCTTTACTTTCTTTGCTAGCTTACCTGCAGTGAAAGACCCCCTGCCATATGTGGCCACTTTTGTCTGGCATTAAGGGTGGTCTTAAATAGCAGGTACCACTGGACTACTAAATGTTCATATTGAAGACTGAAAATGCACCAGAATCCATCGTTTGACTCATTCTACTTTTCTAGAGGACTCTAGTGCCCCATCATTCCCCCTCCCCACCCCACCCCACCCCCCAAAAAATTGGATGTCATTCAGTCATTCATAAGACAAAAAAAATCTATCTTGTAGTTGTTCATTTGTAAAACTAAACTCTGTCATGGATGCAAAGGTAAAGAACTTTGTATAAGATGACAGATATCTTTAACAAACTATAACTATCTTCAACAAACTATAACATTTTGTTGGCCACATAAAAACGGTAGATTAAATTAACCCAACATACATGTAGAAAGACTAGACCAGCTGACTGTGTGCTTTTATATACCTTTATCTGTGGTTTAATTCCTGAAGGAAAATTCCTTTAAAAAAACACTATTGTCTTCTATGAATACACAGATTTTCAGTATGCCCCCAATTGCAATAGGATTCATGGACACCATGCTCACATACATAAGGTCCACAAATTTTGTATTTTAAATAGTAAATTTTATAACAATTCTAACAAAAAAGACAGAGTGCCAGGCCAGTACACATCTGGTCAATTCAAAAAAAAAAAAAAAAATCAGACCAGCTGATTGGTATTTGCTGCATCTGCTTCAGGTACATGTACATATATAGCCATGTACAAACTGACCCCAAATGGCCATATCCAGTGCTCCATGATTACACACCAATTTTCACACCTTTTGTTTCAAGTGCATAAAAAAGTTATAAAAAGTTCATTTAAAGATATCATCTGACACAAGAAGTTAAAATTCCATATATACAACTAATGCATTTTAATTCATTTGTGTAAAATATTGCTGTAAATCGTCACTCTGGTGACATGGTCTGACATGGATCATGGACCACCAGACATTACAGAGTTATTAACATTTTATTGAGCATTGCATTGTTGTGCACATTAACTCATTCCACCCTGATGACGCTTTTTCCCGCTAATATCTAAATGTCGTCTGCTCATTGTATTTTACTAATTTAGGGATTATTTTTCAATATTTTGGATGAAACTTGCATGGAAGATCATTCCAAATTATATGCCCATGGTCAACAGCTTTCCTTGGCGCGCTCTGGGCGCAATGCGCCCAGAGCGCGCCAAGGAAAGCTGTTGACTCAGTCTTCTATCAGGGTGGAATGAGTTAACAGTACTAATGTAGTGAGTAAAAACTGTTTATTTTAGTTCATGGAAAACACGGGCAACTCACAGAATACGGAGGGCTACATGCATCACTGCGCACTCACTCTGTCCTTCACACTATTGTCTTCCTCTAAATGATGCATAATATGTATTTAGTACCCTGTTTCCTTATTGAAAAAATATTTTGAATCCATTGTGGGTACATACATATTCCCACAGTTTTCTGCAATTCTAACAGATATATAGTTCTGTGTATATTCAGTGAAATTAGGGGGTTGAAACAAGTACCTGATTTAACATGATTCCTGATCATAATGAATGGCAGGCCTTTTATTTCCTTGTTTTGTTTAGGACATTTCCTTATAATTTCATGAATTTCTTTACATGATATTTTGAATTAATTCACTAAAAACATTTCCTGTTTAAAAATACAACCTTTTGCACACTCAACTTTTTATGTTTGTAACTGACAAATGTTGTATTTTTTGATTGGGCTGGCCATAAAAAAACTCAGTCACCTCCTTCATGACGGACTGTATGTTGTAGCAGGATGATTTCATGGGTGGGTAACTTGACTTTTAATTTGATATCAGGTAACATTTTTTCAGATCTTCCTGTGTAAGGGTCCCTTTTCCGAATGAATGCCATTCTGTTAAAATATGGTCAGAGTGCCGATCACAACAGTGAAACACTGATTGCCTGAAACATACCCGGTAAATGTATATATTTAAAGTCTGAAAAAAAGTACATGTATTATTTTACAACTATAAACAATACTGGTAATTAAAACACACTTTAAATACTTTTCATATAATAATTACTTTTTTCACCAACCTAACTACTTTTTCAAAATCCCACACTTATACTCTGCAGGTTTAGGTATCTCTGCCTAATCTAACACCACAGGAGATATGGGCTCATTTGCACTGTCTTCAGCTTAATTCTTCCTGTCAGAGCTCATTCCCCAAAATGATGTACTTGATCAAGTTATCACATTTAAAAGTTACCCTCCTGAGAAGCTACAAACAACAATCCCCAACTGTTATTCTTACAGCTTCCATTTTCTACATATTCTAGGTCAGGGCGTCTGTGTGACCGGGGTCACATTAAACTTACAGGGCATGTGGGTGACTCGGGTGACACAGAACAACAATCCCGGACTGCCAGCCTTACAGCTTCTATCTTCAAGGTCAGACCAAATGGGTGACTGGGGTCACATTGTCATCTGCAGCCTTTAGTTGGCATTTCCTGACCTTAACAATGACCCACTATTGGCCTTGTACCCAAGTGCAGTGGTCCCTCCTTTGAAAGACCAATGCGTTTGGGAGACCACCCTTCTTTGAAAGACCACAATAGTTAGGTCTTTCTTCAGTACTTTTTTGGGTGGCACTCGGGGCGGTCTCTCAAACGAAGGACTACTGTACAACAGTGGGATTCAATGAACTTATGAATCCTATTTTACAGTGACAACCACTGGCACAGTTATGCAATGTCCCTCTACTACATAACCAGTAATCATAAGCTTTAAGCAGAAAGCGTATTATTATGTTAGCTCCTCTGCAGACTTTCTTAGACTCCTTTCTTATAGTTTTCTGTAATATGTGTAATTTGCATATTTGTATTTGTGTCTTTTTTGTCCAGAACCATTTCATAGTACTCACTACCCTTTTTCTGCAGTCTGAACTCTTTATTCTCCATAAGCTAACCTGTCCCTGTCTAACCTATATAAATATGGAAGTACTATTGCCCATATTGCACACGTTCTTCTGTAGAATTTTGACATAGGCTGTATTAGCCCAAATAAGTTAAAGGGTCTTCAGCAGGTAACTACTCAAAACATGTTTCGGAGCTTCTAACCGATATGACAAAACAATTACCCCAAAGGAATCAGTGTGAAGGTGGTCATTGCATTGAACCAGAAAGAGCGCAGCAATGAAATATCTGAGTGGATGGTTGAAGAAAGCTGCTTTGTGCAATGGCCATTCTGGAAGGGTAATGAAATATCTGAGCGGATGGTTAAAGAAAGCTAATTTGTGCAATGGCCATTCTGGAAGGGTAATGAAATATCTGAGCGGATGGTTGAAGAAAGCTAATTTGTGCAATGGTGATCCTGGAGGGGCAGCTCATGGTGGTGCAATTTGCAATGTCCAATTACTTCATAGATTCTCAGGTCAAGGGCAGCATCGATCAGCATTGGCACATGATGCCATGTTGCCAAACCTGATGAATAATTAATAGCCCTTGCAAAAAGTGATCTCCACCATGCACTCTGAGCATTGCTGTTGTGAAAGTCCTTTTCTTCAAGGACTCACAGCCAAGATTTCTCTGCTTGATGTTATGTTTGCAGTCATACCTATTCTTTCAGTTTATTTCTTTTATTGCATGTAAATAATATTGCATTTCAGAAAACTAACCTTGAAACAGACTGAAGACTGGCTACCCCCTCTGGTGTGAATACATGGCACCAGTGGTGCTGCAACCATCCTAGAAGACTTGTATCAATGATAAAAGTGACCAGATTTTTGTTCCACTGCACTTGGTGGATATTAACCCGGTGCAATTAGCTTCACATAATCTACTACAAAATAATAAAATTTGGATTTTTAACATTGGGAAACTGCCACATTGTATAAAAATGCAGAAACTCAAAAGTTTTCTTTTCATGAAAACTTCAATGTGAGATAATCTTTCATTAAACCAGGTATTGGCAACTGCTGAATACACGAGATGGTGCTTCTTCCATTCAGCTGCATGAAAAAATATTGACGAAGCCAGGTTCGGGCCATTTCTTTCAGGGTTGCCGGGTGTTCTAATTTCCACTTGAGCCAGTCAATCAGATCTGTTTGTTGCAATAGCTTTGCAGGCAATGTCTGCTGAGGGTTGGTCTGACTGAAATACCTGTAAGCATCAATAACGTTGACCCCCGCATACACTAGCATCCTGATGACTTCCCAGTCTTCAACACTTGACACAGCATGAAGGAGCCCCTCGGCTTGATCTCTCGTCAGCGTCAGTTCACAGCCATGACATAAATAGAATTTGGCCACTTTGGTGTGTTTCCTGAACACAGATGATTCAAATGCAGTATGGTTTAAATCATTCCGCATGTTCAGGTAGGCTCCATGTTTTAATAGGTAATCAACTGCGTCAATGCTCCTGTTCTTAGCCAAGTGGAGAACTGTGTTATTCATGATATCTTGGTAATTAATCTGAAAATAAAAAAGGCACGATGAATGTACATCATTTAGATATAACAACATTTTTTTTTCCTCTGGAAATACATGTACACGCACACAACAGACAGTTCAGTTTTCATTAAGTTACAATAAGACACAGAACTTGTCTTTTTTTTTTCAATTTGTGTGTTTAAAATGCCTGCTTGCAAAAGCAAAAGATCTTTTTGAAGTGGTGGCTGGAGATGGCGCATGAGATTGTAATCAAAGGCTATTGAACAATATGTGATCATCACCATCCCGTGAAGATCTAAATGTTTCATCCCAATCGCACAAATTCAATAATTGTTCAGACAGGTGTGTGTGTGTGTGTGTGTGTGTGTGTGCGCGTGGTGTGTGTATTCATGTGTGTATTTATGTGTGTGTATGTATGTATGTATGTATGTATGCATGTATGTATGTATGTATGTATGCATGCATGCATGCAAGCATGTATGTAATGTATGTATGTATGTATGTATGTATGTATGTATGTATGTCTGTCTGTCTGTCTGTCTGTCTGTCTGTCTGTCTGTATGTATGTATGTATGTATGTATGTATGTCTATATATGTAGTGTGCTCCTGCATCCCCAACTCATCCCAGGACCTACCTCTGCTCCATGACTGTGAAGAATTTTTACCACTGAGGTGTGTCCACACATAACAGCTGCCAACAAGGCCGTGTTTCCTCTGGTTCCTACGGGTAAGTTGACCTGTTTGGAAAAAAAAATGTCAAATATAATCAAAACTCAAGCCAAAATGCCTAAGACATGGAAAATATCCAAAGTTTAGGAAATGGGAAAATACAATTCAGCTGATTGATGTCAGCATGAACAATTTTATTATTTTCAATGCTGTTTAATGTCATAGGTGTGCCCTGGAGGCACAAATGCAGACCCTTTCAAAACATATTTCATGAAAGTATACTGCACCTCTATTTCCGTGACAGTTCTTAGTCAGTCAAGAAAATAAGCAAGACAAAAAAAAATAGAATTTGTTTTCAATACTTAAATTTGTAACTTAGAGGGTGAATATATAGTACTCTTGCCTATTCTTATTCCAAATTTTTAGTTCTACACCTATCTACCACATATGACTCCTGTCAACACTGTAAAGGAATTCTAAATAATATTCCAGGCTATTGTACGATACCATAATGATATAATGATAATCAGTCTCTAATCTGACAGCTTGAGCTTCAGATGTTGACCTTTTCTGGGCTGACACGGGGGTGTCAACCATATGTCACCCGTGCAGGGTACGTGAGATCTATAGTGACGTGACAATGTTTCACACGTCTTACTAACATGCCAGTCCAGGCAGTTAGACCGGTGGATCTTTTTGATGCCTTGGCATCACTTAACATGACGTTGTCTACAGATCCGTAGCAACGTTACCATTTGCTATACAAGCAATGTAACCGCGCAGTGTTGTCAGTTATCCCCTGATGAGTTTGGAGTACAAACGAAACCGGTCGGGACTCTCACAGACAGGACGTTTTCCGTCACTGGTCTTGCCTAGTTTTCATATGAATATATAATAACCCAGAAAGATCTAATAATTTATACACAGTATTGTTCCAATTTGTATGGGTTTTAGTTTAACACAGTATTGTTCCAATTTGTATGGGTTTTAGTTTAACACAGTATTGTTCCAATGTGTATGGGTTTTAGTTTAACACAGTATTGTTCCAATTTGTATGGGTTTTAGTTTAACACAGTATTGTTCCAATTTGTATGGGTTTTCAAGCAGTATGAGTTGACTTAATTTTGCTTAGTTTTTGTTTTCATTTATCTAAGTGATGGCATAAAACCATGAAAGTAAAAACACAGCATGGAATAGTATTTTAACACCGGTTTAATAGGAACTAGATATAGCTTCAATGCAAAGCGTTGACTGAATGGTCCACCATTTGCTCAAATTAGGTCATGGTGACACCAAAATCTAATCAGTTCATCTTGCCAGGCAATATAAGCATATTGCCAAATTAGAGCAAAATACATTGAGGTATTCTGTGGATATCATAGTAATGAGAATGTGCACAATGAGATGGACATCCGGATGGAGGGACAACCCAAAAACACAAAGGGTGCCCCCATGTGGGGGACCTTTAAAAATGTTCTGAATTGTGAATTTATCAGAATGCAAAAAAAAAAAAAAAAAAAAAAACCATAAAAAGTTATACCCATTAAGATAAGTATTGTACAGATACAGCAGAAGATGTTTAAAATCCATGTGTGAACTTGTGTAGGGTATACTCAAAAGTATGTACATGTGTGTGAACTAATAAAATCAAAATTTATAGCAAAAGATCATATTCAAAAGGAATGAACTAATAAAGTGTGAAGGACAAATAATGCATGGCTGACCTGAGCACCACTTTTTACCAGGACATCCACGACCAGCTGGTCCCCGTTCATACAAGCATAATAGAGCGGAGACAGACGGGCAGCATCTAAGACATTCAGCTTGACCTCATGGTCGATCAGAAGTTGCACAACCTTCACATTTCTGCAAAAACCATAAATAAAACCCGTCCTATTCCTGTGATCAACTTGTGTCAATAAGAATGTGGTCTAGATCCCCACTGGTCTGACCTCTCAACCTTAACATCCAGGTATGATGGTGCTACTAGTGCTAGGTTCAGTCTGCATGCTGCATCACACTCAGGTGAAACAACCTAGTTCCATACGATCTCCCATGGAGATGCCTGGAGAGCCTCATACAGTGTGGATGACCAGATAACAGCATGGACTCCACACAAAATGTAGTGAAGGCGTTGATTGCTTTTTGTGTGTGAATATGGCAGCTACTGGCCCCAATGTTACACCATGCAGGAATTATTGAATTTCCTCTATGGTTACACCAATTTACAACAGATCTATAGACATGGTCTGCTCAGTCTTCAATAGGAAACTAGGGTTAAATGAAGGTGTGGTCTTCGGCAAAGGTCATATAATCTTCCACCAAAAATATCATGTTACATCAACCAACCATAAACCCCCAAACTTTAACCCTTTCCCCGTCAAACTGGCTAAAACCGGCTGGTGGTCAAATGTCATCTGCTTCAGTGTTTTCAACTAATTTCAACAGTTATGAAAAACAATTTGACTGAGAAATGTACATAAGATCTATCAAGATCACATGCCCCAGGTCAACAGCTTTCCTAGGCATGGGTTGGGCACTTAGTGCCCAACCCATGCCTAGGAAAGCTGTTGACTCTGTCTTAATTCAAGGGGGAAAGGGTTAAAATATGAGCAGCAAAATTCTAGGGTTTGAGCTTTTATTATCAGCTCAGTCACAGCGATTTTTGCTCAAAATTACATGCATTTAAAATATGGGGCTCTCTTTTCTAAAACGTATTTTCATGCTCATGACTTAGACCATCTGCTTTCTCTGCATCTACTTTAAGCACAATTTCAAAGTTTAGTCATCGGCCCATAATGCAATTGATTGCATCTGGCAGATCCCCATTGGCTGGCAGGTGAGTTCCTGCAGCCCAATTCTATTGAGCAATGAAATCCAGCACAGCTTATCAGGCTATTTCATTGTGATCTGTTCAACAACAAAAAAAAAAATCATGATTGGTCACATGTCCATACGAAATTCGCCTGATGCAATCGGCCAATGTTCACACCAACTGGTGGTGTAGTCCGCTGATCCTCAACATGCCAGACTGATTGGCCGATGGAATCAGCAGTTTATTCGCTGACATACATGTGTGCACACACACTGACAAGACCGATTTTATCAGCTAAATCTTGCAGTGACCAACAAAATTGGGCTGTGTGAACACAGCACTGGTACTCGAATGAGAGGCCTTTGAATGGAGATTTCGAAGGTGGAATAACAGTATTCTGGATATATAAGTAATAAAGTATTACAACTACAACTGATAATAATTTAGATATATAATAAAATATTACTACAACCACTTATAACAATCTAGATATATAAGTAATAAAGTATTACTACTACTCATGATAATCTAGATATGTAACTAATAAAAAATCACTACTACTCATAATAATCTAGATATGTAAGTAATAATAAAAGTATTACCACTACTCATAATAATTTAGATATATATATATATATATATATATATGTTTATATATATATATATATATATATATATATATACATATGTATATATATATATATATATATATATATATATATATATATATATATATATATATATATATATATATATATATAAGTAATAAAGTATTACCCCTATTACAGTGTTGTCTCCAGCTTTTCAAGAGGGTAGGGCATCTTACCAGTACATCTACAAGGGCACTTATAAAACTGAAACAAGAGGGCTGTATGAACAGCCCGTGCTCAGCTGACCTAAGCTTGTTCACAAAATCAAAGCTCAAACTGAATAGACCTGTGTTGAGCTTCAGCATAGTACATATAGTATTTAGAAGTATTTCAAAGATTTGCTTAAAGGCAAATTTATTGAAAATATAAATTTTACTGGAGCATGAGAAATTGAAGAATATTTAAACAGCACTTTAGTTTGAACATATTTTTATTTCCGTAAGGATACAATTGGGAAACAGAGCAAGGCCCTAATAGTATATAAATCCCTCTTGCAAACAGAACTTAAAAAGGACATTGCTACTTGGTGGAGAAAATACATGATATTGAGCATTAGAATTGACTTACATAGTAATCAATAAGAAAGGTGCATTTACTGGTAAGTACCCGAGTTGGAAACATCATTAAAAATCAGGCATCTAGAGCAGTGCCCGGCATGAACAACTTTGACCCTTTCACAAGGAATGTATCCACCAAGTTTCAGCTTTATCTAAGTCACAGTCCTGGAGAAGTCGAAAATAGCGAAAGCACAAAATATATCATACAAAAAAAAACAAAAAAAAAGACAAAAATTGCAACACCATCTGGTGAGCAACAAAAGAACTAAGAGTCCCTCGAAGTCTTCCTGTGTGATATCAAAGCAATTAGCTCAGTGGTTTCGGAGAAGATTTTTGAAAATTTACCCAATAAAGACCCCAAAACTTCACAAAAAATTCAAAAATCACTAGAGAGTGACCATTTGAACAAACTTGGTAGAAACACAACCCAGGTACATTGCTATGTTTGAAGTGAACCTGGACGATGGTTTCGGAGAAGTCGAAAATGTGAATTATCATTAGAATTCAATTGACTTGCACAGTGATCAGTAGGAAAGGTGCATTTACCGATAAGTACCCCAATTGAAAAAGTCGTTAAAAATCAGGAATCCACAGCAGTGCCACCTAGTGAACAACTTTGTTTGAACCTTCCACAAGGAACCTACCCACAAGGTTTTTGCTTAATCAGAATGATGGTTCTGGAGAAGAAGTAAAAAAATATCAAAAACACACAGAAAATCATAAAAAATTAAGAAAAAAATTTGCAGCGCCACCTGGTGAACAAATTAAGAGCTATGAGTCTCTATGAGTGTCCCTGTGTGATATGAAAGCAATTGGGTGAGCGGTTTTGGAGAAGATTTTTTAAGGTTTTCCCAAAAAAGAACCGAAAAATTCATGAAATATCCAAAAATCACTGGAGCATGACCATTTAAACAAACTTGGTTGAGATCCACCCAAGGTACATTCTGATCAATTTTGAGGTGAATCTGGACAGCTGTTTTGGAGAAGTCGAAAATGTGAATTGTAGATGCCAACGGACAACAGACAACGGACGGACAGATGGACTAACGATGGCTGCATAACCACCACATAAACTTGTCAGTCAGCTGAGCCGAAAAAAATTGCATTGCCACCTGGTGAACAAATTAAGAACTAGGAGTCCCTTAGAGTGTTCCTGTGTGATATCAAAGCAATTGGGTGAGCAGTTTTGCAGGAGTTTTTAAAGGTTTGCCCCTAAACAACCCCCCCCCCCCCAAAAAAAAAAAATTCATAAAAAATCCAGAAATTACTGGAGCATGATTATTTGAACAGACTTTGTAGAGATCTGCCCAAGGTACATTGCCACCAATTTTGAATCTGGCCAACGGTTTGGAGTAGAAGTCAAAAATTTGAATTGTGATTGCACGACGGATGAAGAGCAAAGGCACAAGCTCTGCTGGCTGAGGTAAAAAAAAGGCAGCCTTTGCCTTTAAGTGTTTCAACAGATTACACCTTAAGCAAAACTATTGTCAAAACAAAACAAAAAATAATTATCTTCATTTGATGCCTGAAAAGAGCAATAAAAGTTATTTATATCACTGCTCTGTCTGGAAGCTCTGTCATCGACATATTGAGGGCCCAGAGAAAGTGGAAGTGACGAAGTGACCTCTTATTCTCAAGCTCATGAACATTGCCTGCTGGGTGCGTGCCTGAACCAAGTGATCTGGGTGAATCTTGTTTGACTTTGTCAAGTTGTTGAGTTGCCCCACTAAAAGTTTTATTTGTTACACATCATAATGGATGATTGTTTGGAGCGCTGAGCAGGTCCAGCCTGAATTTTCAAGAGACAAAGGCAGTTCCAATGAGGACAGTGCTTCGGACTCTGAACTGGGAACACAGGAGTGAGCTCCTGATGTACTGACCATGGAAGTACTATACTGTATGTATGGTACCTCTAATGTACTTAGTAACAGCATGGAGCTACTGGTAGCTCCATGCTAACAGCCAGGATGAACTTCTACCCTCCTTGCTAACAAGTAGTCTGTCTTTTGAAGGTAAAAACGTGCCAGCTTTACCAAAAATTCCAGAGAGTAAAATAATACTGGGGGCCTAAGTTCAAGAAACAGAGAAAGAGACATCAGGAACTAAAACACCTGATCTTTCCTAACGAAAACTACACTTTCTCGGCAGCTGCTGAAAAGGGGCAGGCTTTGTGTTAAAGCATGTGAAATCCCAGCAAATACAAATTCTGAAGTTTACATGTATCTATGAGTTGAACATTAAATGTGAAAACAATTTGCTGGCATAGTCTCACTTCTTGGCATGGCCTGGGTCTATGCCATAGACCCAGGCCATGCATATAGCACAAACAGAAGTGTGTATTCCAGGTTGTGTCAGGAGACACTAACAGTTACTGTGTATAGCAGTCAGCTTATCAAGCCAAGATAATTAGGTTAAAGTTCATAATTATCACCATTGGGACCTGCTAGAGTGGATGAGGGTGTGAACAACAGCCACATGGGAATACAATACACAAACATCCCCACACATTGTGGGTTATGTTTGACCAGACCACTGAATAGACCACACAGGCACAGAGGTCAGCATGACAGCCTCCAGCTGGTGAGAGGTCATTAAGTGATGATTTTGGCAGAGGTCTGGATATACAGCCCTGGCTGTGGCAAATATGGAGGCGGCAGTTGGTACTTTGTTACTAAAAAGTTGCAAAATATTGATACTCAGTAGCAGACTTTTTTTCCAGCAGGAATATTAAAGTAGGAATATTAACAGGCATATTAGAAGCAAAAAGTGACCTGCCTTTCCTTTGTTTTCAAGCACACAATGACAATCAAAAGGGACCCCAAAAGTGTCAGTCCAAAAAGATCAGGTGGTTCAAGCCAGCCACCCAGCAGGCCGTGTCATCAGCTTGACAATGGAGATCACTACATCACATTTTTTGTTGATTTTTGGAAATAGTTTTGAATTTGAATCCTAAACTAAGGGTCAATAGATAGATTGAGGAGTTATTTTCTCAAGCAGTCAAAATTATGTAAAATTTTTATATAAAAAGAAGGTAACTGCCCAAAATATGGAAAATTACAAGAGAAATGGACAGGGATCCAAAGAAAAAGGGCAGGGAGGAAAACATTAAAGGGCAAATCTCCCTTCTATCTTAACTATTTCAGTGCCAAGCAAAACTCAAGTTCATCTACTTAAGTCAAACTAGTCTGAATTATCATAAGGATCCCAGATATATCTTACTCGTAAAAGGACCTTTCATTCAAGTGCCTATAGTTCCAGAGATAATATCCCAGGTCAACAGCTTTTCTTAGCGGGCATTAGGTGCATTGTGCCTAATGCATGCCAAGAAAAGCTGTTAACGCGGTCAAAAATTTGGTACTGAAAGAGTTAAGCTACAGACAACACTGTATTACTTACAATAATCTCTATATATATGTGTTTGACTTTATGATGACTGGCAGTCAAAACGTCAAAGTCATTAACTCACCGTCCTCTAGCTGCAGATATTATTGGGTATTCATGTTCTCCTTCCTCTGAATCTCTGCAGATACTAGCTTGGTTCACACAGGCCCCTGACCTGGCAGATAAAATTGCAAAACACACACTGCAACATGAAATACAAGAGAAATCCATACCAATAATACCTATCCACAGATCCCTTGAAGATGGCCAAGCCTGCCACTTGCAATAAAAAATACATGTAAGACGCATTGCATTCTAGAAACATCTTACGCTAAATTGTTACTTTTGTTTTGGGAAAGGTCTGGGGTATGACATGTCCTGCTAACCATATACCACTGAGCTTATACTGAGGCACACTTTAAAGTAAATGAATCATAACGGCACCGACACTGCAAAGTGGTACTGTTTAGCCATAATTGACTCTACATCTGTAGATATTCAACAGTGAGAATTTGCTGGCTGTGCTAAATTCTCTTTATGATTCAGTTTTTCAAGTTTCAAGTTTTAATTCAGCATATAACACGAAATAACTGCAGCATTCAATTACAGAGAAGAAACCCTACTGGGCTTATAAACTCTGTTAGGAGTTTACATCTAGGTATATGTCAATACATCACAAGAAATATAAAGCTTGATCTATATCAGTGTCACTCTGGTACAGTGTATATAGTTATAAATCAAGATTTTACATGAATGTATTAAAGTTTTCTTTCAAACAAATGGAATGAAGGTAACTAGCATAATGCTAAAGATATTTGATTCCAAATCTTTGATTAGTAAAATTTAATACAAAATAATGAAAGGTTGTTACAACAAGGAAAAATATGTGGTCCTTTTTTTTCTGTCTTGTGGAACTCCACAAGTGACATTTAAGGAATCTGAGTCTTCATTATGAAAATGTACGCACTGCCTACGATTGGATAAATAAGATGAGAACCAATTGAATGGTGTGCCTCTAGTTCCATAATGAGAAAGTTTATACACGAGAATATTATGATCTACCACATTGGCCTTGGACAAATCAAAACAATAATGCAGTGTTGTACATTTATTTCTTCTCAAACTTTCTTTCTAGTTATTTATTCTTAGAGATATTATGGAAAATAATACAAAGTAAACTGACACTCATCTGCAGAAATTAAACTCCTGCTCTTGCAGTATGTGCCGGTCTTGTCACACGATTGAATGAATCGAGAAAATAATTATATTCAGTAATCTTATTATGGCCTTAAGGTTCTCTCAGACTGGTTTTTGGACCAAACAATGAAGCATCCAACATCTTCAGAATGAATTTCCACGACAAAATGATGGAATTTACTTAATCTGGCTAATCAGAATACTGATACACATAAATGTTTACCCGGGCAACAACCATCATACATGCAAAGACTTCCCATTGAAACAATGGAGTAAGTCAGTACCAGGGGTTGGCATCCTGCAACACCATATCACAAAAGTGTAGAAAAGTGCTACAGGCAGATACATTGTTCCATGTGAAGATAGGTAACTCAGACTGTGTGTGATCCAGGATATTTTTGGATGATACAAGCATTCTAACAAGTGCTCAGTCCTGAGTACATATTTTGCTTCTGTCAGCATCAGTTGACAAAATGTTTCTCTGGTGTTACCATGGCAACCAATATCATATTATTTCTATTTGGTAAATAGATCATCCTATATCTTGATTCAGAATCCTTATCCTTATTATTATTGTTATTATTTTTTTTTTTAAGGGCGGGGTGGGGGGCTACAAGCGATGAGTGTTGGGGGATATATCCAGGACCAGGGGCCCACCACCTCTGTGAGAGAGTGTGTGGTGGAGCCTTTGCCTCGGCTCTGGTCCTGGAAAACATGGCAGTATGGGCTCATTAGGATAACCATGGTCTCCTCTGCCTCATCTTTTTTTTTCTTTCCTTTTCTTTTTCCTAGGCCACCTGTGTCACACAGAACCGTGGCACAGAAGCGGAGAGCCACAGCAATATTATTATTATCTCTGCAAATTCCAATAGAGCTGTATTGACCTTTGACCCTTCCTTTTTGCAGGATACAGGTTCATGACGGAAATGTATTATCAAACATACAGAAATAGGTATACATGTACGATAGCCTGAAACTACACGTATTTTGTGTGACACTTTGAGGTGCTAAGACTAAAAGGGCATACACCAGAATAGCCTCACTTGATAAACATAATATAAAGGTCTTACATGTGAACAAAAAAATAATACATGTATGTATTGTAAATTGCTTTAATTTCGCTGTACTGCTATTTTACCTTGTTTCGCTGAGGGCACAAAACTACGAAAATAAAAACACAGTGCAATAGTATTTTAACATTGTTTGAATAGGAATAACATCCAAAACAATGAAATAAAAACTATAGTGAAATGTCAAAAATACAAAAACCATGCAAATTTATGACATGAAAAATGAAGCAATTTACAGTACATTTGCAATTATTTCGTGATAGATTCTGTTCTGTGTTCTGATTAAAGGGGCACCAGGTAAATACAGAGTGATAAACATGTGGCCACACCCCCCCCCAAAAAAAGACAAGAAAAATTAAAACAAGAGGGCTGTGTGAACAGCCCATGCTCAGCTGACCTATGCTTGAACAGATATGGTACAGACACATCTACTGTACACTGCCAGCAAGTTTGAAGTCAATGTGGCAAACAGTTTTGGAGATGAAGTCAAAAGTGTGAATATGCATTGGAATGACCAATGACTTGCATAGTAATCAATAAGAATGGTGTATTTTCCAATAAGCACCTGAAAATAGAAAAAGATTGCAGTGCCACCTGGTGAACAAATTCAGAACTAGGAGTCCCTAGGAGTGTTTCTGTGCGATATCAAAGCAATTGGGTGAGCGGTTTCAGAGAAGAAGATTTTTTAAGATTTGCCCCCCAAAAAGCACAAAATAATTCAATAAAAATCCAAAAATCACTGAAGCATGACCATTTGAATACAATTGGTAGAAACCCACCCAAAGTACATTGCCAACAAGTTTGAAGTGAATCTGGCTGACAGTTTTGGAGAAGAAGTCGAAAATGTGTGTTAGCATTAGAATGTCCATTGACTTACATAGTAATCAATAGGAAAGGTACATTTACCGATAAGTACCCGAATTGAAAAAATTATTAAAAATGAGGAATCCATAGCAGTGCCACCTAGTATACAACTTTGTTTGGCCCTTTCACAAGAAAGCTATCCACCAAGTTTCAGCTCAATCTGAGTCATGGTTCTGGAGGAGAAGTCCAAAATAATGAAAACACACAAACAATCATAAAAATATAGAAAAAGACTGCAGCGCCACCTGGTGAACAAATTCAGAGCAAGGAGCCCCTAGGAGTATTTCTGTGTGATACCAAAGCAATTGGGTGAGCGGTTTCGGAGAATAACAATTTTTAAGATTTGCCAAAAAAAAAAATTTAAAAATTCATAAAAAAATTAAAAATCACTGGACCATAACCATTTGTACAAACTAGGTAGAGACCCACCCAAAGTACATTGCCACCAAGTTTGAAGTGAATCTGACCAGCGGTTTCGCAGAAGAAATCGAAAATGTGAATTAGCATTAGAATGCCCATTGACTTACATATTAATCAATAGGAAAGGTGCATTTACTGATAAGTACCCGGATTGAAAAAATCAGGAATCAACAGCAGTGCCACCTAGTGAACAACTTTGTTTGACCCTTTCACAAGGAACATATCCACCAAGTTTCAGCTTAATCTGTGTGACGGTTCTAGAGAAGAAGTCGAAAATTGCGAAAACACACAAAAATTCATAAAAAAATAGAAAAAAATTGCAGCACCACCTCTTGAACAAATTTTTTTTTTTTAAATCATACATTCTTATAGATGGACATTATATGTGCATATAGTGATTGAACATAGCACAGATTGACAGATAGGAAAGTTTTCTTTATTGTTGACACTACAAGCTTCCAGAGCTTATACAGCAGACACAAGCAACATAAGTAGGCATAGATATGACAAAATAATAAAATATAAGGATGTAAAGACATTTGTATTAAATGGAGAGCCCAACATGGAGTAAATTGTGAGTTAAAACATATCCACAACTGTTGACGTTCAATTTTAGTTTTAAATCCTGTCACACTTGAGCTTTCTTCGATAGTCACAGGAAGTTTATTCCACAACACACCACCTTCATGAGTGATGGAGTTAATGCCATCTTTCACGGAATTACGAAGGTGTATCTGTAAGTTGTGAGGGTCTAGCAGATGGTAGTCGTTGTGTGTCTTAAAAAATGCTGAATATATGGGGGGGGGGGGTAATCCATTAACCGCCTTATATGTCTCAGAGACTGGAGGTGCCAATGTAGGAGTGAAGGAAGATCTGCTTTTTTTAACAAGGAAGCATAAGCAGATTTGTCATCATTGAAGCAGAAATGTAGTCCCCATTCTTGCAGTGTGTGCATTGGTTTTAGTGTATTGAGCGATGTTGATGCTGGTCCTGTCCTGTGATGTTCTGAATGATCATGGCTTGTTTTATTCCATTCCTTTATCCAGTGGGGACACATCAGGAAAAAATAATTTAAGGCTAATCTACATGCAGTTTTTAAGAAATTTAAGCTTTCTTATATTTACAATATAATGAAAAATTTTTGCTATTATTCGTCATTGAAATTGATCCATGAGCGGCTTATGTCCTTGCTTTGTGCATACTTTCCCTCAAGAAAATTTTCTAACGTTGACAAGTATGATGGTAAGTTGCTCCTCTAGTTGCTATTCCTTGTGAAAAACAAAAACAAAAAAAAAACCTTATCTACATTTTTGATACATAACACGTTAAATTGTACTTACTTGAGAAGAACCTCAACAATTGGCAGACTTCCAGCATATACAGCATGATTGAGAGGGGTCATACCACCGATGTTCCCATTCACATTGGCACCTTCTAGCAGGCATTGTTCAACTCCTTGGATATTCCTTTCATGAATTGCTCTTCTAAGTTGGTTACAAGCCAACATGCTTGCAATGTTGCTAAACAGTCATATTTCTGGATATTTCACTGTGAACAGCTTGCAGTCATATGGGAACTGTAAAGTATAAAATATAAAAGTGGTCTAGTTAATGGATTTTGAGAGTGAAAGCATCATCAATAATTAGTTTTATTTCATCAGTTGAAGTCACTGTGGGCAATTAAGGTTAGAGATGTCAATTGCCTTTAGTAGTTTGTATTTCTATGTTCCAGTTCTCACTTCCCATATCCATCATATTTGCAGGTGCGTGTTTGCCAGAGTGGTAACACACTCACCTTTCACCTCTGTGGCCCGAGTTAGATTTATGGCTGGGGAAGCATGCAAAAGAGTTCCTACCAGTCAGACAGTGCATGGTGGTTTTCTCAGTCTTTTGGTTTCCTCCACATAACAATTACGTAGGTAGGAAAGTATATGCCAATATCTGTGTGATGGAGACTGATTAATATAGGCTGGGCCTGTTTTGCAATCCATGTGAAAGACATGGGTAGACTATACTTTATAATAATATCAATATTGAAGACACAGAGCTAGAAGGACCATCAACAGAGTTGGTAGATTACAATCATGTACAGGGTATAACCGTAATTGCCACATAATCTCACAGACCTTGTGTATGCAGGAGTCACACATTGTACCATTTGGTGCTTTTTCCTGCAAGTTTGTCAGTGCCTGCAAGTCACCATGGAAAGTGAAAAAAAAACCATAATCCTATACAACACAGAGATGACTTCAGCTGTCAAAATCTGAGGCAATCACTGAATATGCCAACAAAGTATTCAAACACGGAATGGTCAGGTCTCAAACAAGCAACATGCAGCACTAAGCACCCAGCAAAAATAGGTAATGGACGTATCCATTGCACCAAATCGCCATTCTTAAAAAGAATGGTTCAACAGAGGTTGGTGTGCATAAGTATCATAATCAATCCAGCCTAGTTCATTATATTTAATCCAGTAAAAATAGTGTATTTGGAGTTGTCCCAGATCATGTACTTTACATGTATAATCCCACTGCATCAAAGGAGAATTGAAAATATATAAATAATTTTTTACCATGTTATGGTTGGATCTTCAATTTTAAAATCTACACAATAATAATGATGATGATGATGATGATGATGATGATGATGATGATGATGATGATGATGATGATGATGATGATGATGATGATGATGATAATAATAATAATAATATTTCTGCAGTCTTGTGCACTGCGGTCCTGTTTTCACGAGACCTTAAAAAAACATCAAACATGTTCCCGCCTCTTAGGCTCAGACATTTTCCTTGTTATGTTCCTGCACTGACGAACAGTCTACAGACGAACAATCATTCAAGGGAGCCCTTAAAAGGGCTGTCCCCCTTTCCCCCTTCTTATATTCTACTGTGCTGTGTGCTCTCCTACTTCAAGACATTCTTTTTTTCTTTTTTTGCAGCATCCTACCAGGTAGTCCTGCATAGATATGATTTCTTTCACACTTCTCAGAAGATCATCTTTCATTCCCAAAAACCATGCAACCCTTTCCTCTTCCCCACAGCACCAAATCTGTTCTAAGCTCTTACAATTTTGGTCTTTGCTCTTCCATTTTCTGAAAAATATTGTTTCTCTTAACACTGTACGTTGCATACCAAAAAAGCCAGTGATCTGTAGTTTCAACCCCCTGTGTACATCCTTTACATTTATCGTTTTCTGTTGTCCCTTTTTGTTGTCTTTTTTCAAAGTTAATTACCTCCGCCCTAAATTGAAATAACATTTTAGACCCTTTAGTACCATCCCAGCTTGTACTGTTCTTCGTTTTTTCCATCAGCTGTATATGCCTTTAATGTTTTTTTTTCTCTAACTCCCCATTTCCAATCATCTGTTCATCCTTGTATTAATGTTTTCCAAACATATACTTTCCAGTCTTCAACCTTGTCAGGTCCTTTCAAGTTAGTTTCAAGTAATATTTTTCTGCTATATTACTTATGTCTCCGACCCATATTGTTTACTCCTTAACAGATTCCAAGTAGACTTTCCTGCACCATCTGTCATCGCTTACCTCTTGTAAGTAGCCCTAGTAGGTACCAAGTAGAGAAGATTAAACAGAAAGTGAATCATAGGAATGGAATGATAAAAGCTATGACACTGAACACTTTCAACATAGCATACACAGCAAGAGTATAATTGGATAGAGTTGCAAGTTGGTATATGGCTTAGATGTGATTTCAATAATTGAGGGTGATATCCAGGGAATGGAAAAAGCACAAAATGAGATGGAGAATTGTATACTGGGAGTACCACCATGTGCAGCAACAGCAACAGTCCTACTAGAGTTAGGATGAAATAAAATCACAGACAGGATTGCCAAAGCAAAGTTCAAGTACTGGGGGTATCTACAAGCAATAAGTGAAGACAGGTGGTGCAGGAAAGTTTACAATGAGGTAGTCAAGGAACAAACAAGATGGGTCAAAGACATAAGACTTATATAAGTTACTAGTAGAAGAGAGGTATGAATTGAAAGGATATGATGAGGTAGATGATTGAAAAGTATATACAGGTAAGGCTTTAGAGGGCTGGAAGGAGGAATGGAAAAGAGGAGTCAGGCAAAAGAGTGCATTAAAATTAAGTGTAAAAGGTATTAGAAAAGCCAAACAAAAGTGTGTGTTGGGATGGACGGAAGGGATCCAAGCTTCTTTTTCAAATAAGGGCAGGAATGATAAATCTAGAAAAGGGAAAACAGAAGTGCACAACAGGTAGTAATGAGAAAATGTAAGGTGTGTAGACAAGAGGCACATGCGACAATGGATCACTGGCTGTTGTGGTGTGATGCACATAGAGAAATAAGGGAAGATTATAATAACAAGGGTTTAGTATTTAGAGGAAGAGGAATGCTTAGCCTGGGTTTTAGGCTTCTAAGGGGGGCTTTCTGGGAGGCAGGAAAAGTACTAAAAGTGTACAGGACTACCTGGTAGGATGCTGGGCGAAAAGAAATGATACAGTTAGACAGCAACAGGGTAAATTAGAATTCCAGAGTACAGGGAGGAAAGAGAACGGTGGTATTATGAGGGCTCCCGTGGGGTCTAACATGAGAAAGGCCTGAGCCTTAGAGATGGGGATAGGGTGTGTGAGGGAAAGTTTTTTTTTTTTGTTTCCGAGGGGAGGAAAGTACAAGCCACAGGTGTAAGGAGATATACCCAGGACCAGGGGCCCACCACAGCTGTGAGAGAGTGTGTAATCGACCCTTTGCCTCTGCTCTTAATCTTGGAAAACATGGCAGCACAAGCTGATGAGAAAATTTTTGATAACCATTGTTTCCTCTGCCTCATCTCCCTCAATTTTTTCTCTCCTCCCTTTCTAGGACACCTGTGTCACACAGGACTGTGGCAGAAAGTGGAGAGCCACAGGATTATTATTATTATTGGTGGTAGTAGTTTAAGTTTGATTTTCCTATACAGTCATTTAGGCTTAACCAGCCCAATTCCCAAAGGACTGCTTCAGTTGCAGTACATGCATGGAGATGCCCCAGAATCTATTTACCCATTTCATTTTGTACTGTGTCCATCCCTTGAATATCTCCAACATTGAAATTACATCCTGGCCATACATCAGGCACTAAAGCAAATATTTATCTGTCCAGTGTGGCATTATTACTACTTTTTTTGTTAACATTTCATTAGGGGAAAAAGTTTTGGCTCCTTTTATGATGGAAGTCACTTCAGTCTGCATGGTAACATATGGAAACTGAATTATGTTGTTCCTATTTATTCCATACTGTCATTTTGTCAAAATCGCATCCATCATATATTTTATATCTTTGTCTACATGTTGGTCTATTTGATTCTCAGAAATAAATCTAATGTAATGATCTAAAAAAACCTCGAACTGTTAAAATTATAATTTTATTTATCACGTGTAAGTATTCATAAGATTATTAAAACCCGTAATACTTCATATTTTGGCACACTGTGTTAAATTCTCGTGTCACCATACAAACCAAGTGAACGCTGACATCTGTCATTATCAAACTGCTACAATGTTTACAGTTTACAACAAACTCACTCGAAGACGAAGTGGTCCAATGTCAGTGAAGCCAGATTCCATAGAACTGTCACAAGCCCTCAGGGTGTTCCCCCCAAATAAAGGAAAATAATATGTTGCAATGCCACATATGACTTTAAATACAAGCGAATCGGTTTAATGACATGATACAGTGTACAAACAACACATGTACATGCACAGATTTCGCACAACCATTGTGTCCTTGTCGTTACTTCTGTCCTTTTCTCGACTTATCCTCCATTTTGGGATAACCCCTGGCCTCGTTTTGACAAGTAGGTCACCAGTGTCGCTTTGTTATTTTCGTGAGTATGTTCACTTATGCATTGAAATTGTGGCATCTGATTGACATGAGATAATAAAGATTGTGTTTTTCTGTTTGATTAGCGGGCAACTTTTTCGCTATGAAGGAATTTTGCAGCAAGAAAATCCACATAAACTTTCATTCACGGAAGTTTGTTCTATGACGTCACTGACACTGACCAATCAACACGAAGACATAGGCGTCCTTTTCAAACACCACACTGCAGTAAACACGTTGCATGGAACCCCAAATATTTGTGTCATCGCCGGCTCTCTTGGTCTGAACAACAAACGAGTAGCTGTATTCAACAGCATACTAATTCACGGTTCAATAGGTAAGCATAAAGTGGGTTGGTTTGCATGCTGCTGTTGCGGAGAACGCAGTGAAGTTTTGCCTCCCGGAAACGACCTAAACCGGCACAAGCGAGTCGAGGTCGATTCCTGCTCGGGACATGTTTGGGCACAAAATCATAACAGCGCGGGGATTTAACTTTACCATATGCAATATGCTGAAAGGTTTTGCAGCTGCCCATTAGATTGAAAGCGTACAAGATCGACTGCCTGTAAGGTAAATTCACACCTATATATACTTGCTTTCTTATGTGGATAGTTTGGGGGATCGTGAGACATTTAAATTGCTGTTCATCATTCATTCATGAATGGGAGCTGGAGAAACCACTAACTTATTCATTTGGTTGTGGAAGGAAATTACAAATTGAATCCCACCAGGGACTTTTGGGATATTGTCTGTTTTGCCATGGGATATTATCGTGTAAGACTGAGAAAACCATCAGTTTCTGCACAGACCCGCTTTTTAAAAGTGAATATCAATATATTTCGGCCAAATCTACATTATTATTTTAAGTTAAAAAATTGCAACGTTTAGTTCAATCATGGAGGAATAATCTACATGTCAGGAAGGCTTGGGGAAATATTGTGTGCTAGTTTTCGTTCAAAATGGATTGCCAGAGTCTAGATACTGTGAATGCATTTTAGACCTTTCACTGAGACTTTCACATTCAGTATTTTATTTTTACCGTCAGTCAATGCCATGTTCAAAACTTTTTCCCCGTTTTCCTAATTTCACAGTTTTGAAGCATCAGTGAAAAATAAGAACACAGTGCTGAAAATTGAATTCACAGTATTTCTTGGTGTGTCATTGTTGCAACTTCTATTATTCAGGTATTAATTATGTGCAGAGTGCAAGTCTTGCTCATGGATTATTTCATGAAATTGACTGGGTCACACAAGCTTGGAAATATTAATGAAGGTCATAATGGCTACCATGGGAACAGCTTTGAAATAGAGGCCATCATAATTGTACTACCTAAAACAGAGTGCTTCACTTGTAGTGACACATATTTTTATAGCATGATGTACAATTTTGTGTGTGGCATTGGTTTCATGGATCACATTGTTATGGACAGCACCAAATACCTGCATTGTCCTGTGGTATGTACAGGAGTGTGTTCAGGTGTTTTAGGGTGTGGAATTGATCATGGTTCACAAAGACAATTTTCTTTGGAATTTCTTAACACATCTATATGCAGTTCCTGTTAACATGCACATGTGGTCATACTATCTCACAGCAAATTACTCATTTTATCAGCTCTTACCAATACCAGCATCAGTATTGGCAAAAAGATGACTTGAAATTTTATAGTAAGGTGATTGTTTTGGTCAGTTTTCATTATTGTCATTTTAACAAGTTAGCATCTGGGTTATAATTAGGGCCCAGAAAACTTTTTCTGGTTTCACTGCCCACCCTCAAATATTTGATCTGCTGTTTCAATTTTATGGCAAAGTCAGACGGGGAGTTTGGTCCATTTGATCATTCAATTGAAAATAACCCTTTTTTTTCGGTGATTTAGTGGATTAGAAATTAAGCTAAAATCCTGTCTTCACATATTATGAATTAAAAAAATGATGAACCATAAATTTTGTTTATGGTGCCCTGCTACTCAAATTTTAAAAGATGTCACCAAATTTCTGTTGTGTCTATTTATTCAATTTTTAAGACCTACCCAGACGTAAAATCTGTGAAATTTCTGCATGAAAACAAGAATTTTTGGAAAATGTTACATGTCCTAACGATTTTAAAGTTTTATAAGCAGTTAGGTATTTTGGCTACTGTTACTACTAATATCTGTACAGAGAGTGGGTTCCATCCATTAAATGATTGCTAGGAAGGACAGTTACTTGTTTACATGCAGACAGACCAGAAGTGTCAAAAAACTATGCTGGGTTCTTTTGGCTGATACATGTATATGCAGTATTGGCAACAACATGACAACCTCTCAACTATTGAAAAAGTTTACTTTAAATTTCATGTCTAATCATTTGATATATTGTCAATTTAGCAAAGACTGATTTGCTATACAGTGTAGAACTGATTTATATAATTAAAGCATGCGTGGATTCCAACTCACATTTAACTTTTTGTCAGTTTGAATTAAGTTTCCTACAGAATGTACTAAAGCTCTCTCTGGTACTCTGTTGTTACATTTTTTCCCTACTCACAAATTCTTTATTTTACCCTCTTTTAACATACTGGCTTTTATCTCTCTTCATTAACACAGAGCACACTATGTAGGGCCACCACACAGGCTTCACCTTCTCATCACTCACTGCTGCTGTGATCTTGTAATGATTTGCACTGGCAGAGAATCAGCTAGGTCCCAGTAAATCTCACCCATCTTCATGTCTAGAGAAACATGTCAGGCTACTCCAGTGGTAAACAGGTAATGAAGTGTTTTGTGAACCTTGGCAGCATGTGATCAAGGTCTTACATTTTGGCATGTGCCCTATTGATCTTGTTTATCATGAGCATGACTAGGTCTTGAGTAGATCGATGCTGGTTTCTTTGGTGATTGTAGAATATGTCTTGCAGTTTTGGGGATATCTTTATCATGCTGTCAGAGTGATATATAACTGTGTCACAGGGTGGTGGTTTGCGGGAAGAGAATCGACATGTAAACAATACATGTTTTTGTTATGCATGTGGAGTGGGTACATGACATTTCTTGAGTAATCGTGCTTTTCACCGATGTTGGTTCCTCATTATGGGTGGACAGGAAAGTTTATTTCTGTGGAAATCCCGATTTGTTGATTTAGTTGAAAGCAAAGTAAGTTAGCAGGTGAGCTGGGGTATGTGATGTGTCAAACAGCGCAAGATGTAGTGACAGTTTTGTCACAATATAAGTGAGAAGCACACTTATTCAATAATATCTGTTTTCTTCATATTCCTATTACAGTCTGTTGCCTTGAGATCACAAGGGACTGTCTGCACAGGTTGCCGCAAAACTTGCTAAATTTTACATGGCATGGCACATAGTTGTTTGAAATCCCAGCTGCCATGAAGCTTTGTCTTGCTGGCATCCATGTATGCTGATGTCAAATGCTTCTATCCAAAAAAAAAAAAAAAAAAAACGGCATGCATTTATTTTAGGTCATTAGCATTTGTTTGTAACATAGAGAAAAATCAGCTGATGGCCTGCAATGTCTGTCCTAGGCTATCCACTTTTTGGCCAGAAACAATTTTTAGAGCATGTGGGTTTCATGCCTTGAGGGTCAGTTTTGAGACATCTACCTGTAGCATGTCATTCCCATTTTGTGCAAGTTGTACATTGATGTTTGAGACATGTTTATAGAATGCATGACATATCTGTTAACTAACATATTATATGGTTAAAAAAAATTATACAGAAGAAGCAAATTGAATGCTGTGTGATATCCAGGATGTCTAGAGTGCAAATCTCACTCCTTTGTAATCAATAAATAAATTATCAAACTTTTTGTGTATTTATTTTGTGTTGTTTAATTTCAACAGTTGACCATGACCATAGAAAGGGACGGCAGGTCTGCATCTCCCATCCACTTACACGTGGATGAAGAGACGCCCGTCCATGTCCACGTAAAGAAGCCAAAGAAGTCGACTGTGGCAAAAGCTGTTGATGTGAGTATATTGCTTTGCTGTCACATAAGTGTATCTGCCTTAAATGGTGTTGTATTTAAACTAGGGAACCACCACATAGGTCCTCTCCCTTTTTTAGCTCTGCTGACCTAAAGTCACAGAGCTTTTGCAACCGCTCATGTCTGTCCATCCTTCCGTAAACTTTTGCTGGTTAGCGTGATACAGTCCACAGTTTTCAAGTTAGACCTTGACTTTCAGGGTGTATGAAAATCTAAGTCCCTTTCAATATTGTTGGCGCCACTACGATATCGGTGGCTTCACCTACATTATTATGTAATATAGGAGTCAAAATATGAAAATCTTGTGAAAACTCTAGCATCTTTAATTTTTGGCAGATCTTCACCAAATCTGGTGGAATTGTGGGGGAAGTAAAAGTGTTAAGTTGCCAATGATATTAGTGGCCCCACCTACAATTTGGCAGAAATTATGAGCCAAAATGTGTTTAAAGATGTAAAATTCCATATTTGGAAAAGTAATTGGGTTAGACTTGCCAAATTTATAGGAATAGACCATGGCCAAAGATAGAAAGTTATATAATATCAGTGACCTTGACCTATTTTTGTGAGGTCACCATGCCTGTAAAGTTGAAAAGGTGATTTTGTGTTGGCGAGGTGTAGCTTGTACATAAATGGCAAAGAGAGTTGAGACTCCAGATCAAAATTGCATTTGATTACATGATACATACAACTGTTGATGACCTTATTTTTGGGCAGCCATGACCCATTAATTATGGAGTGTGGAGCTTGTCCAAGTTTATTGTTTTTCATCCTACCTGAAAAGTTATTATGTGATTTGAACAAACAGACTATATAAATGGAAAGCTGGATGTGAGGCACATATTTCGAACATTAACAATTTTTTAATCCCAGTTGAAGGTCAAATGGTCAATTTGAATATAGGGGTCATTTCGTGAATGCCCTGCACCCCACAATTTTTGAGAAAGGCCCATATAATGCTTTTAAGATTTATAAAGTGCATAAAAATCTTTGTTGACATCAATATTGGTGGCACCTCCAATTGTATTATGTGATATGTACAGGTCAAAATGTGAAACTTTTATGACCGCAATACTGTCCACAGTTTTCAAATTAGCCCAATATAACTTTCAAGACTTATAGAATGTATAAAAATCTAGGTTTACTTTAATATTGGTGGCGTCACCTACAATATTATGTAATATAGGGGTCAAAATATAAAAATCATGTGAACACTCGAGCTTCTTTAATTTTTGGCAGATCTTCACCAAATTTTGTGGGATGAAAGGGGAGGTCAAAATCTTAGTTGCAAGTGATGCTAGTGTCGCCACCTATAATTTCAAGGAAATTATGAGGCAAAATAAGTTTAAAGATAAAAAATTCCATATCTTGAAAAGTAATTGGATTAGACGTGCCAAAAATATAGGGTACTTGGGGCAATTTTCAAAGCTAGAATTTTGTGTAATATCAGTGACCTTGACCAATTTTTGTGAGGTCACCATGCTTGTAAAGAAAATGTGATTCTGTAAGGGCAAGGTGTAGCTTGGACATCAATGGCAATGTCAGCAGAGCACTAGGCCTTTGGGCCTCTTGTATTACATAATCTGGGTGAACTTGAACTTTTGTTCCAAGGTCACTGAAGACATAAAGTTAAGGACTGACTCATTGCTGTCTTGGCTTATGCAACAATATCATCACAGGAATTACACAAATAAGCTATGATTATGTATGGAGCAAAGTGCTATCTGGTGGACATTTTATACACTAAATTTACAAAAGCTTTATATGTTCTGAAGCCACTTGAAGACTCACAACTTTGAAATGAAGAGGTGCAATATAGCCATGGGGCCAGCAGAGCATCAGGCCCTTGGGTCTCTTGTTTTCTTTGGTATATTACTAGTTATCACTGATGGCTCTGAGCAGAGGGAAACGTAGCATACTACATGACTGGGTCATGGAGAATGGATTGAAAGAGCGTGACTTTAAAACAATTCTATGCTCGCCAAAGGCTTGCACTGAACTGTTTGAACTGAGCTCTGTCTCAACCAACTTCTTATGACCCTGTCACATGGAGTTTTTGTTCTCCTATAAACAGATAAATCACGTTTTCATAAAAAGCCCCATTTCTGTGAGCTTGAAGCCATTTTTACTGTGGCAATGTTATGCAGGGCCGTCACTTTATGTATGTATACGGATGCTACATTACTTTCATTGTCAGGGAATGTCAACCTCTGACGACTCATTTTGTTCTGTTGAGTATGATTGGATAAGAAAATCTAATAATAACAAATACACTAAATTCTTTTATCACTTTTGGCTGAAAAATTGGCTTGTCGTATGACATTACTGATTTGTGCCCCAATGGATACTTATATATATATAGAAAACAGTGCATCTATATATTACATGTTCTGATCAAGTAATCTTTTGGTTAAGGCATGGCAAAGATTAAGATTGATATTATAAGTTATCTCCTTTTGAGACAATTTGTGTTCCTCCGGGATATATTTGATTTTGTCTTGGAAAATTAAGATGAATTAATTTCTGGCTTTCGTTAAAAATATTACTTTGTATTACATGTATTTATAAACATAAAGACTGATATTATCAGTTATCTCCTTCAGAGACAGCTTGTGTTCCTCAGGGAGATATTTGATCTTGTCTTGCAAAATCAGTAACTTCTGGCTCTCATTAACAAACACAATGACTCGATGTTGTTTGGTGCTTCTCAGCAGGACAGGCTCGCAGAGACAAAGACGCGCACTGCTGCATCCTATGGTGCCAGCAACTTACGCCGCAGTACAGCCACTGCCAGATCTCGCAGCAAGAGCCCTGGTCCGGGGGGACCGTGGGTACCACCCCCAGCCAAGACAACCAAAGGCAGCAAATACGCATGGCAGGTACTTAGACGCCTTTGTTCTGCATGCATGTGTGATAAAATTCAGTGGATATGATATCATACACTAGGGGGGCACACAGTGTGGACTGTAGTTATATGTAGGTCTGTAGATAGCTGTCTCTCTATATCTCTCTCTCTCCTCTCAGTCTCTCTCTCCCCCTTCTCGATCTCTGTCCTGTCTCTCTCACTCCCTACCCACCCATCTGTAGCCATAAGTCTGACAAGTATGCCATATTCAACAACACTGGTCTAATAGTCGAGGACATTGAGAATGTGACTGACCAGATACAGTGAACTTTGTAAAGACAGTGCTCCTTGAAAGTCATGCAGACATATTGAACCATGTTAGCTCATTACATGCTAGAGCAGTTAGATTTTCCCCTTCACTCGGCTTCAGTTAAACAGGAATTGTAAATTGTATTCCTCATGAATGATCAAAGCTTTTGAGTATCAACATAAATGGCAAGTCATGCTACAGCTGCTGTATGATTGGCCAGGCTGCACAGGATCTGCTGACGTAGTTTGTAGCCTGTCACCAGCTTACTGCAGACTGAGTCAGTCAAGTTAAATAGCTCAGGGCTTTCCTTGGAAAATTTTGAAAAAAAGTGAGGGTTGGGTTGCTAAAAGGAGCAAATACTATACAATTAAGTACTGGTCTCCTATTTAATTTCATAGAATCAGCAATTTGAAAGTCGTCAACTTTATCGTGAAGCCTGAGAATTCTAGGGCTGTAGGTCTTCAGGGAAAACCCTGCTGGCCATATGATTACAGAACCAGGCAAAATGTCTTCATTGCATCAATGTCACTGTGGAAATGTCCTCATAACAGTACAGTGGTCTCTGCAGCTTTTCAGTAGGGCAGATCAATTTTATCTAAAAAGGGCACTTGTTAACATAGATAGGGTCTACATAAGGGCACCTCAAAATAAGCTTAAAGAGAAAGGGCATACTTTTGAAGGAAAACTCAAATCATTAACATTGTATTAAAATTAGGGTGAATGTACTGCTTTTTAAATTTCTGAGTTCAGTTGATGGATTTAATGCCCCCCAAAATGAAAAAAAAATGCTTCAGTTCATCAAAGCATGATGATATATACATTGAACAAAAAAGAAGGGAGCAAAGAAAAAGGGCAGGGAGCAAAAGAAAAAGGCGGGGTAGATCTCCCTTCTGTTTTAAGCTGCAGGGAACACTGCAGTACTGTCTCTCAATGCCAGCTTGGATGTAGACTGTAAAATAAGTATATATTCCACTTACAAATACATGAGATGACGTTCAGGGTTCCAGAAGCCAGAAGGCAGGATTGACAAGTTCCAATATGTTTTGTATCATATACATTTAAACACACACAGATCTATTATATCAAATATAATTATCCTTTAAGGATCCTTTTGGGCACAACTTCATGCTGTCGTTTGCATATAATTTGCCTTTTTGCATATCAAATCTATCAAAGGCCTTTATTATGCAAATACACAACTTTATGCAAATGAACAATGCCAAGTGCTGCCATCTGGTGTCCTACTGAAATCCATCCTCTGGACGTGTATTCATTATGATTCTCATTCGTGCTACTACTGTTCATTAGCGTCTGTTTATAACATATTCTGTGTAAGCAGCACGGGAACTGGGTCAGACTTGAGCACGTAAGTAGAAGTGTCCCCAGAAATGGAGCAGTACAAGCTGTGTTCATTGGCAAGAGAAGAACAAAAACTAAAAGGAAAGGGAGAGGCAAAGCAAAACGAACAACGAGAGTGACATGGGTGAGTGATCTTGCTTCATGCATCCATCAACTACTGACTGGATCCTTTATCCCATAGACCAGTGGCATGGGCACCTCCTGTTATAATTATTGAAATTTTGTTTATTTCAGTTTTTATGTTAATGGGAAGTTGTGAACACTTGGCAGTTCATCAGTACAATGTGTATATAGTAGACATCCTCTTATAAGGCCACCCACAATGAAGGGCAGAAGTAGGCTGCCGGAGGGGTGGCCTCTGGTGATGGGCATATATAGCGGGGGGTGGGGGGACTGTACATACTCTATTTCAAGAGGGCAACTCAGTTATTATTTTGGCAATCTGTTTGAATATACTTGTATTTGAAATATTTGACAAAAGTGTAAAAACATCTTTGCTTTCTCCAATTGGACTTACACTGTACATGTACAGAAGTTAAATCCTAGCTAGATATACATGGAGTATATTGCTGTGCTGGCTGACCCCATTTGTGGTCAAATTAATATTCAAAAACGTTCTAATGCCAAGGGTTGTCACATTCAATGTATTTTTTTTTTTTTTTTTAATTCTTTTTGTTTTCATGAATGATATTATTGAGTACTTATTGGAATGGTTGGAATGAAAACTAGAAGTCCTATCAGGAAGACATACCTTATTGCTAAGTCAACAGCTTTCTTTGGTCTGGGGACATGTAATAGCAGGACCTCTGGTGCCATTAGCTAAATGCTACATGTTTCGTTCATTTGGCTAAAGGAATTTGCAAATGGCTAATTTATTTTAACTTAGGAGTTATGTTGAATTCTGCAGTGGTTACTGTTTTATTTCCCAATTGACTACAGTTTTTGAAGGCCCAGATCTGTCCCTATAGTAGCCCCCAGGCAGTGCCCAGAAAGGTTGGTCACTGACCCAGTCTTATTGTTGTCAGGGGTGGGTTAACCCTTAAAGTGCTGATTTAAGATTGAGTCAACAGCTTTCCTCGGAACACTTTGCACACATTGCACGCAAAGTGTCCCGAGGAAAGCTGTTGACTAAGACTACTTTTTGCTTCAGACAAGGCTTGCTGGTATTTGAATGAAAGGTATCTTCATGAGGAATATGACTCTTTTAACCAATATATGGTTAATGGTAATGAGAAAGCAACTATAGCAGTGATTAGCACTTAAAGGGTTAACATTTGGTGGTGCTGGTCTTGTGATAAAGGATCAACAAGCTTGTCACTTGAAATGCATGGTGCATGATTATGTCACAAATTAGTCACAACATTATTTTGCATGTACTTTACTGTGTCTGCTTCAATTGAAACCATTGGCAGCATCAGTATTCTCAAAATGGCATACAGATTGTCTCTGCCTTTTTATGTGGCTCCCTTTCCATTATTTTATTTGTCTCTTAAAGTTCCATATTTTTTTCACATTTTGTGTGTCACATACATTTTCACATAAATTTTTTTAAAAATGAACATTAAAGAGCTAAATCAGTCTTAATAATTATTTATTTAACCTTTTTCAAAGATTTCCCATTTCATGTTGCCAAGATGATCTGATCCTGTACTTCCATTCCTTACTTGCCCCTTTTCTTCCCTATTCTACATGTGCCCTTTCAGATATATGTTGCCCTGTCCTGTTAAGAAGCTGTGGAGACGACTGGGCACAAAACACGGAAAAATATCAGTTCACCTAAGCATGCTTGGCTTTTCAGATTATTGCCAATTCTGGATGATTTATGTGTTGGTGTATATGTACAAAATCAAAAAGGTCATAATGCAATAACTGGTCCTCAAACATTCTGCATCCTAATTAAACAGGTCACACAGTATGATATGTCCAGCAATAGATTCAGTGACAAGTGCCTACTATCATATGTTCTTTTTTATTTTTAAGGCCACAGATAGGTTAAATACAGGTTGGACTGATTTGGAGATTGAAATAATACTTGACATAACATTGTTACAGAGTATTTCATTGCCCTGTTTTGTGGGGTTGAGACCGCGAGTGCATTGTAATTTCTTTGAAGGCCATACAGTGTCTGCGTATATCATTGGTGCACATTTCTGGATCTGGTTGTTGGCTTGAGAGCCGTCATTTGGCTGTTGACTTGAGAGTAGTCATTTGGCTGTTCACTTGAAAGTGGTCATTTGGCTGTTGACTTGAGAGCAGTCATTTGGAAGTGAAATATTAACATGATAAAAGGCGAGTGCTGTCAATGCTGGCGGCAAGTTCACACACATCAATAATGGTATGGTCCAAATGAGGTGCCAGGTGGAAGAGTGAAGCCATCCTGCTGCAACGGCACAGAGGGGCCAGAATGGAAATTGATATCTGCTTCAATCTTTTACTCAAGTTTCTCATCAACAGGAAATGTGTTTGGTAAGAAGCCTGTATATAAAAGCTGTTTTGATGGCTTGGTGCTGTCCAACAGCTTGCCTGGCCCCCAGCCTGTGTCCAGGAAACCTGTTGACTTAGGGTCTGCTGTACTCTAACCAGCAATGGTTTTAGAAAACCATGACTGAATTCTTTGATGTTTTGTATCCTGAGGCCTACGTCTTTTTATACGCAGACAGCAACATTGATAAAGGACCAAAAAAGCTAATCAGGTAAGCATCTACATGTGGTATTCCATCATGTAAATGGTTAGGTCTTTTCAATCAAACTACATGGACGTCTTTCAAGAACACTTCACATGTCGATTCCTCTTTTGATGCTTTTTGTACACTATTTATGCAGACTGGCCTTGAACAGTGTTTTAAAATGTGGCTTCATCAAATCGTACGCCAATACAGCATCCACAAAACCTGTGAAATCATTGGGATCTAGGTGCAACTTTTCTGCAGGGCAATAGAAAAAAATTACAGTATAGTCATCAAGGGGACTGATATGCCAATGTATGTATTTACCCTCCCTCCCCCTTTTCAGGGTTCCATACTGGTACCTGCATGTGCTGTGTTTGTCATATGCAAGTACAAATAAAATATTCTTATATGTGACACAGTTCTCTTGAAAATAGCTGTACATAGATGTTACGATGATTACAATATTACAAAGAATTTTCTGGACCTTCTCTGATTATACTTTGATGTGTGAGTCAGTCTTTATGTGTTTTTCATCAGGAAGGTGCACATCTATTTGTAGTGCAAAGATAGATCAAAGGAAAGAGTTAACTTGGGTGGTTAGAGCTCTGATTTCATTACATATTGGTTACGGGGTCACATGCACCATGCATTGACCATTCAGGGAAACAGGTTTGACTTTTGTGCTGTGCAGCTGTTTTATGTGAACCACATATAGTCTAAATACATGCACAGCACTCTAAAATTATCCAATAGAAATATTTACTGGCTGACTGACAGACAAAAACAACAGAAAGAAACCAGAACCCAACAACACTGAACATCTTTCTGTAACATGTAAAATCCTGGCACATACCTGTATTTTTAGTGTTTCCACTATATGACTTTGTGCAGAGAGGCCCGGGGAACATTCACTGTAAGAAATAAGGAAAAAAGTTCAACTTTGTCCACAAGCAGACAAAGAAAACTTCTTTCCCTTAGATTGCCCAGGGTTTCCAGGAGGTGGCCCAATGAGAAAGACCAAATTTATTTTTTCCATGGGAAGATCCAGTCACGGGCAAATAGCTTGCATGTGAGCAATTTGTTTGATATAAAATTATTAGCAAGGGCACCGTAAGATAAACAGATCAGACAATTTTGTTATTAAGGAAGGAGGGACTGGACCACAAGAGAAGACAGCACCAGCTGCTGGGAGATTTAACCCTTTGCCTCCTTAACCCTTTCCCCCTCAAACCGGCCAAAACTGGCTGGTGGTCAAATGTCGTCTGCTTCAGTGTTTTCAACTAATTTCAACAGTTATGAAAAACAATTTGACTGAGAAATGTACATGAGACTTATCAAGATCACATGCCCAAGGTCAACAGCTTTCCTTGGCATGGGTTGGGCACTAAGTGCCCAACCCATGCCAAGGAAAGCTGTTGACTCAGTCTTAATTCAAGGGGGAAAGGGTTAACACCAACCAAAACTGTCTGCTGGCCAAATGGCATTGTGCTTCTATGTTCTTTGGAAAGGATTTGATGTCAGAATATGTGATGACAATGTAAAAACCTCCTGCCAGAGACAACATGTTTTTGAAAACCACTCCAAGAAGATACTTGGTCACAATTATCCATTTACCTGCATTGTAAGGCCACCTGTGGTATAAGACCACTTTTTGCTGCTGTTTGGTGTCACAAACACAAATAAAGTTGGTAACGTATATGTATATACATGTATATCATTCTGGTGATATGTCTATGCTTTATGGAGAGGCACCTGCCAGTGTGCAGGTGTCTTCCCACTGGGGATTTGCTATGTTGCCAGGGTAACAATTTCACATGTAGTATGCTTTCTCAATAGGGTGTGGTATTTCTGTTTGAAGTTGTGTGCTTGAGGGCTGCAAAACTGTCCAAGGAAATATGAGAATAAGTTTACGTGTACATTATTGTGTGGCATTCATTATGTATTGCTTCCATATGTAGATGTGCAAGGATGGCAACAGTGGTCCGTGGCCAGGATTTACACCGTTTCCTGGTCAGGATAAGAAAGAGTCAATAGCTTTCAGTGGTATAGGTCAGGTATAGGTCAGATGCAATGCTCTGCACTCAATCCATGCCAAGGGAGGCTTTTTAACCAGGATGTGTCCCCATGATACACCTTGCCTACAATTTTGAGAAAAAAGCTCAAGAAACTTTATGTCCAGGCTTTTTTGGGCAGTTTGAGTACTAAAGGGTTAAGCACTTTGCACTGGTACCTTTACAGTTGGGGGCTCTGTAATTCTTTCTATGTGTCTTAGTCCTTAGGGCTGGATTTTCTAACATTTTGCCAGCTCTACATTCAAACTTGCGTGACCATCTGTACAAAATCTCGTTTAGAAAACCCAATATTTCAGGTGTTCCCACAGGGCTGGGGCTTTGATATTTTAACTTGTCAATGAACTGATTTGAATTTGGCATGTCCGGGCTAGCAGACACCCAAGTGGTAGAGCCCTATAGTTTAACTTGCAGTACAGTAGTCCCTCCTTTGAAAGACCACTCCGTGGGGAGACCACCTCCTTTGAGAGACCACAATTATCATGTTTCTCTGTAGTACTTTTCATGCTATTTATACCTCCTTTGAGGGACCACCTGCTTAATGTGACCGCCTTTTGGGTGGCACTAGGGGCAGTCTCTCTAAGGAGGGAGTACTGTACACTCAAGTATCTTCATATCTTTACATCTACATTAGTTTGTAATGTTGAAATTGTGAAGTCTGATTTTATGAGACACTGAGAGATGTGTGTATTCAGGGATTGATAGAGAAATGACAGATTGGTATAATCAAGGAGCCTATAGTATAATTGGTCATTGCAGTGTATACCATACAGACGGCACATGTGTCACTTCAGTTGGCTTAAAGGCCAGTTTTACAATACATGGACATCTGGACATGGCATCAGTAGAAACACCAATTATAACATGGTGCAAATCTGTGATCATCACTCAGTGCATTATGTATGTACACTAGAACTTCAAAATCCACATTATCACTGGCACCATATGAAAGCACGTTGATGCATGTCAAAGGATACAAAGCAAAACTGACATGTCCTTATCTATGAGTCCTTCGGGAGGCTGGAGGTCCATGTTCATGGTTCCATTGGTTATTCTGTCTGTCAACCATTTGCTGTCTCGCCAGCTCTAGCTGTTGGGGAGACTAATCACTCCCTCTGTCAACCGTAAACTGGGCGGTGTTATTTCATTTACTAGACTAGGTAGGGCTGTCATCCTAGGAGGATGTTGTATAGCGGTCATCACTCTTACTAGACTAGGTAGGGCTGTCATCCTCGGAGGATGTTGTATGACGGTCATTACTCTTACTAGACTAGGTAGGGCTGTCATCCTGGGAGGATGTTGTATAGCGGTCATTACTCTTACTAGACTAGGTAGGGCTGTCATCCTAGGAGGATGTTGTATAGTGGTCATCCTGGGAGGATGTTGTATGGCGGTCATCACTCTTACTAGACTAGGTAGGGCTGTCATCCTGGGAGGATGTTGTATGGCGGTCATTACTCTTACAAGACTAGGTAGGGCTGTCATCCTGGGAGGATGTTGTATAGCAGTCATCACTCTTACTAGACTAGGTAGGGCTGTCATCCTGGGAGGATGTTGTATGGCGGTCATTACTCTTACTAGACTAGGTAGGGCTGTCATCCTGGGAGGATGTTGTATAGCGGTCATTACTCTTACTAGACTAGGTAGGGCTGTCATCCTAGAAGGATGTTGTATAGTGGTCATCCTGGGAGGATGTTGTATGGCGGTCATCACTCTTACTAGACTAGGTAGGGCTGTCATCCTGGGAGGATGTTGTATGGCGGTCATTACTCTTACTAGACTAGGTAGGGCTGTCATCCTGGGAGGATGTTGTATAGCAGTCATCACTCTTACTAGACTAGGTAGGGCTGTCATCCTGGGAGGATGTTGTATAGCGGTCATCACTCTTACTAGACTAGGTAGGGCTGTCATCCTGGGAGGATGTTGTATAGCGGTCATCACTCTTACTAGACTAGGTAGGGCTGTCATCCTGGGAGGATGTTGTATAGCGGTCATTACTCTTACTAGACTAGGTAGGGCTGTCATCCTGGGAGGATGTTGTATAGCGGTCATTACTCTTACTAGACTAGGTAGGGCTGTCATCCTGGGAGGATGTTGTATAGCGGTCATCACTCTTACTAGACTAGGTAGGGCTGTCATCCTGGGAGGATGTTGTATAGCGGTCATCACTCTTACTAGACTAGGTAGGGCTGTCATCCTGGGAGGATGTTGTATAGCGGTCATCACTCTTACTAGACTAGGTAGGGCAGTCATCCTGGGAGGATGTTGTATAGCAGTCATCACTCTTACTAGACTAGGTAGGTTTGTCATCCTGGGAGGATGTTGTATTGCGGTCATTACTCTTACTAGACTAGGTAGGGCTGTCATCCTGGGAGGATGTTGTATAGCGGTCATCACTCTTACTAGACTAGGTAGGGCTGTCATCCTGGGAGGATGTTGTATAGTGGTCATTACTCTTACCCTTCATTGATCATGCTATGCTGGAGGTCTTGGACCAGTAACCCCTCAAGGTCGGGTCAACTGATCCATAACTTTTGATCGATTATTGAATACTGTTGCTGTGTTTATTGGATGTTAATATCACAGGAGCAGAGCATCCCAAATTAAGTCCCATCATCATTTTGGATCGGAAAATACTTATCAACTGTGAGTTTTAGAAAGGCACTGCTAGTTTAGAAATATTTTAAATCATGTGATAACTTTGTGTATTTTTGGAGACATGTTTGGCGCGGAATGGTCAATCATGGAGGTAAGGTACACAAATGCACCTGTAAAAAAAAATCTAATCACATGACCCCCCATTTTCTTGGTTTAAACTTGCTGCTACCGGTATAAACTTGAAGCAGAATGCAACGGAAGTTGCGGTTTTACGTTTCAAATAGGAGAAATAAGCCAGCGAATGTCGCTATTTTAACATGTAAATGCATTAGGCCTAGGTTACTGGTCCAAGACCTGTAATAAGAATTGAAGATAAACTTTGGAGTGGCATTTTCTCCTGAACTGGGTGGGCATTTGATATCGGATAATATGGTTCATAGCAATCATCACTAGAGACATGTGATAATTGTCATAAATTACGTGTGACCTCTAAAGGCCAAGGTCATTTGGGCATCTGAAATGTTCATGTAGTCAGAATTTAGCCAATTTTCATCTTATTTTTATCATGTTGGGCTCAAAGTGTAGTAATTGTAATAATACACATCTACTTTATTTACATATGACCTCTAAAGGGGAAAGGTCCAAATTAGTTGTTCATCTGAAATATTCATGAGGCTTTAAGTCTGTCAATTTTCATCCAATTTTTGATATGTTGGGCTCAAATTGTTATTGTACTTATGTATATATTTGTTATTCACGAAAAAGGCCAGACCAGACCAGTAACATAAAATCATAAAACGGAGAAATAGCCACACTGGTTAATGGTAAAAAAACGGATATCAGTCAGGGGTGCCATGGTGTGGAGTTCCATTCCACTCCAGGTGAGATTTCAACCAACCTTTCCTTTATTTAAAAACTGGTATGATAGGTCCTGTCCCCTTCCTTCAGCTCATTTATCCTGATCTTAATATCAAAAAATGCACCCCAGTCGGTTGAGGCAGACTTTTACATGTATAATATTATGTATCTATTCTGTGTTTGGCAGTGAGTTATCATTTTCTGGAGTGAAATCCAGAAATAGTAACTCACGGTAGGTCACATGTCATGCCCATTGTCAATTGACCAATCACATCATTTCCAATGTTTCTCAGCGAAATTGAAACGTTGCAGCGGGTGATAAGTTTACGCCCTTTTCATGGTTGTCATGGACTCGCAAGATGAATATGCATGAACGCTGGCTCCCCTGGGAACGATATTTTTATAACTTCTGTCTCTAGAAGTGTACCCTTGTGATGTATCATCACTTAGATATATTACAAATGTTAAGAGATTGTTAATTGTCTTGTTATTTTCATTTTGAGTGTCTTACATTTCGAACATGCGGATCTATTTAAAGCGCGCAATGGTATATTGTGTTTACACCCGCGGTGCATGTATATATCTGATTTGACATTTCCAAGTGAAAAGTCTCCGCTTCAAAATGGCGACACCTAAGCAACAAGAGCGACAATTTTTGCGGTAAATACTCGATTAAACATAGAATAAATAAAATCTTACATGGCAGTGAGTGAGTTACGATTTTTCTCTCACGAGGGATCGTTGTTGGTGGGGAAAATCACGAGTGACCTGCGGTCACTCGTGATTTTCCCCACCAACAACGATCCCTCGTGAGAGAAAAATCGTCACTCACTCACTGCCATGTAAGATTCTATATATATCTCATTGTTTAGCTTTCTTGAAATGTATGGGACTATTGTGTTTTTACATTGTAACATGATGTATATAGACTTTTTGTCAATTGTTTACTTGACTTTTTAATTGTGTTTTACCAGAGTTTATAAGTGTGTATCATAACATTTTATTGTTCTTTTTTTCATAATCATTCTATGTCATGTCATTCATATTGTTTTACCATGTATCATCCTGGGCCTGGTGGAAGACCAGTATTGCCACACTGAGCCAGTGACCCAGGTAAAAGAACAAAGAAATCAAATCAAATATGGAAAAAAAATATGTAATTTACATGTGACGTCAAAAGGTCAAAGGTCAAGGTCATTTGTCCATTTGCAATATTCTTGTTGCTGTAACTCACACAATTTTCAGTAGATTTTTAATCATGTAGGACTCAAATTGTAGGAATTATAACAATGCACATTTTTGTTATTTCCATGTGACCTGTAAAGGTCAAGATCATCTGCCTTTTGAAATTTCCATATCTATAGCCATAACTTGGCACATTTTCATACATTCAGCATCCTAAATTGAATATACTACATTGTAATGTTTGGTTTTATAGTTGCATTGCAGAAGAATGCTGGTTATACATCCATTCCCTGTCAGATACCTGCTGTCCATTTAACCCTTGTGGACACAGTAACGTTTGAAGAAGAGATACAGTCATCATTAAACTTCTAGAAAAATATCTTTGAAAAACTTGGCTGATCATCGAGTCCCACACTTAGCCAGCTTGACCTATTTTCTAGGTCACTTGGGGTCATCATATTTTTACCCATGCAGGTACAATAACTTTTGAACAAATTGAGCCACTATGATAAAACTTGTCCATGTATTGTACAATGTAGGAGCATGTCATTGGAAGCTTGACTGAGTTCCACATTCAGCAACCTTGACCTATTTTCAACATCACCAGGGTAATCATGATTTTACCCAGGGCCAAGGGGGTTTTAAGTTCATTCCCACTATAACAATTTGTCCATTTTTGTTGAAAATTTCTTGAAAAGCAGGAGCAAAACATTCAAGTTTCAGATGTACATGTATGCTGCATGAACTGTCTAGCTTAGTATTTGATTGCCATTCTGACGAAACCTTCTTGTAAGCTGAGTTAGCTCATTAGAGAGGTAATATTTGATATCAGTATTCTATTATTATATAAATTAGAGATGCAGGGAAAGGGATTATGTAGCAGGTATTACACATGACGTGTTATAACTTTCCACTTGATTCTGTGGCACTATTATAAGTTCTACAGGAAATAATTTGATCTCTGTATTATTGAGAGGCAAGCTGGCCATCTTATTAGGACCAATTTGTAAGTTAAGCTGTAGGATGTGTTCACACAGGGCTGTAGGCGTTCAAAAGATGAGACTCCCCACTGCTTGGGAAAAAGAAAGGAGAGATAATCAGAAAATTGGCAAAACAATTGAGAGCGCCATTAATTAACTATGGAAGGCACTGACAGATAGCTGGGAGAAAGTGAAATTTGAGTGATTTTTATAAAGCAGAAGGTCTCCCATCCAGAGGTTGGGAGAGTTAGGTCCTGCATTACAAACTGCATACCCTGCATGCACAGTAGTAGTACAGGTTATTATATAACACAAAAAATGTGAGACAGGGAAAAAAAATGTCAGTATGTTTTTGCTCCTTCACAGTTTCGTCAGGGGCAGATGTGTGGGGCCTTTCTGTCATTCACGTCACATTTCTTGACCTTTATTAGATTAATTTTCAGTGGTTGTTTGAGGGATTGTATGTGGAATTTCACTATTATCCTTTTTTTGTATCTGAAAATGGGAAAAATCAACAGTTGATGATGATGTAAAAAACAATTTTTTGTTTTTGTTTTCAAAGATAGAGCCGTTATTTCATTTTATTTATTTTGGTTGTTGTGGTTCATGATTTAAACTCTACCTTTCAACATTATACAGCCATCTGGCTTATTAAGGCAGAAACTATGTGTCTGATCAGTGAAAATTCTCATAAAGGTAAGTAGCTGTAAGTGCCAGCCATACACAATACTTCAAGTATAATGTACAGTCTGGTCCCCTAACAAGCCGTACACAATATTTCAAGTACAATGTACAGTCTGGTTCCCTTACAAGCCATACGTAACACTTCAAGTGTAGTGTAGTGTACAGTCTTGTCCCCTGACAAGCCATACACAACACTTCCAAGTATAATGTACAGTTTGGTTTCCTTGCAAGCCATTAACAACACTTCAAATCTAATGTACAGCCTTGTACCCTGACACCCCTGGGCAAAAGATGGGCTATGATAGGGTGTGGCCTACATGTACATGTAAATGATAGTCACTGCAGCAGAAGTCGAACATCCAGAGAGCTTTTCCTGCATAGCCTGGAGTCAATCTGCAGGATCAATCCCTGGCTCATCTGTCAGTCCACCCACACCTGCAGTACATTTTAACTCATTATTTAGGGTCTGCATAGGGAGGGGGGGGCACTCATGTGTTGCATACATCGTTTTATCGGTCAGCTTTTTGTTTCTGAACAAAATATATCAAGACTTACAGGCCACCAAATACTAAAAATTTATCATATTTGTACCTTCACATAAGTTTTGTCATTTGATTACATTTTGACCTTGACCTTATTTTCAAGGTCACAGTGACAGAAACCATGTGTGTGCAAAGATGGAACCATCATTTTTATGCTTTAGGTGAATGTCTAGCTTTGTGCTGTGTTGGTAAACTTCCAAGGCCATTTTGGTTTTGGTCATTACCTGGTGGGCCATGTTCCCACTGCCTTGTGGCAGCTAGGGTATGTTTGAGCTAAAAAAAGTCCAGGATTGTTTTAATTTTCCCTGGTTTCCTGATATATACGTATACATTTACCGAGGGACAAATCCGCGTAGGTGTGTTCAAACTGTATGATATGTTCACTAGGACAGCACTGTATCTTCCTTAGGAATTGATTTATTTAAATCACTAAAACATGTTGAGCTTCAGGCAAGTATTGGTTGAGGTAGTCTTCGTTTGACAAACTGTCCAATAATTAAGATCAGAGGTTAATATCTGTATCACGATGGGAATTTCTTGGAGCTCTCCATATCAGCTCTGAGGATTCACAGGTAAATGACTTGTGGGGTTAGTTTATTGCACAAACTAATACCAAAGTGACTGATGTTTTACAGGGATGTACCACACTGGTGTTATAATGAACATTACCAACCATTTTGTACATAATTAAGGGAATGCAGGTGTTGTGTTTAGTGGTTGTAGCACATCCCAGCAAGTCAAGCTTGCCACAAGGGATTTTTCACATTGCAGCCAGACCATGCAAAACCATCAGTGACCAAGTCACTTTGTACCGGCCCTGAATGAGTTGAGACCAGGGTTGACTGTCACATGACTTACCTGTAATCATGCTAATGCTATTTACCGATGTGCCACATGTACAGGGTTTTGCTATTTCAACAAAACTTGCATTGTCATGTCCTCAAAATGCTTGGAGTCATTTATGTTCAAGGTTTGAGTCTCTTGATAATGGTTGGGCTTCCATTTAACATTTGTGACAGATAAAAGTGGAATAAGGAAATGTACTGTGGCTGTCAAGCTTGTCACACAGCCAAGATTTCAGAAAGGCCCATTGCAGTGTGAACTTTGTAGTAGTAGTAGTAATAATAATAAATCCTGTAATACTACAAGGATATGCAAAATTTGTTAAAACTTTATTAGATAATTTGATGACTTTCAGTGTGTTCTGATTCATTGACTCAAAGGTGACGATGAGGTCAGGTAGAGTGATGATGAGGTCTGGTAGAGTGATGTATGATGAGGTCAGGTAGAGTGATGAGGTCAGGTGGAGTGATGTATGATGAGGTCAGGTAGTGACGAGGTCAGGTAGAGTGATGAGGAGGTCAGGTAGAGTGATGATGAGGTCAGGTAGAGTGATGAGGAGGTCAGGTAGAGTGATGATGAGGTCAGGTAGAGTGATGAAAGCAAGTTTAATGACAACACCGGCTGAAGTAAAGCAGGCTTGCAACAGTATTTTACCACTATTTGCAATTTGCCTGTACACATTGACCTTGATGTCAGCCACTGCCGTGACAATGAGACCAGCTTGTGTAGAACAGACACAGATTAAACAGAAGTTGAGATGATTGTGTTGAAAGCTGAGGGCCAGGATGATCCTTGCCTTGAAGGGACGTAAAGAATCACATGAAAGACCACAGTGTTCATGACAGTGCTACAGATTGAAAGGTGATTTCACCACTGTAACATCAAATAGTCAAAGAACAAAGATTGTTTGTTGCATGAAGGTCAGATTATATGTGGCAAACATGTTCTAAAATTGAATGAATCTTTTGATATGCACTACAAGATATAAAAAATCTTCACAGGAGATATTGCATTGTGTTGGCATCTGAGATGTCCTAGCTCTTTTTATCTGTCGCATGAAGGAAGGGTTCGTTCTCAGGATGTCAGAAGGCACGATTTCTACGTGTTATGTTATTTTAATAACAATCAATGGATCACCACCATTTGTGCTGTTCCTGTGATGTCTAAGTTCGGGCATCTTGTTGAATGCTAAACACTGCCTGTGGGTGGATTTTAGAGACTATGTTTAAACCGTGATGGATAAATGCGTAATGTTGATGTATTTGCGTGAAACTTTTTCCATTTAAAATGACGAGTATGATACAATGCAATGCCATGTCATATGTGGTACACTTTTTTTGCATTGATTTGATGAAAAAACAGATAGGTAGATAGACAGATAAGCAGATAAAATAAAAAATTATAATGAACAAGTACATTCGGGTAAGCTTCAAATGCAGAAAGTTTTTTAATGGAAACTTTTGTTATTGTTTTTTTCAATTTAGAAAAAAACAAATATTCAGTTGTAGAATTAGAATTAATTCCTCACTACTTAAAATTCAGGCCACGTACAGTACCATAATGTCATCAGTAACGTGGGTGTGATACGCCACGTACAGTACCATAATGTCATCAGTAACGTGGGTGTGCTACGCCACGTACAGTACCATAATGTCATCAATAAATGGAACCATTAGCGGACAGGAGCTTATTGGGTGACATACATGTACCACTTCCTGTTGGCAAGGTCTGACCTATCAAAGGAGGTTGGTTTGTTAATCCCCCAGGGGGGCAACACCTGCACCTGTTACTTGGTGGAAGTGTACTGGTGGCTCCATCTGTTTTCAACATATGCTACGACACATGGATAACACAAGTTAACCAACTATGTGCTCCAAACCAGTAGTTCATTGGACATGGTGGACATAGTAGTTTGGCTGGGTATGGCCTATGTAGGGCCTGTATTTTTCCGTTTCAAAAAACTAGAAATTCCGTTTCACCAGCCAGAAATTTCCAAATTCCGTTTCAGTAGTTCTCTTTGTATATAAAACACATTAAGGCAAAACAGCAAATTCCGTTTCAGAGGTGACAAAAATTCATTATTCCGTTCTGTTTCGGTTAAAAACGGAAAAATACAGGCCCTACCTATGCTAGAAGAAAAAACAGAAGCACAAATGATGTCCCTGCATTATTTGAGTCGATTGGTACAGTAACCCATTTGCCTCCCAAATCTAGGCATGTGAATTCACAATGTAGTGCTCAGTAAATAATGGCGTCCTGTTTGGACATTAGCTGACTTGAGCTTAAAATTTGAAAAAATGGGGAAAGCCAGACCAACAATCTGAGGGTTCTCGTTACAATTTTTACTGTGCCAAGAGCCTTAATTAGTTGCCAAATGAAGCAGTTGTCTTATTGTCTGTAGTCACATACAGCACGTCTCAGTGCCACTGACATCAGTGGTGGCTTCCTTCCTGATAATGTACACGAGTCCATTAGTGTCTGGTCAGTCCTACTGCCAGTTACCATATAGAGCATATCTCCTTCATGAAGAACCCTGCTTTCCTCACTGCAACTTAAGCACCATGGGAAATGATGTAATTTTGACCTATCAGTCATAGCAACATGGGTCTATTAGGATTCTCACGATGGTCTGTTTGTATAACAACTGAGACTTCCATGTTATAAATGCTCATAAAATTGCACTGTCATATAAAGTCACCCTGGTGATCTTTCTTTTCCAAGTTAATGTCCATACAATAGCAGAGAATTAGCTGCCTGCTACAACTGATGGGTCAAAATGAGGTAATCCCAGGGTGCTTTGCAGTTGTCACTTTGACGGAGGCTACCCCATTGACACCAACTCCCCCCTTATGCCTGATTTTGACCAGTTTATCCCGGTGTAATTCTTGTGACCACTACACATATTCAGCATGTCAACTTCAATATCGTATGATACCATCTGCTGTGATAGGTCATGCACTTTGTTACAGCTTATCATGAGGCCTAACTTCCTGAACAGTTAAGTGACGGGTTTGTAGCTTTCATGATTCCTGGCAGGAGGTTGCTATTGGTACGAAATCATGAACTTTAGCGTTCCTGCCTTGCATCAAGTGCTTAACAGCCTGTATAACTACGGCACCAAAGACTGAATTAAGCATCAAACAGAAAAGTCCTTTGCTCAGGTAGATGTTGCAGCCAGTAATGGTCCACTTTAATGGTGCACCTGCTGGCCATGTTGTCTATATACACATTATAAGTATACAAACACGTGGTGACATCACTGGTTCATTGGTGGACCAGGAAATGTATGTTGACGGAGCATACAGGGGATGATGCAACTGTGATTTCAAAATAGGTGATCACTTATGCTAGGTGCAAATGACATAAAAAGAATTCTGATTAACCCTTTCCCCCTTAAACCGGCTGGTGGTCAAATGTTGTCTGTTTCAGTGTTTTCAACTAATTTCAACAGTTATGAAACACAATTTGACTGAGAAATGTACATGAGACTTATCAAGATCACATGCCCCAGGTCAACAGCTTTCCTTGGCATGGGTTGGGCACTTAGTGCCCAACCCATGCCAAGGAAAGCTGTTGACTTAGTCTTAATTCAAGGGGGAAAGGGTTAAAGAAATTCAAAAAGTGGTCTTTGAAGACAGGTGATGTGTCATTGCAGTGGTTTTACCATACAGAGACCACTATGTACCATGTACCTGGTCACAGTTGTAATAATGACACAGTGCAATGTACCAGTTGAATTATGAATAGTTATGAATCATAATTGGTTCACATGAAAAAAAAAAAAAATGTCCCAGATCCTTGAGCCTCAGTATAGTTATGTTGGTCACCCGGCCTGGCTTATGACGTGTACTTGGTGTGGATGGCAGGGACATGTCTGAATTAATGGCTGAAGTCATCATAGAGTACATTAGTGTTGGGGACACCTGGGACCAGGTAAGCAGATTGACCTTTGACCCTTTGAACCTGCCACAGTGAGCTGGACGTAGATAATGTAGTCAACTTTACTGGTATTGTAACATCCATGTTACTTCCTTGCCTTCAAACAGACCAAGTTCTGTGATATCTCCACTGCGCTTTAATGGCAGAGTAGATATAACCTGGAGCATGGGTCTGTTGCGGAGGCAAGTAACTTCCTGTTTGAGTGAGAATTGGGCGTTTGTGACCAGCAGGGTCCAGGGTGACAGCTGATCTTGGGCTGATACCCAATCTGCCCCAAAGAAAACTACTACAGTAGTCCCTGTCATGAGAGACCCCTGTCGTGAGAGACCCACCCTCTCATGAGAGACCACTTTTCAGATTCCCAAGTCCTATACTTCCCATGTTAATTTACCTGTCATGAAAGACCACCTGTCTCATAAGACCACTTTTTTGTTGCTATAGGGGTGGTCTCTGCTGACAGGGACCACTGTACTGAGTCTGGCTGAAGTCAAGGGTCACAGGGTTACACCAAAATTGTTAAATCTTGTGCTCTCAGGTTTGCTCAAGGTCACAGCCAGGAAGGCAGTGAAGACTGTGGCATGAAAACATGATGCAGGTTAGAAATGTGGCAGAAAGCTATGATTGCAGGTGGAAAACTCCGACTCCAGGTGCTGCAAGAGACGCCGTCACAGTCATTTGGATATGTGCCCATGCCCAAGTGTCTTTGATGTTTACATTTTAACATGCATAAGTTCAGCCTTAAGAGAAAAAAGCAACACCCTATGTTCTAGAGATGTAATGTATGTGTACATTCAGTATGAACTAGGAAAGATGATTTGCTGCAAAGCAAATCAGGGTGTGTGTCTTCAAAGCATATTGGTATGGTAATGTACAACTATTCCATAACACAGGAGTAGAAGTTGGAATGGCATCTCCATCTATTATAGCTTTGAAGTTATTCAAGATTTAAAATTTTTAATAGTGCTATTTAGCATAATTTAAATTGCTACAACATTTATTTTTAATTCATGAAGTGTGCAATGGTCAACTACTCCCTAGTGGAAGTTGGAATGACATCTCTATCTATTATAGTGTTGAAGATATTCAAGTTTTAAAATTTCAAATGCTGCTAATTAACAAAATTTGATTGGCTACAACTTTTGCTTGAGATTCATTACATGTGCAATGGCCAATAACCCCCTAGAAGAAGTTATAATGACGTTTCTATCTATAATAGTTTTGAAGATATTCAAGTTTTAAAATTTCCAATGCTGCTAATTAATATAATTTAAATTGCTACAAATTTTGGTTGAAATTCATTAGATGCGCAATGATCAATAACGCCCAGGAGAAATTGGAATGACATCTCTATCTATTATACTTTTGAATATATTCAAGATTTAAAATTTCAAGTTACCCTAATTTGCATAATTAATAAAGATCTTCATTCCTCGGCATAAAATGGTCAAACTCCTTGTATTGAGGTACAATCATGCCAAGTTTGGAGTTTCTATGTATAAAAGTGTCCAAGAAATGTGTCAGACAAATTCGCTAGTAAAGAAGAAAGAAAGAACTCAAGGAAAAACAGAAAAGTGTGTGTTGACACACACACTTTTATTAAGCATGTAAAGTGTACATGGGTATAATTTGGCAAAGGGGTGACAACAATTGTCACCAATTTTTAAAAGATGGCCACATGCACTGTGAGGATAAGCCATGAAACTTTTTGCTCCTTAAACCAGACAAAACCAGCTGAAGCTAAAATTTCATGTGCTGCAATGAATTTATTAATTTTGATTTTTATTCCACTTGGCACATAAAGTGCCGGAAGTTATTGTCGTCCCCTGCATCGTCAGTCTGTCCGTCCATCCCTCTTGTCGACTTTACCGCGATATCTAAAAAAGTATTCACTGTAGTTGTGCTAAATTTTTGTCAGAGATTCACCTCTTAATAGGCCAGGTTCCTATTAAAAACCAGATTCCTCTTATAAATCATTTTTTTATTAACTTTGTATGAAATTTAAAGTATTTATTTCAAGGCTGTCTTGAGTGGTGCACAAGGGGACAATGTTACCATAATATCTCAAAAAATATTCACCATAGCTTTACCAAATTTTGTGAACAGAAGAACCTTATGATGGACCAGGTTCCTAGTGAAAACCAGCTTTCTCACATCACCACCCGCCTGCTTTGTTTGAACGCATTTCTGGGGACAATATTTTCAGTTAAATTGCTTGTGGTGAGAGGTCACTGGCTCTGTGTGGCAACTTTTTTTGGCACAGGACATGGTCACAAAGAGCAGATACTGTGTTACATACAGTGACCCCCCATCCCACCCTAAGAAAGGTGGCTTCCTTTGAGCAGGAAAAGAAATGAAGACACCAGATTTGATGCATGGAAAAGTAGCCTGTGATTAGGAGGCGGGCCTTACAAGAGAGGGAAGACTGTGTTCCTTGTTGGGGCCCTGCTTTCTTTAAGTGACCCTCACACTGGCTCAGAAAGTACAAAAATAATCTAAGTGTCTTAAATTTACACCATGAATAATTGTAAAATAATGCTACAATATTCCAGTCATACCTTTAGATCTAAATGTCTGTCTCGCATTACCTGTATAAACATTTGCTAAATACCTGGGCACTAAATGTGAATGAATTTGATATGGTACGTGTGGGGCTGCTCCATGTCCCGGAGGCAGGAGAGCCAGCGAGCTGCCTCAATGTGCCATGTCAGTCCTGAAAAAACAGAAAGGTATTTTGCAGGGACACGTTAATGTATTTGCCCATTTTGCTACCAATAGATGAGTGGGGACAATGTACATACATCAGGGACATGAACGAGATGGAAAAGAAAACGTGAAAAATGCAAATCTGATCTGGGCAGAGTTGGTTTCCACGGTAAAATGATTGAATCTGAGTGGCCTGGCAGGGGCCCATCACAAGTCAGCATTCATCCCGTTGTATGCATGCAAATTTCCATCTTTTTTGTGATGTTGCCGCTTTTCCTGACAACTGGAGGAGATGTCTTTAATTGGCTGGCATAGTAATATTGATACAGATCAGAGCCTGTGGGATGGGGCTCTAATTGACAGAGCTTTGTGCGAGACATTCTTCCTTCCCAAGGACATTCACAGGGTTGTCCTGCACATCTGAACATCTGTCTGCTTCCAAGACAGTGTGTCCTCAGCTTAAATGTTATATTTGTAAGACAGCGTCCCCTGTGTTAGTGTATTGGAAGTTTGTTTATTTACACATGTATAATTTATCAGGGTTTTTAGCATTTCAGGCATTTAAGTCAAGGTTGAGTTTCACTTTTTTTGGACATAGTGCATATCATGACCCAGGTCATGTCTTGACAGGTCTCATCTTCAATTCTCAGTCAAATTGTTTTTTGTTGCTGTTGAAATCAGTTGAAAACGCTGAAGCAGACGACATTTGACCACCAGCCTGTTTTGGCCGGTTTAAGGGGGAAAGGGTTAAACATCACCAATGGGGGCTCGTGGGGCTTGTCATTAAAGCTGTCTCTCTAACCCTCTCCTGACCAATGACCAATGGGGACTTGTGGGGCTTGTCATTAAAGCTGTCTTTCTTAACCCTCTCATGACTGGATTGTGACTGTGGTACAGGTAGTACCCAGTGTGCACCAAGGAAAGCTCCCTCTTAGAGAGAGAGAGACCCCTCCATTGAAAGGCCAACTGTCTGTTAGGTCTTTCTGTGCCATGCTTTGGACTGAATCAACAGCTTTCCTTGGTGCATTGTGGGTACATTGCACCCATAGCATGCCAAGGAGAACTGTTGACATGGACTGTTATATTCCATATAACTACAGGTATGCTGGTACTTGAATCAAAGGTCTTTACTAGGAACCTCTTTCTTAAATCCTTATAATTCAGTGCAGTTTGTTTTAAGTCCATGTAGTTTGATTTTGGTCACGGTTGGCTGTGAAAGAGTTGAGACCACATCTACCAGATCATCCCTCAGTCTGTTAATGTTATTGACCTCCCAGGAGAGACCACCTGTTTTATAGGACCACTTTTAGACCTGTTCTGGTGGGAAGGGGAGGGGTCTTTTAAAAGAGGGACGACTTTATAGGAAAAAAGAGATGCTATTCTAACCTGACCTTAACTATACTTTAGAAACACATTTTTTGCTGCTACAAGAACAAATCCTCTTTTCTAGTTTGACCTGTCATAAGTAAATCTTCATGCCTGGTTTGACTTGCACTTTAATATGAAAATACATAGAACATCCATGTAATCATAATGGGAGAAATCAAATTGACTCAGCAGAATTAATTATCTAATTTAGAATTAAAGCTATATTTTGATGGGTAATTAACCCTAGTATCCAGTCATGTTTGCACAAATGGTATGATGACAGGCTAGAAAATACAAGTACAGTCATCACAAACTGTCCTGAAGATCAAAGAAAGCTTTCAATATTGTGAGGCCGGACATCAAGGACATGTAATGAAGACATGTGCTATAAAACCTTTAAGCCTTCAAGGCCTTTTGACATAGACTAAGTACATTTTCTTGTGATTCCTCTTGCCAGAAGATTGCGTGGAAAATCCATGCAAGAAATTATGGCTTTTATGTATTTGTTGCATGACTTACCAGCTTGGATTAATGAATATATGTTAGTAATTTATGATATTTAACTCACTGTACTGTCAGAAATACATGAAAATCATATACCATATCATTTCTTGGTAGCACCTAGGGTGCTCAGAAAATGTAAAGAAGTGAGATTCAAATTCAGGCCCATATTTTCAACATTGGGACACTAGCTTTGCATCATTGATGATAAAAATTGAGAATCCTTATATATTTTTTGGGGTCACAAGAGGTGCGGGGGGGGGGGGGGGGCAGTGTGCATGTATTAAAAGTTATTCCCATTGATTATGTAAGATTGTGCTACTATGTTCAAAATAGGTCTGAACTTGAGTGTCACATTCTCAAAATACCCCGGGAGATGAATAGAAATATAATGGTGATACACATTATGTAACATGCATAATCAAAATAAATGATGAATTCCAAGTAAATCAAACCTGCCTTGAAAAACTGCATTTAGAGATATCCACAATAATGGTGGTGTCAAGACACGTGATCTCAGAACAGGTGGTCTCAAAACAGGTGGTCTCAGGACATGGTCTCAGGACAGATGGTCTCAGGACAGGTGGTCTCAAGACAGGTGGTCTGAGGAAAGGTGATCGCATGACAATGGTCTCAGGACAATTGGTCTTAGAGTAGGTGGTCCCAGGATGTGGTCTCAGGACAATTGGTCACAGGAAAGGTGGTCTCAGGACAGGTAGTCTCCAAACAATTTGTCTCAAGACAGGTGGTCTCAAGACAGGTGGTTTCAGGACAGGTCTTTTATAGGTGCAAAAAAAGTTAAAAGTACCAAACGATCTTGAAGAGCTGGTCTTTGAAGGCAGGTGGTCTCTGATTGAAGTGGTGTCTCAAGACAAGGACCAATATATCTGACTTCTAATGCAGATATGGTCCATATGGTTGTTCATGCTCAATAAGAGATATGGATATTAATGTCCTGCCAGAACTGCATAACTGATTGCCTAGTCCCGCTTGGCTTGATATGGCCAGATACAGGTTGGTACCTGTGGGGGCAAGCGGGATATTACTAATATTTGGGAAATAAAGAATACTTATTAAAGGCAGATGGAGATGTTTCGTTATATATGGCTCAGGAAGTACTATATGAATACCAGTTTGGCATTTGTGAACTTAAATTGCTTAAAAAAAACTCTGCTAATTTTGTGAGAAATGGACATATAGCCCTGTCTGTGACAGTGATGTGACCCGCACATCCCCCATGATCGCATGGTGTCAAACTTGTGCTTTGTGGCAGGGAATCGGTGTACATGGGGCGTATTGTATGATCATGTTGTTGTCAAGTGACAGTGACATAGTCATGGTACACCACTAACTTGTACTTCATGGCCGCCAGTACTGTATCAGGGTGGTGGACATGGGTGAAGAAAACAACAGAGAGCAGACATAATTCCTGTGAAGTCATTGTGCTAAATGTATTCAACTCTTTATTTTCTGGGCTCAAGCATAGGAATTATATACTTGTGGCCATGTTGGCCAAGAGCACCAAACCATGTTAGCAAAAGGCATGGCTTAATTTGAGTTATTTTAGAAAAAGGCATGGCTTAATATGAGTTATTTTAGCAAAAGGCAGGGCTTAATTTGAGTTATTTTTCATTCAATATACAGCAGTATGTCATGCAAATAGTCTCTCAAATTAAAGAAATGTGGTACACAATTCCTTTAGCCAAATCCCTCCTGTATTAGCCCAGGGCCAATTGGCGAATGGGCAGAGCCAGCCCAACTTTACATTAACCCCTTTTGGCTTGGATTGAAACAAGATCAAGAGTTTCTTGTTTGCCGTTTGGATGGTCATGTGCTGGGAAGTTATGAATGGTACAGCAGTTCTTGCCTGCTAGACAGATCAATCTCTGAATCGCACAGCAGTTCTTGCCTGCTTGACAGATCAATCTCTGAATGGCACAGCAGTTCTTGCCTGCTGGCAGACCAATCTCTGAATGGCACAGCAGTTCTTGCCTGCTAGACAGATCGATCTCCATCTTTTTTATCCAGTGTTGTAGAGATAATATGCAGGGTGGTCTGCTTAGCAGGCAATATGACAGGCTTTTCTTTTCTTTTTAAATTTTTAATGAATTGAAATTTATATGCACTACTCACTGCATGCTACAGGGAAAGAAACATTGGGCAGTGTTTTTGCATTGTTGGGCAGGTCATGCTACAGCTTGCCTGGTGGCTGTTGGAGCATGATGTGTCCCACAGGCAATGGAAGCACCACCAACTTTGGACTGGGCATGCTGGGACGTAACCAAGAGCTCTTCTCATGAAGCATTTGAACAATCATGTAATCCTTGTTTTAAATCTGTGGAGTAAATGTAGGGAAGTCAGGGTCTGGTGCATGTTTGAGCTCAGTACAACTGAAAATCTGTGTATGGTATGAAAAAGGTTGGATGGCAGATGGTTTGCAGACAATGGTCTAAGACCAGGTTTCGTTTAAACCTTGGTGTGTGCTTTATGTCAATAGTCTATACAATTGAAGCTCGTAACATTGTGTGTGCATATTGATCGACCTACAGCACCTGAAACCTTAAGATAGCTATATAATAATGTGTTTATCCTGCAGATATTGTGTTGGGCCATTGATTGCTCTTTATAGAACTGATTAGTGACCATAGCAATGAAAGACTCCAAGTGAATGCAGTTTAGGTTTTCATGCCCCCAACCTTAGGGGAGAAGTCATTTAGATTTGCTCAGGTCTGTACATGTGTCTGTCCAACAACATTGTGTCATGCATACATATGTCCAAAAAACATTTGACGTACAGTTGTGAAACTTCACATAGATGTTAACCCTTAAAGCACTGATTTAAGACTGGGTCAACAGCTTTCCTTGGGACATTTTATGTGCAAAGTGTCCCAAGGAAAGCTGTTGACTAAGACTACTTTTTGCTTTAGGCTTGCTGGCATTTGAATGAAAGGTATCTTCATGAGGAATTTGAATCTTTTAACCATTATATGTTTAACGGTAATGAGAAAAAGACTATAGCAGTGATTAGCACTTCAAAGGGTTAATCAGCATGTAAGATGTGTCCCTAGGTTCAGTTTGTCTCAGCATTCAGCTGTGTGACCCTGTGACACTGGGTGTGAAAATGACCTCTGTTAATCCAATGTCAAACTTGTGACATGTGTGTCTCAAAAACCATTTGACCTGCAGTCATGAAACTTTGCATTGCTATTAAACCACATAATTATGTAGATGTACACTTAGAGCTTTGTGTGCATGTCAGTCAGACAATGCATGATGACCTGATGAAAGGGACCATTGTCCAATGTCAAACTTGTGTCCTGCATATCTTCAGAAGTGTGACTTACACTCACGAACCTTTATAGGAATATTACATACACACAGCTTTCAATGCACACTGTATTATCCTGGTGGACAGTTTATGCTGTATTTTTAATTGACTCTATTTTCCCGGTGGATAGTTTAGGCTAACTTTTTAATTGACTGTATCATCCCAGTGGACAGTTTATGCTATCTTTTTAATTGACAGCACTTATATCCTGGTGGCCATGAATTCACTGACAAATGGGGGCTGTACGTGTCCCAGGGACACTTTCTTCTTTTCTTTGACAAATTGTGTGTGTGTGTTTTTTTTTTTTAGCACATCAGCGCAGGGTTTCTGCTAGAGGGTAAAAAGGGTAAAATAGCATACCCTAAAAAAATCTCAAGGGTACTTTTGCTTACCTTAAAATTTCAGCAGAAAAGAACAATTTTAGCATATATTACCCAGAAATACCCCATAAAGTCTTCATTATTAGAATTTTTACATGAGAATATGACAATTTGAGCACCCTAAAATTTCACTCTGGCAGAAACCCTGCAGCGTATCTGACAGAATATTCTGTCTGGGCTTTCCTGATGATGTTGAACATGTCTGCTGGCTGTGTTGACAGGTGTCAGGAACAAACCTGCTGCCTGTGGCCAGGCTCTGTCCATCACCTGGACTTACAAGGATCTGAGACCTTGAAAACTTCCTGATTTTTAGCCTATGTGTTTTCACAAAATGTAACCAGTTGGTATCACATTATCTTTTGTAGGGTCCTTCTCATCGCTTGGAGATAAGTACGCCCCAAGATGCCGAGACCATTCAGTCGACACTTCGTATGGGTGACCTCTCCACTGATGATGAAGATCGTGTCCACAGAACTATGAACCAGTATGAGAAGAAAATTGACAGCCTCATGTCTGAAGTTGGGTCTCTAAAGAATGAGGTAGATCTGTTTTAATTTTGTTTTTTGGTCATGAAGCAGTTAGCGTTGAAGGACACTGTAAAAAATAATTCAAAATATCGGGACTAAAGTTATGGGAAAAGTTAAAAAATCCTATTTTCCAAACATAAACATACAGGGTTTGTGACAGAAATTTTAAAATTGTAGCCAGTTAGGTACCTTGCTGGTAGTGTTTTGATGGGGTACAGAGTTAGGTACCTTGGCATTAATGTATTTTCCAGTTTTTCCTCTAGTTTTTATGCAAGTACTCGTATGCTCTCTGTTTTACCTGTGGAAGATCATTAATAACATATAATAATCTGGCTGCTTAGGGTTAAAATGCATAACATTAAGAGCTGGGAAGATTGACTGTCAAGATGGTCATACACCATGAGCACATGGTTGACAATGATCATGTGACTGGGAAGCTGGTACATTTATGGTGAGCTATGAGGGAAAAGACAAATCATCTTCATGTGGGCACAGGCTTGGAGAGAATACATTTAGTTCCTGTCTTCACTACCATTGTAAAACAGACATTTTACTAACATGTCCCTTTCCATATTTTCATTATTTTGTTAGGGAAATAATTTTTTTAGCTCTGCTGACCATAGGTTGCAAAGCTTATGTGATCACTCATGTCTGTTCGTCCATCCATCCGTAAACTTTTGCTTGTGAGTGCAATAAAGTCCACAGTTTTAAAGATAGCCCCATATAACTTTCAGGACTTATCAAGTGTATGAAAATCTAGACTGAGTTCGGTATTGGTGGTGCCACCTACAGTTTTATGTAATATAGGGTTCAAAATGTCAAAATCTTGTGACCACTCTAGCACCCTTAATGTTTGATAGATGTTCATGAAATTTAGTAGGACTATGGGCCAACAGTCGCTTGGCCCTCCAGTCGCTTCGCCCTCCAACTCACTGCGCCCATACCCTGCTGCCCCCTCGAAGGCCACATATCTGCGGCTAGGAGCAGATCCAGATCTCGGTTGATACAAGTGGCACCCCGCCCACCCCACCACCTGTACTTGGATGGAAAGTATGAGTTGAAATATGTTGAAAGATGTATAATCCTGTAGCTCAAAAATAATTGAGTTAGAAATGCCAGATTTATAGGATATATAGGTCATGTCCAGTGGTAATATGTTATATATCAGTGACCCAGACATGTATTTTGTAGGCCACTGAGGTCTAAATTTGGAAGAGGTGATGATTTAGCACGGTGTAGCTTGGACATCAATGGCAAAGAGAAATGAAGCTCTTAATCAAAACTGCACTTAAGTACATTGTACATAAAACTCGACTTGGTAACCTACTTTTGGGTCACTGTGACCCAATGATTTTGTGACCCTGACTTGTTTTTAAAGGCCATTAAGCACCTAAATAAAGAACATTTAATTCAATATCTTGATAGAATAAGGCAAGTGATACCAATGTACCACACATGTGCATGATGTGTATCATGTGGAAGTTTGATGTTGCATAATATGGATGACCTTGTTTAATTTCTCAAGGTCCTTGAGGGAATGCTTTTCAGGAAATCATTTTTGGTGATGGTCATCAAATTATACCTCCCCAGAGCATTAGGCCCATGGACCTCTTGTTTAATTGAATTTTGGTATATGAGACATTTACAATGTCAGCCATGAGACATGATTTAACAACTGTTGTAAAATGTTATGAAGGCATTAAATATTGTCATAAGAAGAAATTCAGCGTCTTGCTCGATACATTAACTCCCTTTTGACAGCCTTCTTAAACTTAAGAGAAACACATTAGACTTTTACATACTTTCCGTGGCTTTATGATTGTAATGCTGTCCACCAGGTGGAGCTTCAGAAGACTTTACGGGAGATGTCAAAGAAAGATGACATGCTGGAAACATCTCGTAGAGCCCTGGAAGATCAGGAGCTGGAAATAGACGATGTTAAGCGTGAGTTAGAGGCCACAGAGACAGAGAACAGGCTGTTGAGGAAGAGTATGGACCTCATGAGAGACGAGGTGGATCTGACCAGGTGAGGAAAAACTATTAACCCTTAGATTGCCAAAACCTCCTTAGTGTCCAATGTTGTCGTCTTCATATATTTTTGGATAGTTTTATCTTAAATCAACAAAATTTTCAATGAAAAATGTCCATTGCATATGAAAGCTATCAAAATATCAGGCCCCAGGTCGGCAGCTTTCCTGTGTGTGGGTTGGGTGTGTAGATTTTAGGATTCATCCATGAAGGTATGGAGTGGTAGCCAATAGACAGCCTGGTGTGTGGCAGGCGGTGGATTCATTGCTTCTTGATCTCTGTGATGGAATTAGGGAATACAGACTTAGAGTAACATTTTGCATTCAGGGTTTCATGTGAAGGATTTTTACCATTTGTTCCCAGAATAAGTTCATGAAAAATTTATTTGTCTTCACTGACCCTAGGGAAAAAATTTGAAAAATCTTCTATGAAACTGCATGACCAACTGGTTTGAAATTCCAAAGTACCCCACAAGATGCTCATTCATTCCACAGATACTGCAACAATTTTGCTATATGTGTTTATTAAAACAAATTTTTGTGTGTTTTTTTGTAATTTTCAAGATCTCCTAAACCACATGCTGAATTCTCTTCAAAGTTGACAGTAATGAAGCTTCACTTATTCTTTTCCAAACATAATATTTAGTGGTCCCACTGTCATATCCTTACTTTTAACAAATTTTGAAAATTATAAAATGATTGATAAAGATACCTGTAAAGATTGCCTTCCATGGAGTACCAGTGTACACATGGTCATGTCCTTTTCTCCAAAACCTGACACCAGATCCACTTCAAACTTAGAAGGGGGATGGGGGGATTGCTGCAGAATCTTATTAAAATTGGGTCACCAGGTTAAAATATGTGGGTTGCTCATTCATATACTATTAGCTCAAGGGTAGGCTAGGCTCAGCTCTGTCTAATTTTGATCAGTTAAAGTTGCATCTGAAGCATAAATCAGTTGAGGTCTGATGAGAATTTATTGTGGGATGAGTGTCAACATCAAGATGAGCTGTGGGTGGGCTGTCCCTGCAGCCCTTATGTCTGTACTCAGCCTGTCCCATGTTAACATAAACTTTATGATTAGTACCCTTGTAAATTTCCAGCAGATACAGGTTAACTCTTTCAGTGCCAATCACGCGTAAAGTCAATATTCTAAAGTAAAACTAGTCTGAATTGTCTTTAGGATCTCAGATTCGTATTCCTTGTAAAAAGACCTTTCATTCAAGTACCAGCATACCTCGAGTTCTAGAGAAAATATCCCAGGTCAACAGCTTTTCTCAGTGGGCATTGGGCACATTGCGCCCAATGCTTGCCGAGAAAAGCTATTGACTCAGTCCAAAATTTGGCACTTAAAGAGTTAAGTGTGTGGGGGCTGCATACTTATAGTGTGCCTTGTCTTACAGTCAAGAAACAGATCTTGGCTCAGCAGTCATGTAAGTATACACATACATGAAGCAAACATTTTGCCAGGACACTGATGGCCACATGCCAAACTGTTCCACTTCCTCTCAATTTCCACTGCAATTTGTCCAAACAAAGTGAAATGTGCAAAAAAGTACATTCATGTACAGGGACAGTCTTGAAACAGCAAGGACCTCAAAAATGTGCATTTGAAACTGAGCTGTTGACCTGTGTCCTTGAGCTGACTTCGATTCTGTGTTGTCATGATACTGGATTTTACCTTTTTCATTTATGTTGACATCTTAAGTTTCCCGTAGTCTCTGTATGTCTTACTTACCTTTGTTATGTTTCTGTTTGAAAAATAGCTTGCTGTAAGTGAATGTGTCCATCTGTCTTTATCACTGATACATTGTATTCTTTGCTTTATGTTAACTAATTGCTCTGCATACATTGTAATGTTGTTTTGGACTGTTGTAATTATTCTTTTCTAAATTTCATTTTGCATTTTTCTTTCTGCAATTTTATGTTTATCTGGGAAGAAAAAAATCTGGAGTGTCATTTCGCTTAAACTCACTAGAAGCCTCGGTCAGTGGTTTTTGCATTGCCCTGCAAGTCATGCTCTAGCTGTCCTAGTGACAGCTAGAGCATGACTTGCCAGGCAATGCAAAAACCACTGACCAAGGCCTTTACTATTCATTATCCACTCAACTTTGCTGTGTTTCCATTTTCGCTTTTGTTGTGGTAACACAAACCTGGTAAAATAGAAATCTATGTGCTGTACCTCCCAGTTACCAATACTCGGCGTACAACCCTTTGCACACAGAGCTTGGTCCCTTAATTCTCAAGTCCAGCAGGAGAAGTGCTGATGGGGACTTCATGCATATTAAGACTGGGAATATTTTGGAACTTCATGCGTATTAAGATGAGGTAGTCATAGAGATACATGTACGTTAAATCATGGATAACTAGTCTGAATCACACAAATACGGCACAAAAGGGCGGAGCCAGACCCTCGCTTTGTTTTACAAATTTTTGTATTCTAAATCACAGCCTGGTTATTCCATTTGTTTGTTTGATCAACTTGAAAGGAAATTGCAAGTTTTTGATATTAAATCAGTGCATTGGCCATGCTACAGTAGACTGAGTGTGAAACTCCCCACATTGAAGGGGAGGTAAGGACAGCAGCTGTTGTGGTCAGTAAAAGATATCAGTAGAGATAGCAGCATGGAGTATGGGCAGACAGGGTTAACCTGTGTTTGGGATATGGGCAGACAGGGTTAACCTGTGTTTGGGATATGGGCAGACAGGGTTAACCTGTGTTTGGGGTATGGGCAGACAGGGTTAACCTGTGTTTGGGATATGGGCAGACAGGGTTAACCTGTGTTTGGGGTATGGGCAGACAGGGTTAACCTGTGTTTGGGATATGGGCAGACAGGGTTAACCTGTGTTTGGGGTATGGGCAGACAGGGTTAACCTGTGTTTGGGATATGGGCAGACAGGGTTAACCTGTGTTTGGGATATGGGCAGACAGGGTTAACCTGTGTTTGGGGTATGGGCAGACAGGGTTAACCTGTGTTTGGGATATGGGCAGACAGGGTTAACCTGTGTTTGGGGTATGGGCAGACAGGGTTAACCTGTGTTTGGGATATGGGCAGACAGGGTTAACCTGTGTTTGGGGTATGGGCAGACAGGGTTAACCTGTGTTTGGGATATGGGCAGACAGGGTTAACCTGTGTTTGGGGTATGGGCAGACAGGGTTAACCTGTGTTTGGGATATGGGCAGACAGGGTTAACCTGTGTTTGGGGTATGGGCAGACAGGGTTAACCTGTGTTTGGGATATGGGCAGACAGGGTTAACCTGTGTTTGGGGTATGGGCAGACAGGGTTAACCTGTGTTTGGGATATGGGCAGACAGGGTTAACCTGTGTTTGGGGTATGGGCAGACAGGGTTAACCTGTGTTTGGGGTATGGGCAGACAGGGTTAACCTGTGTTTGGGATATGGGCAGACAGGGTTAACCTGTGTTTGGGGTATGGGCAGACAGGGTTAACCTGTGTTTGGGGTATGGGCAGACAGGGTTAACCTGTGTTTGGGGTATGGGCAGACAGGGTTAACCTGTGGGCTCCACCATGCATTGCCCTATGGGCCTGTGCAGAGGAAAGGGGCCATGGACACTTGGCTGGTCAGTACACTTCATGACGACAAAAGAGTGTTTTGAACCCTTAAAGTACTAATCACTGCTATAGCTGTTTTCTCATTACCGTTAAACATATAATGGATAAAAGATTCAAATTCCTCATGGAAGATTCCTTTCACTCAAATACCAGCAAGTCTAGTCTAAAGCAAAAAGTAGTCTTAGTCAACAGCTTTCCTCCGGACACTTTGCATGCTATGCTCACAAAGTGCCCCAAGGAAAGCTGTTGACTCAGTCTTAAATCAGCACTTTAAGGGTTAACATGTTTAATAGGAAATATATCCAAATTAGTAGCATTAAAACTACAGTTAAATGCCTGATTGCAAAAACTGTGAAAATTTATACCATAGGAAAATAAGTTTGTACATGTATATATATAGCATGATGCTATATATCCTTACGCTGCAGTACATTACTCCCATTACGACCCAGCATCCTTGGTTATGTGGTGTCTGTAGAGCCTACCATGCACAACCCAAAAGCGTAGTGGCACATCATTATATTCTGTTTATGCTTTAGGGAAAATTCCATGTGTAACTGTAACCATAGAGTAGTCAAGTTGCCCCAACCTGTCAGTCAGCTCCCTGTCCTGCCTGAGCACACATTAGGAGTTGTATCCCTCAGCCCCTGTCCTACATAATAGAAGATGTGTGTAGGGGATGGTGCCACTGGTACCTAACTCGACAGGTAGAGCCACCTAGTGGAGAAACAAATGTCTGTTGGTTGTCCACAAGAAGTGTTATCGCATGTTTTTTAGTTCAACAGGAAATGATGTTACATACAGTTTACCTCCATGAATGTGCTCTATTCACTTATTATGCTCTTTACTCTGCTCCAATGTCCCATGCAATGCATCAATGGAGAAGGTTAATAATATTATTGAGGCTTTTGTTTGAGAATTTGATGAAAGATTTACAGTTGAACATGGTGTAGATTTTACTATTGATAATTTTGGCCAAGTGGTATGACAGAAATGTTTTTCATGCAAAATGTACCTGAAGAATAAAGTTAATTCTCTATCACATGAAATAGTTTTAAATTTAAGAATACCAGTAGACTTGTAGTTAACTTGTCCAGTTATCTGACTTTTGATAGGTCTCAAAGAGAACGTATGACATCAGAACATGAACAGCTGATGAAGAAGCTAGTGGAGGTAGAAATGGACGGTCAGGCAGCAGCCAAGCAGGTGTCTGCCCTACGCGACATGATTCGGCGTATGCGCGAGGTTTGTATTTTATTATCTGTTTGCATCACAGTTTTAACATGCTCCAAGATTGTGCAAGTCATGTCAAATGGTTCAAATGCCAACTAGAGTGTAGATAGCATAACTGCTATTTTATGTGTTTCTGTATACCTCTTGATGTGATGAGGAGTCACTTGGCTAGCTTGGGGAGGAGTCACGTGCCTCTAGTTTGGGGAGGAATCACTTGCCTATTTTGGGGAGGAGCCACTTGCCTAGTTTGGGGAGGAGTCACTGGCCTATTTTGAGGAGGAGTCACTTGCCTAGTTTGGGGAGGAGTCACTTGCCTAGTTTGAGGAGGAGTCACTTGCCTTGTTTGGGGAGGAGTCACTTGCCCAGTTTGGGGAGGAGTCACCTGCCTAGTTTGGGGGAGGAGTCACGTACCTAGTTCGGGGAGGAATCACTTGCCTAGTTTGGGGAGGAGTCACTTGCCCAGTTTGGGGAGGAGTCACGTACCTAGTTTGGGGAGGAGTCACGTGCCCAGTTTGGGGACCTCCTGGTTGCTGTATCACATGGTACATATAAAATTAAAATGCATTAATTTGATTGCACTCTGGTCAGTATTTGCCACTTTAGTTTAACTGTATCAATGATAGGAGGGTCCCATAGGGAAATAAATATTGTACGTAAAATACAGTTGGGGAGGAGTCACTTGCCCAGTTTGGGGAGGAGTCACGTACCTAGTTTGGGGAGGAGTCACGTGCCCAGTTTGGGGACCTCCTGGTTGCTGTATCACATGGTACATACAAAATTAAAATGCATTAATTTGATTGCACTCTGGTCAGTATTTGCCACTTTAGTTTAACTGTTTATCAATGATAGGAGGGTCCCATAGGGAAATAAATATTGTACGTAAAATACAGTTGGGGAGGAGTCACTTGCCCAGTTTGGGGAGGAGTCACGTACCTAGTTTGGGGAGGAGTCACGTGCCCAGTTTGGGGACCTCCTGGTTGCTGTATCACATGGTACATACAAAATTAAAATGCATAAATTTGATTGCACTCTGGTCAGTATGTGTCACTTTAGTTTAACTGTTTATCAATGATAGGAGGGTCCCATAGGGAAATAAATATTGTACGTAAAATACAGTTCTTGTTCTAAAGCAATGTTACCAGGATGTTTGGGGCAAAGGGTGCATGTAATCAAATGGGAGTCTTTTCAAGTGAACTTGGTAGCTTTAGGGTGTACAGGTTTGAATCAATGGCTTTTATGTTGACTGAGAGCCCTGATCCATCTGGCTTTCTGGCAGGTACATCACAATAGAATCCAATATAAAACATGCCTTACAAACATCACAAAAATGGATTGCCGTTATTTGTTCCCCAGTAGATCCCAGCAGGACTACAGAATACACTGTAGGTGTGTACCCCGTCCATCTGTTGTTCCATCATTCCATCTGAAAAGGCTTGTCGAGGACATACATATGTCTGTCTGCCAAAAATCTAAGACCCCCAGCTTACGTTTTTGGGAACTGGGTGGCTTGATCTTCGGCTGAAATGTAATTGGATGATTGAGCAGATACTGTAAATTGCTTTTATTACGCTGTATTCTTATTTTCGCTTATTTCGCTGATGGCACAAAAGCGTGAAAATAAAAACACAGTATAAAACTATTTTAACATTGTTTGAATGGAAATTATGTCCAAAACAGTGAAATTAAAACTAGACCTCCAATAAGAACTACATGTACCACTGACCTTCAATAAGAACTACATATACCACTGACCACAATAAGAACTACATGTACCACTGACCACAATAAGAACACCATATACCACTGACCTTCAATAAGGGATTCACTATGTCGTGCAATATGACTGCTCTTGCCTTGCCATGTTCGTTTGTCCCTTACCTCCTTACTCTTGACACAATAGACCTGACCTTCCATAGGCATTAACAATGGCACTGTTTTATCTTCCAATCCAGGAGAAGAGGATGTCATCGTCAGACAGTGCCATGCTGACCAAGCAGAAGGAGTTACTGATGGAGAGACTGGCTGACTTTGAGGCCACTAACAGAACCTTGCGTCGCATGCTGCGGGATCACCACCGTAATGAGGCCCAGAGCCTGCAACTGTCCGAACAGAGGGACGTTCTGCTGCGAAAACTTTCTGAGACAGAGGACAGTGTCCAGGTAGGTGTCACACCAACATGCAAAATGTTTGTGGAAAATTATTAACCATCTACCACAAATTTAAACATAGTCATTGCAAACCTGAAAATTAATGGTTTTCTTTGGGGGTGGGGGTGGGGAGTGGGGTGGTGGGGAGTGGGGTGGTGGGGAGTGGGGTAGTGGGGGGGGGGAGTGGGGTGGTGGGGAGTGTGGTCTTTGACATCAAGTTGTGACACTTTTGATCCAATGAATGAAACTTGATCATTGAATAGTGATCAAATTGCTTGCAAGTGGTTGTTAATACCATACAGCGGGCATTGTAAATGTATTATTTTGACAGTGTATAAAATTTCACTAAGTTTGTATATTGTGTGCATGTATTCTGTTTGACAAAATTTTTGATACTGATGAAAGCTGTAATGTTGAAATATTTTTAAGTGTTTTTATTTGCATGGCAAAATGTCATCAATAAAAAAGTAGCAGTGAAATAAAATCTTCTTACTAAAATGCATAACATGATCATGTATTCTAAGTGTATCAGAATTTTCGGAATTTTGCGTGAGTGGCATAGTTTTTTCCTGACACTTGTAAAGTTCCTCGTTTGCCAGGTCTGCTAATTCTGGTATTTTGTTTGGCAGAGGCTGAAGTCCCAGCTGTTGGACAGAGAGAGACAGGTGGCAGACCTACAGTTACAGATGAATGCGCAGAAGGTCAGTTCATACCATCATGTTACTGTGACTCTCTGTAGTCACTTGTCTGGCTGCTAGGACCATTGGAAAATTGTCTTCAATAAATTGATCCTCTTTTCCAAACTTAAGTTTTTATTGGTGATGTAAATTTCATATAATGGAACCAGAATTTCATAACTTATTATGTTGTTTTGTTTTAAACAAAATGATTTAAACATACAGCAAATATTTAAGGAATTTATCTTTTTTCCCTCAAAATTTTGGAAGATGAGGTGGGGACCATGCTATGTCCTTAATTTAAGTTGGTGACTTTCTCGCAATGTGTTAGGTCCAATAAGCTGTCTGTAAAGAATGGTGGGAAAAGCTGTCAATTTTTTTTCCTGTCTACTAGAAGTTATTTCATATATTCAACCATAGTAACTGTGAAGTATCATTAATTTTTTTGCAAACTTTGAACTTTTTGAAAATGGATTTTATTATTTTGTCTGGAAGAGTTATGTTCACAGGACCAGGGTGAGTTTTGGTTTCTGTTCGGTTCACCAGAGGCATGTCCTGTGTTTCCTGCTCGTCTCTTACACTGCATTTTTTTTCACCATCATCTGAAATTGTTGTCACAAGTTAACTCTTTCAGTGCCAATCACCTCTTAAGTCGATCTACTTAAGTCAAACTAGTCTGAATTATCATTAGGGTCCAAGATTCGTATTCTTTGTAAAACGACCTTTCATTCAGTACCAGTGTGCCTATAGTTCCAGAGGGAATATCTTAGGTCAACAGCTTTTCTCGGCGTGCATTGGGCGCATTGTTCCCAGTCCGTGCTGAGAAAAGCTGTTAGCTCAGTTCAAAATTTGGCACTGAAAGGGTTAATTATAAAAGAGCAGATTCCTCATGTTACAAGAAGCTCCTGACTACACTGTATGCTCAGCTGGTGCTCTACCAGGCATTGGGGTGATACTTGCAGTGCTAAGAAATTTCTGTATGACGCATGGGTATCAGTCATCCCTGAGGTTGCCATTGAGGTAATGTCCAACTGAAAAAGGGACATCAATTTTAGGCCAAATATCACAGAAAACATACATCCCTGAAATAATATACCTGTATACACAATTGACAGCCAGTTTTACAGAATCAGTATATTAAAGATGGAACTCAAATTCAAAGTTGTTGTATAAAGCTACCATTTGGGGGTAAAAATGTGGTTTTTGTAAAATCGTGGATGTTTTTTGCAAAATATGTTACACCTTTTCCCCCTAAAACTGGCCAAAAGTGGCTGGTGGTCAAATGTCATCTTCTTCAGTGTTTCCAACTAATTTTGACAGTAATGAAAAATCATTTGATTCAGAATTGTAGATGAGCCCTATCAAGATCACATGCCCCAAGTCAACAGCTTTCCTTGGCATGGGTTGGGCACTTAGTGCCCAACCCATGCCAAGGAAAGCTGTTGACTCAGTCTTAATACAAGGGGGAAAGGGTTAAAAAAAGAGCTGATCATTTCTAAGAGAATTCCTTTTGTCTTGACTATAGAGAACTTTTAGAGTAAATCAGTTTTTATTTAATTAAAATCAGATAATTCATAGAGAAATATCTGTGCAAAATTGACATTGGAGGGCAGATATCTATTGTTAGTTATGAGGATCCAAAGGTTAACATGATCCATTGACTACCATGTTAACATTGAAAGTATTTGTTAAATTCTTCAGATTGTATTGGGCTGGAACTAGTAAATTTGGACATAACATAGACAACATAGACATCCACCAAAATATGCCCAAATCTCAAAATGAACAAAATTATCCCAAACTGGTTGGACATTGCCTTCATGTGTTCAATTTACACGGGTTCTGAGGCAGCGCATCTGGCATTAAAATTTGTTTGTACCTTTGTGTGTACATATTGAATTCCTGTTTATCAGGTCGAGTCTGGCATTTTGCTCTCTTATGATTAGATGAGGCACCAACGTCATAAGGTACATGTTGCCAACAGGGTCATCATTGTAGAAACAAAGTGCATGCAAAACTGTTGAGACTTTGATGGACGTAAGAGACCACATAGTAGATAGAAAATGTTTATGTCAGCATCGTACAGGTACACCCTGACAGATATGTCAGGTAGTATTGCATAATGAAACTGAAACTTGTGCATGTATACGTATGTTGCCTGGGGCTCATTTCAATGGGGTGAACGCCTACCTTTGCTGGGCTGTCCATATTTCATAGTTTTCATTGCATGTGTTTGCTGTACAATTTTGGATGTTTTGAAGAATTTCGCTTTTGTTTAACCCTTTCCCCCTTGAATTAAGACTGAGTCAACAGCTTTCCTTGGCATGGGTTGGGCACTAAGTGCCCAACCCATGCCAAGGAAAGCTGTTGACTTGGGGCATGTGAACTTGAGAAGTCTCGTGTACATTTCTCAGTCAAATTGCTTTTCATAACTGTTGAAATTAGTTGAAAACACTGAAGCAGACGACATTTGACCACCAGCCGGTTTTGGCCGGTTTGAGGGGGAAAGGGTTAAGACAACTTGTACCAACAGACTGTACTCTTTCAAAGTACCATATTCATTGAGCCTCGCTGATGTGCCCCAAGTGAGGCCTCTCCCACTGGCCAGTCTGCTGGCACGTGGGAGCCCAAGTCCTGAATTCTGTTAGTTGATAAGCTGATTTACAAACAGTGATACACTTTATGACCTCAAGATGGCAGCACTTGATGGTGTTTATTAGCAAAAATTTGTCCTTTGCTTGACATAAACTTGAAACACATCTCTTGTTATGCAGATAAGAAAAATTATGTAACTGATGACTCTGAAGTGATCCCCATTTGCAGGTTACAGTATGTAAAATAATTACCTCATATAACTGAGAGTCATGTTTAAAAATTCCACAGACAGGATAATGGTTCAGGTATGGAGCTTAAATCAGTATGGATGATAACTATGTCTGGATAGCTTACATCATCAGTCCTCATTGACTGTTTTTTTTTGGGGGGGGTGAGTAAAACTTTCTGTTTCATCTCTGAAGGGATGTGTGTAATGGGGACAGCTGAACTGTAGAACCTGGAGTCTACACTGTAGAACCTGTAGTCTACACTGTAGAACTTGGAATCTACACTGTAGAACCTGGAATCTACACTGTAGAACCTGTAGTCTACACTGTAGAACCTGGAGTCTACACTGTAGAACCTGGAATCTACACTGTAGAACCTGGAGTCTACACTGTAGAACCTGGAGTCTACACTGTAGAACCTGGAATCTACACTGTAGAACCTGGAGTCTACACTGTAGAACCTGGAGTCTACACTGTAGAACCGGGAGTCTACACTGTAGAACCTGGAGTCTACACTGTAGAACCTGGAGTCTACACTGTAGAACCGGGAGTCTACACTGTAGAACCTGGAATCTACACTGTAGAACCTGGAATCTACACTGTAGAACCTGGAGTCTACACTGTAGAACCTGGAGTCTACACTGTAGAACCTGGAGTCTACACTGTGCATTCCTGTTGATATTCTCAATAATTTTCAGGACAAAACTACAGAATTTGTAGACTGAAGTTTGTTTAGTGAAGGATTCCAATAGTATCTTTGTGCCTTAACTGCATCAAATAATGACTGATCGTTTTTGCAGGAGGAGAACATCAACATGACCGGGATGCAATCGTCCTTGGAGACCACGCGAGCACATCTGCAGAAACAGCTGAGGCAGAAAGAGGCAGACTGTAACAGAATGGCAGTACAGATCAGGGTGAGCCAGGGCACATCAGATACACATGTACCATATCCCTCCTAATAAAGGCTCAGCTGTAATAAGGGTCACAGCTCTAACAAGGACCCCAGCTCTAATAAGGACCCCAACTCTAATAAGGACCCCAGCTCTAATAAGGACCCTGGCTGATAATTTAATTTTCTTTCATTTCCATTTTAACACATACATAGAACTGTTGAGCCATGCTATTTTGTTTGTTATGTCCCTCTGCCATGTTCTGTCACCATTTGGTGTAATTAGCTTTCAGCTACTTGTGAATATTTTTCCCCCTGAGTCTGGAGTTATCTTAGGTTTTGTTTTACATATCATGGTGTGGTTGACAGACCCTGGAGAGTCAGCTGGCTCAGGAGCGTATTGAGGTGGACCATCTCCACGAACTGCTGGCCGCAGCTAAGGAGAAGGCAGAACGTGACAAAGAAGCTCTCAAGAAAGCGACCAGGTGCGTGAACTCATTCTGTACCAGACCCCAATCTTACCACACAGTTATCTACATTGTAGGTTTGAGACGAGGATCACACTTTCAATTTCTTCACAAAAGAGAGCTTTTATTCAAATACAAGCATACTCAGACTATAGTCAGTGGTTTTTGCATTGCCAGGCAAGTCATGCCAAGGCAGCTGTGGCATGGCTTGCCTGGCAATGCAAAACCACTGACCAAGACATTTAACAGCATAAAGTAAAGTACCATCCTATCTGTTTTACATGGATTATGAAAGAAGATGATTGTTGACTTATGGAAATGAAGATGAGGGCCCCTTGTCCTTGCAGTAAGACACACAGAGAGTTTGTAAATGCAAAAAACTGAAATTGATCTTTTCAAAAGATTTTTTTTATTAAGCCTGTAAATCTGTGCCAAAATTTGATCTGTGTTTGAAGTCACATCTTTTCAAAGCAAATTTCAAGATCCATACACATAATTCTATCATTTGTACCAAGCAGATTTCAACAGTAGCCAAATGCTTTTTGGAAAACAAGTAACAAGGGTTATGGTTTTTTATGGACTGTAAAAGTGATTTGATTGTAAAAAAAATTACTGTGAGAAATATCATATCCCACCTCCATAACCTTGTGTTCACATGTTAACAATTTACTTACAAACTGTACAGAGTTCAAAAACAGCGAGCCGTTCGTAGTGAAGATGCCATTGAGCAACTGAATGCTCAGCTACTGGAGCGAGAGACTCAAATTGCTGAACTGCATACGCAGATAGAGGGCATGCGATCGAGGGCAGACAAGTACAGTAAGGAGAAGGCGCAGCTTGGAGCCGAGAACTCTGCTCTTCAAACGTAAGTACCACTGGCCTAACCCCTAGTACATTCTCCATATATGGACTCACTGTACATACTTTGATCCAGGTTCAGGAGTCTGGTTGTGGAATAAATACAAGATCCAAAAGACATGATATTATCCAGTTTTAATATGATACATTTTAAGTTTGCCAACTATATTTTAAGATGAGGTTTGGAAAAAAGTGTCTTTATTTTGAAAATTTGGGTATGAAATGATGGGATTATGACCCATTTTGAGTTGGAAAAATTGAAATATATGGAATGGTTCAAAGAACGCTTGGATATATATTTTTAATAGACTAAAAACAAATTGTTTTGGTTGGTTTGGGGAGTCCTGAATTAACCTGTGCATGTAACCAAATGCTACAATGTAGTTTCAATAGACTCATGCTGAACTGAATTAACATGACTGTGATGTGCCATTTGGCCACCAGGTGTCAGTACCTGCTGGAATGCTTGTTTTCTGAAAGCTTGGAACTTTTGCATGCCATACAGATTTACTTTTGACAGAGCTGCAGTGTTGAATCAAAATTGTCTGCATGTTGTATCTGAAGTGGAAAACTTCAAAAACATTTGCAAGTGTGGAATCACATTGTGCCTCTGTTTTAGATTTAATTGTCTTCAGAACACTTTGAAATGAAAACGGCTGGAATGTGTATGTCTTTCAGTCGTGTATCAGAGCTGGAAGAAATCATGGAGCAAGTGGAGGCCAAGTCCAAGGTACAGGTGGAAGTGGCCACAGCCAAGCTTCAGGACAAGTCAAGCGAGGCATCCACTCTCAAGTTGGAGAATGAACGTCTCAAGGTAAGAAATACCTGAAACAGAAATTGCCATCGAAGTTAGCCTTATAGCCTTGGAGCACATGTGAATTCATGCCAGACATTTCTTCAACAGAAATGACCCCCTCAATTATAATCCTGTTTTTTGATGTTTGTTTGAAAAACAAAAGCAAAAAAAAAAAAAAGCAGATTACCAGGCAGTGTTATCTGCTGCTGTCTTTATATTACTTGGCAAAAGGACTTACTTTTTCTATCATGATTATTAGCAAATGGAAAATTTGGTGTGAGTTTGCCAAGTGAACGTTGAAAAAGTTGACATTTCAGGAAGAATTTCACAAATGTATGGCTTCACAATAGGGCTAGAAGGCTGGAATTTCAAATGTACAGGACCACAAAAAATAGCCCAGTGTACTATGCCGACAAACAGCAAAACATATATGTATAAACTTTTGGATGCTTTAATTCAGACTTTAGTATCAAACGATGTTCTTTTGTGTGACCTGTGTAGGGTAGAGTCCTTTTTTGTTCTTTGTAAAAAATTTCAAGTTTTAGGTTTGTGTACATTTTAGTGTTTTCATTAGATATTTGTGAATAGTGTCTCATAAACAGCTTAATATGTAGAATGTACCACTACATTGCACCAGATTATCCTAGAAACTGATAGTGTATCTCTAGCTAGATCATTCCTATTGGGCTCATAATGGGGGTACATTTTAACATAAATTGATATGGATGGCCAAATAGACAGGAAACGCCAGCTGAAAATATCTAGGTGAGCACCGTCTTTGACTTTTACTGTTGAGACAAAAATCATTATGGGCAATTTTTGGTATCCATGTGTCCGTGGACATGATAAATGTTTATTAAATAGCAGTAACTAATGTAGTAGCATTATGGTCAAGAAATGTATGAAATGTTTCCTTCATTATTTTTTTTTAATGCAAGGGAAAATAACAGGCTGAATTTTTTTCACTTGACTGCTGAAAATTATAATTTTGATGGTCAGTGAATCATTTAATATGCTTTAAAAGTCCCCCCCCCAAAAAAAACAAAACAAAACAAAATAAAAAAAAAAAAAAAAAAAAACAAACTTACAAGTGACTTGTGTGAACTTTATGTGAAGAAGTATATTTGTGAGTCATAGCAAGAATTTTACTATTGCTGTCAGTTAACATGGTAAATACTGAGCCAAATTGAAGGTTAGAAAGAAGTGCATAGGGGCAGGGGTGGCTAATTCAGAGATTAAAAAAAGAATAACAGAGTATGTTTCTTGATTCCATGAAACACACACATCATTGTATCAGAATGTATATTAACTCCTTAATATTGATTTGGTAACTGATTGATTGTGTTTGGGTGTTGGGTATAATGATTAACTTGTTTGTGTGTGGCTGTAAATATTTATATCAGTTGTGTGGTTCTTTCATACATTTCGCTAGCAAATGGATGCTTCCTTGTAATATTTTGTGTTGTCAAAGCATTTTATTGCATTACTGTAGTCTGTATTCAAATGAAAGCGGGCAGTTTATTTTTTTGACACGTTTAAATGAAACTAATGCAAATGACTGCTAAGCTAAACTTGTACGTGATCCAAAGGATCATAAAATAACAAGAGCGCTAGACAGATAAAAGAGAACAAAGTATAGAGGCAAACGGTCGTGTGCATCGTTACTCCTAATGCTGCAAACGGGATTAAGTACAACGTGTATTTCAACAGCTAATGAAAATAAAAATAACACTTACAGTGGACAAGCAAAGGGTTCTCATGTAGCAAGTAAATTGCCAAAAATTACTCATCTATGTGTTTTGTGGAATGCAAGGATTTGAAGCATGAAATTCAAAAAAGTAAACAAAGTGGACAGAACACATCACATACATGTACATGTTATATACTGCCCAACTCAAGGCTCATACACCTGACACCAACAAAAACCAAACCCGTTCAAAGAGGAAAAAAATATTGCTTTTACTTACAAACATCTTTTATATTACACGCAAACTATCTTCTTGTTTCATGGTCTTTGCCCCATGACATCACAGGTCAGGATTTTTTGGTTTTGTTTTTCTCTCATAAATGAAAAGTTGACACATTTTCAGTAATTACTGGTCACGGTAACTGCATGTTTGTTGTCAACCTGAGATCACTCACATTTATCACACGACAAAAAAAAAGGAGACATGTTGAATGAAAACTACACAGACTGCATGAAAAGGCCACCTTTTTATATTCATCTCTTCATGACCTGTGACCTCATAGGTCAAAGGTCATGCATGGAAGGAGCAGCCACATTTGAACACCTTTGGCACCTTTGACCCCCCAATTTTTTTAGACCTCCATAGTCACCATTGAGAGCAAATTAGACCAAGCTGAGGGGGAGGTATCCCAACTGAAGGCCAATTTACGTCAGTACGAGACCTTGGTGGAGGAGTACCGAGATCAGGTAAGACACTGGCAGATGTGAGCTTCCCCCTCCCCATGCTAGCACAGGTGCATGCTGGGAATGTAGAAATATGTATAATAATTAGTGCACGTTTATTGTATGCACACACTGAAGGATCGTAGGAAGGTCTTTTCTTTTGGCACTTTATTGACAAATCTTCAAAATTATACCCCATGTCAATCAAAAAAGAAGTTCACAGCTTTTGACAAATTTGTTTGTACAAGTTAAAAAGGACTTGTTCAAGAAACTTGGCTGATATTTTACGCCAAAATTACTGGTTCCTGAATGGACTTTACAGCTCCAAATTTAGCAAATCAGATCAATTAAAAATTTATGGTTGCCTGTGTAGATATACCCTTCTCAATGCGGTCTGTGGGCAAAAATTTATATATGTAATTCCTCCCTCAAATCTGCTGTCAGTTGTTGTTTGTCATATTAATAGTGTGTGTATATTTGTTGGTCCGTGAAGGCAACATTTATCATGTTTATGGGACAGTTTTGTCTGTACCCCAGCATGCATCTGTATGTCCTGTGTACCGGCTTTGCCTGCACTGCCTGCTTATTGCCTGCATGAACATGCCTTCAACAGCAACAGTCACATCAGACCTTACATCAGCACTGTGCACAATGCACTCAGAGTTGTGGCATTGGGATGGTCCACTACATCTTGGACAGTCTTTAAGGCCCCAGAAAATTGTATATTTCAGTCTTTCCAGCTCATAGTGGTCAAAAGCACTTGAGCATCAATTGTTGTTGGCTTTAACTTTTTTATCTTCTCTTTTTTTTGGGGGGGGGGGGTTGAGTTTCTTGTTAATGAAAATATTTTCATGTATAACTGTGGAGGAGACCAGTCATAATGGCACACCCCAGAGCTGTAACCCTCTTTGTCAGGGGTTCAGCACATTGTACCCCACCTGTGGCAGGGGAGTCTATAAACTCAGTCTTACACTGAAGACAAAAGGGTTGAAGTCTTATGCTGGTGAAGAAAGGGTTAAAGTCTTATGCTGATCAAGAAAGGGTTAAAGTCTTATAGTGAAGAAGAAAGGGTTAAAGTCTTATTCTGAAAAAGAAAGGGTTAAAATCTTATACTGAAGAAGAAAAGATTAAAGTCTTATACTGAAGAAGAAAGGGTTAAAGTCTTATACTGAAGAAGAAAGGGTTAAAGTCTTATACTGAAAAAGAAAGGGTTAAAGCCACAGAAAGGTGTAAATTGAAAGATTTTCGTAAGTTTACTCAGTCTTAAGGGTGAAAAGGTTGACAACTCATGAAGTGCTGTGTTGTGTAGCTGATGTGATTGTCCTGCTTGACCCACCAGCTTATAGCTTTAGTTATGTTTATTTGTCATTTATTTGTTTTTATTAGAATATGTTTGTATGTCTATGAAAAAAGATACATGCTCGGCTGCAAGGTTTGCCATATGGCAATATTTATAAACTTGTTAGATAATATCACCACAATTATCTTTTGACTTGTTTTATTACTTTATCATGCGATCCATAGGTAAGTGATGCTTTCAAAACAGGGTCAAAGGAGACACTTCTCTGGTGATTACTGTAGGGAGACAGGCTGCTTAGATTTTAAATTTATTTAACATTTGCCTGTTGGCACATGATTTTTAATGTGGTTTAAAGAAGTGTGTATTCAGCTGTGGCTTTTAAATTTTTCTGGAATTTTGTTGATCTGAGTGGTGTTAATGGATCATATTTATCCCTTAAAGTGCTAATCATGGCTGTAGTTGTTTTGTCATTACCTTTAAACATATAATGGTTGAAAGATTCAAATTCCTCATGAAGATACCTTTCATTCAAATACCAGCAAACCAGGTCTAAAGCCTAAAGTAATGAGAAGACTAGGCAAGTGTTGATAAGAACAGATACACGGTGTGCCAAATAAGCCTGACGCGTTTCGTCCTTCACTGGACTCATCAGAGGCTAATGAGTAATGATTGACCACAGGTTGAGCATAACTCTAGTCTTATGCCCAGCAGTACAGAGAGTTGAAATCTTTCAACTCCACAGTCAAGTGGTTCAGTCAAAACTGAATGCTGCATTGAGTGTATGGCCTTTATATAGGGCCATGTAACGTTGCTAGGGGAAATCTAGACGTTATGTTGTATTGTGACGTCATCAATTATGGGTCAGCACGTTCAGCCTTACTGGACAGTAGGACTGGGTTGTGCCAGTCATCACAGGTGACTGTGTTGGCGTGTGGTTTGATGACAGGTCATGTTCACTGGTTAATAAGTGGGGTTACACAGGGGTTTTCTTGTCTGTGAGGACCCATGGGAGAAGACCATCTCCAACAGGGAGATTCACATCTCCCTGTTCCCTGATCAGATAATGTGTCTGGATCATTAACTTCTTCTTTTTGTATCCTTTAAAATTATTTTGCTATCCAAATTGGAAGCTAGAACAAATTTGCAGCATTTCCAGAGCACAAAAGCCAAAAGTAGCCTCAGTCAACAGCTTTCCTTGGGACACCGTGCAAAGTGCCTGTAAGAAAGCTGTTGACTCAATGTTAAATCAGCACTTTAAGGGTAAGGAGAGTCCCAGCACAGTGATCCAGATAGTGTATTCATCCAATTAACAGACTGTGCCCTTATTATTGCCACTCCTGGTGTCTGGCCCTCCAGTTTGTAAATATTGTGAATTCTGGAAATTGGCCAAGCTGTTTTACACTCAATTACAACGGTTTACCATAATTGTGTTTGTAACAGTACATGGAGAGAAATTTTAATTTTCTAAATGTTGTGGACGGTAATTAGGAGAGATATGGTGTATCAGTCTTGTGACACAGGTTAGTTTAGCAGTGGGTTTTTTTTCACATGTGGAGAGTTTTTGGAAAAGTTGATGAATGAGCTGGAAAAATGGTGCCAGTAGTTTGTATTTCAGTGTTGCAATGAAATGCATGATAATTTTGTTTCAGGAAAATTTGAATGTTTCCTCATACTAATTAATTCTGAAATAAGTACAGAGTATTCTATCCGTGAAATAAAAATATGAGAAGATATTTTTGCAGGAATGTACTGGTTTGGATATCTTGTCCCCAACTTCATAATCTGTGCAGTGCTCCCTCATTGTAACACTGACAATGGGCGCTCCATCACTATAACACTGATAATGGGTGCTCCCTGATTATAACACAGATAATGGGTGCTCCCTCATTCTAACAATGATAATGGGTCCCCCCTTGTAACACTGATAATGGGTGCTCCCTCATCATAACACTGATCATGGGTTCCCTCATTATAACACTGATCATGGGTGCTGCCTCATTATAGCACTGACAATGGGTGCTCCCTCACTATAACACTGATAATGTGTGCTCCCTCATTTTAACACTGATAATGGGTGCTCTTTCATTATAACGCTGATAATGGGTACTCCCTCATTGTAACACAGATAATGGGCGCCCCCTCATTATAACAATGATAATGGGTCCTCCCTCATAACACTCATCATGGGTGCTCCATCATTATAACACTGATAATGGGTGCTGCCTCATAACAATGGTAATGAGTGCTCCCTCATTTTAACACAGATAATGAGTGCTCCCTCATAACACTGATAATGGGGGCTGTGTTATGGTGAGAATCCACATTGTATGGGGGGGGGGTCCTAAAGAGAGGGCACTGTAGATATATATATATATATATATATATATATATATATATATATATATATATATACACACACACTTCAGGAAATTATTTCTTATGTGAACAATACAAGAAAAAATGACTTGCATGTCATTAAGAAAATTTGTACAAATTAATGTAACTAAGCAACAGATACCTGCAAACAATGTTTGTCAGTGACTGGCATAATCCTGGTGTTGTCACAGGACACAGAGCAGACCGGAATGCCTCATGTATGTGTGCTACATGCTTCAGGGTCCCAGAATTTCTGTACAAGTTTGATATTGTCAGTAGACTGCACTATTTCTATACCCAATGGTGACAAGTACATGGGAGATACTGAGAGGCTGATGAGTCACATACATAAAGGTCTTGTTTTTTGTGGTTTTTGCATTATCTGGCGAGTCATACCCCAGTTTCCTGGTAACAGCTGGAAGATGACTGGCTGGCCTGTCCAAAAGCCACCAACCTGGGGTATGTTGGTACTTGTAGGACAACTGTGTGACCAAGTGCAATTTCCAAAAGGGAAGAGCAAGATTAGAAGGTTCTGATATCCTTCCTGTAGAGGGCAGTTTAGTCAGGAGGGCTAAAGTTGTGTATTCCCATTATTTTCATTATCATTTGCAACTTAATAACTGAAAAGTCACTGCATGCAGATGCCCTACATTTTTATGGTAAATCCAAGTGTAGAACTTTTTTTTTATAATTCTGACCATTTTATTTCATAAGCTTGACAAGAAACAAGTTTATTGAAGGTTACTTTATCATGCATTCCTATAGAAATGCATTACTTAAGCCTGTAGAAATTTTGTGTATTGAGTTGTGTATTCAGCTGAATACACATGACCTCTCGTGTTTATTTTAGTGAAACAAATATCGGTACATAATGTACATGTCACTAGTGACTATTTCTAAATGCTAATTGTACAAAAAAGGGGTTTTTTCAGTAATACTATATCTACCACTGCAACTGCATTTATGATGCTCTCTTCTGTACTCATCTATTCTTTGTTGGTTTCTGTCGCCTGGATCCCTTTCAGGGAGGCCAATTAATACACACCGGTATGCTGAGGGTAAGAAACTTTTGCTATAACCCCACAGCCCCCTCCCTCACCTTCCATAGAGAGAGGAGTTAAATGGAAAGATTTTTGTCTTGGTAGAAAGCCCAGTATGAATCACCAGATCACTGTACAAAATTTGCATGAAACTGACACGTGTACCATGTGTATCACCAAAGAAGTTGCATGTCAACATTACACAGACACATGTTATTAAGTGATTCAATGTGTTTCTTAGTCTGCATCTCACAACATTGTGGACTTTGGTGTTGGGATGTATCCTGGTGCACGCTGGTGAAAAAAAAGTAATGTCACTCTAGCTGGATGAGTCTGTGATTCCTTGACCTAGGAACTGTTCTATCAGCATTTGGATCTTGTACTTCACATAGATTCCATTTTTGGCCTGGTTATGCTCCCATCCTACCAGAGGACGGGCATATAATAATCGCTTTTCCCATGTGTGCGTCCATCCGTCCACTATTCGTGTCTGGGCTGCAATTTGCTTGTCCTTGAACTCAAATTAATGACACTTTAGACACAGGTGCATCTGGACATAAGGGTCTGTCATGTACCAAAAGTAGGTCACTAGGTCATATATCTGGGTCACAGTGACACATCCTTGTAAAATCCTGTCCGGACTATAATTCCTTTGCTGTTTCACTAAGTTTCATGAAACTTCACACTCACATTTAGCTTGACCTAAAGCTGTGTCATGAAAAAAACTCATTACTCATTCAGTTAGCTTCATGAAACTTCATACGCACACATCTTGACCCAAAGGTTTATCATGTAGCAAAACTAGGTCACTAGGTCAAGTATTATGCGTCCTTGCATTGTCTGTCTGCTATTTATGTCCAGGCTGTAATCCGCTTGTCCTTCAACTTAGATCAATGAAAGTTTACACACAGGTGCATCTTCAAAAGTAGGTCACTAGGTCAAGTATCTGGGTCACAGTGAGATATCCTTATAAACTAATGTCCGGACTATAATTTCTTTACTATTTATTTAATTAAACTTCACGTACACATATATCTTGACATAAAGTTTTGTAATGAAACAAAGCCTATTTTCATTGAGTACAGCTACCCAAAATGAGACTTGTGATTAGCAAGATTATAAATAGGGGAGGGGGGCATGGATCCAGCAATCTTGGTTTGGATTTTAATTTCCTTTGCAGCCAGTAGATTTCTTATCCATTTCGTCCCATACTATAAGCCCAGCTCTCATGTGTTACTGGGGGTATATTAATGAACCCACTTACTTAAATAAACTTTTCCTTATTAGGAACCATTCTTCCCTTATATTTAACTGGAATTATCAAGGAATGGCATATTCAAATTTCCAGTAAAAGTAGTTTAGATCAAGTACCAACATGCCTTGTCTGTGGGTAGTGGTTTTTTATTTCCTGCAAGCCATGCTACATACGGACTGCTGAAAAATTAGTTGGGGAAAAAAGTTACAGGCAAAATGGTAAACAGCAGTCCCAGTCCCTTAGCACCTTAGTGTGGATTGAGTCACCTGCATGTAGCCTCTTGGAAGCATTACTAAAAGCAAAGGTGTTGGTTGTCACATCTCTTTTGAACAACTTGTGTGCCATAGTGGTATTCGGTCAATTCTATTTCTGAATTGTTGAAATGCCATTGATTTCAGGATGCTGGACCAAGTATAATGAAAGGTTGGTTAATATATCTGAGGAATGTTAATTACACGATTAACATATATGTACTCATGATATCACAGGTCAACAAATCTCGAAGAGAGGCTGATGAATCCATGGTAAAATTGGAGGAATCACAACGAGAAACAAACCGGGTACATCAGGAAGGCGAAATAGAAATTGAAAAGGTAAACCAGGTTGTTTTTGTGGAAGATTATAGCCACATGTGGTATGGTGCCTAAAGGGATTGCTGTATTGTTTGTGCCGACTGGGACATTGAGAAACTACTCTGTGCTGTACTTAGAAGCAGATGTAGGAATGTAGTCGTATCAATATAGGAAAGTTCAATTGTCTGCATTGGACACTCGTTATATATACAGACCTGCCAACTTGTCAGATTTACTCTCACAATGTACACTTGTCAGCTCTATGGTGAACTTAAGTTTCAATGGAAAATCTATAAGTTTTTTTTTCTACTCAGCATTATATGCTTTTAAGCACTAAATATAGGTATAGAGTAATAAAATGAACAAATTGTTGTGAAATGCTTATTTATAATATATATATTGTTGTTATAGAAATTCACACTGGAGTTTTTTTGCAATACAGTTTCCATTTTGATTTATTTGATATTTAGCAAAAATCCTGTGGGCATATTTTAACTCTTTCAGTGCCAGTCATGTATTAAGTCGATCTACCCAAGTAAACTAGTCTAAATTATTATTTGGATGCCAGATTCATATTCCACATAAAAAGACTTTTCATTCAAGTACCAGTATGCCTATAGTTCCAGAGAGAATATCCCAGGTCAACAGCTTTTCTTGGCTTGCATTGAGCACAATGCTAAAGTACCCAATGAGCGCCGAGAAAACCTGTTGACTCAGTCCAAAATTTAGCACTTAAAGAGTTAAGACATTTTTCAACAAGTGTAATTAAAGACACACAAAAAATATCAAAGAAAAACTCATCTTCAGTTCAAAATAACTGTAGTAAAGCATATAATGAATATTGTACACTTTCTCAGCCAATTATACACTTTCTGGGGTCATAATTACACTTTTGTGGTTTTGAAGGTTTGCAAGTCTGTATGTATTAACTTTTCAGTGCTTACTGCAACTAAGGTTGAACTACTTAAAATGAACTGCTCTAGCTTATAATAGGAATGCCAGATTCATGTTGCTGGCAATAGGAACTTTCATTGAAGTACCAGCATGCGTTTAGTTACATACAATATAACAGTGGAAGTCAACAGCTTTCCTTGGTGCAATTTTGGCTCAATGTGCCCAAAGTGTGCCAAGGAAAGCGGTTGACTGGGTCAAAAATGTGGCGCTGAAAGAGTTGACCACTGCTTGCTGGGTAGAATGTCTGCGGCTTGTTGAAGTAAGGACAAAAATAAAAACTATGTATTTATGGTTAGTACCATGTAGCAATTGCTCTGATCCATACAACTTTAATCTCAAATGTCTAATTAGCCGGTCCAAGCATCTTGTCTGTATCAGGTGTAATAGTAGACATCAAGAAAGGGCTACTCTGATCAAGTAGAGAACTTTATGCACATACAGTGAAACCTCATTATAATGACACTCTGTTTAAAAAAGACGAGTTGGACTGGACCCTTACAAATGTATGTGCTGTGTGCAGAGAGTTTTATGTTAGGTTCATTTGAAAACAACAGGAATCCCATAAGCCCCTTCTGCTTTGTACCAAGTGTTACTGATGGTGTTTATGCAAAGATGTTGAGACATGTATATTGCATGACAAAGCTGAAAAATCAATTCAAATATACAATATACACAATTATACACTCACTACTGCATTGATATATGAAATACCTGTGTATTGTGCCCCAGAAAAAAAAACAAACAAGCAAACAAAAAACCAAAACAAACAATGAACAGACATACACATGCAAAAAGTGACATAAACATGTTCAGCTTTCTACCCATAATCAAAAATCACAAAATCATCTATTGCCCTCTGACGATGTCAATATAGCTTGCTAGGTTAGCACACGGTCTAAATATTGATATTAAGAATCTAAATCACAATACTATTTACAAAGTCTAGTTTCTCACTAAATGATAATCAATAATATGTCACACTGAGAAAATAAAAATGATTCATTAATTTGTTTCTTATTTACTGAGTCATTTGATGGGACCAACCACCTGCTTAGAATATGTACTGTCTAGTAGATTAAATATGAAAGTAAAAAAATTTGACTCTAGTAACTTTCTCTGTTAACAAGTTCACTTAACAACCTTTTCCCCTTAAGTTTAGACTTGAGTCAACAGCATTCCTTAGGGTGGGATGACAGTGCTAACTGCATAGAGGAAAGCTGTTGACTTAGGCCGTGTTCTGCTTGGACATATCTACAAGTCTTGTTCAAATCATTTCTTGTCAACACTAAAATTTGTGATTAAAAAAATTTGAGCAAGCAACATTTTATGGCCAGCCAGTTTTTGTTGGTTCAAGTGGAAAAGGTTTAAAGCCTTTTTATGTTTCTTCTGCCATTTTACTTTCGCAGTAGCTTGTCTGTTACTAGAGTTGAACTTATAACAAAGCCACATGTTTAGTCTTCTCCAGGTCTTGTCTACAGGACGTGTAACTCGCCAACATAACACGCAATCTGTTGTTTCTTTTAGGCATAATACATAGAGTAGTACTCACCTAATAATAATGTAGTATCGTAGCACATTTCTAAGACTGCCATATGTGTATTGTTTTTTTTGTGCTATAGTCGTTGCTTTTGCTTTTACTTGTAAAATTCAGTTTGTGTACTAGAGACAGAGCTACTGGTATCTTCGTGATATAATTATGTTTGTGTCCCAGGGATACCAGCTTCTTTGATAACTAAGAGCTGCTGGTATCTCTGTGATATGCTTCAGTGATGTAGTGGTATATGTAACATTTGGAAGGGAAACATTTTAACCCATTGCCTCTTGAAATAAGACTTGTAGTAACCATGGCAACTTGGCAGTATTCATGACCTATCACAGGAAAATTACATAATAACCATGGCAACCTGGCAGGATTCATGGCCCATGACAGGAAAATTACTGAACACAAAATAATTCCTCTTAACAATCTTGCTGCAAAATATTTGCACACTGTCTATAAAACACACATGAAATAAAAAATATCTGAGTTGAAGAAAGTGCCACATGCATTACCGTATTTTCCCTTTTAGGTGTACCTGCCCACATAAGTGCCTCTCCATCCCCCATTTTTCTGGCACAAAAGTTCTGAAATACTGGAAAATTATTTTTATTTTATGATTTTCCAGTTCACAGCTAAAATATTCCCAAATTAGGTCTCAAATTGGAGCTGATTTCAATTAAATTGCCTAGGGGATAGTTCAACATTATCATCATTTTTGAATTAGTATTTGGGGTACTAAATTTCATGACCCTCTCACTCCCCCCAGCTTAGTACTTAAAAATGATGATCTTCCAAGAAATAATACCAAAATACCACAAAATCTGTGTTACAAATGACCATCATTTTCTATTATCTGTAGGAGTGTACAGGTCCATTTACTCCCTCCCATATACTGAAAGTACTAATAAAAAAATGATTAAAATGTTGAACCATCCCTAAGCGCCCTGAGTGATTAAAAGACATAATACGGTATGTTAACTCTTTCATTGGTTAATTCAAAGCTGAATCAAGAGCTTTCTTTGGCATGTATTGGGCCAATATGCCTGAGACACAGAGAGGACCGCTGTTTACCCAGGTCCAGGGGACAGTTTTGACCCAGGTCCAGAGGACAGATGTTGGCCTACATGTAGGGCCAAAAGGACAGATGTTGACCTAGGTCCAGAGGACAGTTTTGACCAGGTCCAGAGGACAGATGTTGACCTAGATCCAGAGGACAGATGTTGACCCAGGTCCAGAGGGCAAGTTGACCCAGATCCAGAGGACAGATGTTGACCTAGGTCCAGAGGTTAGATGTTGACCCAGGTCCAGAGGCAGATGTTGACCCGGTCCTTTTCTCAGTGAAAATACAGGCATCTTTGAAGAAATGGATTTTTTGTTTAATGAGTAATTTGAATCAGGAATGATTATAATTCAGATAAGCATCATGATGTTTGTTGTGATTGGCAGTGAAGGAGTCAAGGTAGATAAGAGATTATCTCTTTCATTGTCAATTTTGACCAAAGTGGACATGCTGTGAATTGACACAACAATAATAGATTCATATTCTTTGTAAAAAGAGTCCTCATTGAGGTACCTACCTTCAGGTAATCATTATTCAGGTACCAACCCTCAGGTACCTACCTGCCTACAGTAGGGGATGCTGTAAGAATAGAGCAGATCAACAACTTGACTCCATGGCCTGTAGGTCCATCGTGACCCAAGGTCCATCGTGCCCCAAGTGTGCCAAGGAAAGCTGTTGACTCAGTGAAAATTTGACACCGAGAGAGTTTACCGAATGTTCCATGCCCAGTTTACATGTACTGATATTTTGCATCCAAAGAAATATTTGCTGCTTAATTTTTTTGTGTATGCTTAGTAAAATTGTGTGAAATTAGAAGAAGTTGACCAGATGGACTGCTGAATAATTGTAGGTGAAGACGAGGCTACAGACAAGACTTCAGGAGCTGGAGCCCTTGCCAGAGATGTTGAAGACCACGGAGTTCAAACTTCAGGATGCTAGTGATCAGTTGTTGATGTACGAAAAACGCAACACTGAAAACACGAAACTTATTGCTGAACTGACAGCAAAGGTACACGATCCCCTTTTTTCTTAATGGCAGGTCTGTGGCCCACATCCTAGAAAACAAACCCGCTCTCGTGCTCTGCTGCAAGGCCGTTATTACATATGGTCCCCTACAGTGCAAATGAAGAACACACAGGCTGCCCACTGCATGTAAACAAAAACATACAAACTTCTCAACTTGTGCGTCAAACATGTATGAATGAGTTCTACCTTGTTGATATGAGCTCGGTGAAAAGCTTGTATCAACAGTCTTGGCGTATACAGGAGGTAAAATAACTGTGAGGGGAAAAAAAACAGAAACACATAGGCACTCACACACATGATTTTGGTTTACTAAATATCAACATAATATAAAATTGAAAGATAGTCATCCCTAGGAACATGAGGCCATAGTAATTATGAGTACTTGGTATCATGGGTTAATATCTCTGGAACAAGTCCATATGGGGTGGGGTTGGGGGTGGGGGGTTCATATTCCTGGCATTTGTAGCAGTAGGGTTAATAGTCCTGGTACTTGTAGCACTAGGGTTAATAGTCCTGGTACTTGTAGCAGTAGGGTTAATAGTCTTGGTACTTGTAGCAGTAGGGTTAATAGTCCTGCTACTTGTAGCAGTAAACCTGTGACTGAATGTTTCTCTAACCAATTCTGTACCATATGCCGTAGTGTAGACTTATCCTGGTTGCACACTTTGTAAACGTACACTGTTATTAACCTTGTATCATATCATTTTCATGTGTTGTCGTTCAGTCAGGTTTGCTGTTTGGAGTGACGCCCGGGCGGCTGTATTATCTCCCATACTTACTAGCAGAGAGCCTTGTATTGATGTTTAACACAGCTCTGTACCTCAAAGGCTTTGCTGCTTGCTACTGTGAGGGTTGATTTTTATCAGAGCCATGACATAATGACAGTCTGCATTGCTAACCAGTCAGTGATGAATACATGTGGTCCACATACATGCATGAATGCAAGACACTCATGTAACAGATATAAATGTGCAGGGAGCCCATTCATATCCTTTGTGCTTAGAATTTTCTATGGAGATTGAAATAAAATATAAAAACCTTGACTACAACATATGTCTTGAGCTGACAAAGTTCTGTTCATATAATTATATACTCCCACATGCATACAACATACAACATGAAACCACTCCCCCATCTGAGTTGTATTTGTACTATCCAACATATCCAGTAGGTGGCAGCACATGCTGGCACATGATCACATGTTTGGGTGAGAGATCCATAACGTTCTTTGTATTCTGGGTGCAATGTATTATCATATATCAAGTCATTGCTTTTCATGGGATTGTCATGCACACAATTGTTGACATAACAGTAGATGACAAATGTTTAGCCAATAGAGATTCAGATATACCAGAAAGCAGAAAATGCATGTCCCCGGTATGGGGTGGTAGTGGGTTTGGGATGTCATTTCATATTCATGCTTAATATGTCTGTTACATTTATCATTATAAGGCTAGCTTGTTATCTTGGCCAATGCATTTTAAATTGCCACTTGTGATTGGTGAACTACTTTGTCACGTCTATGTGACCTTTGTTTCAATGTCTGCCAATGCTAAGCCTGATTATCATAATCCCTGTTTCTGTGTTCTCAATCTTTCTTTCCTCAGACTAGTATATATGTTTCAGTAGACCATTGTATATGGATGTCTGTGTCTTCTCTTGCCAGTAAAACTGGCATCTTTTCATTTGTGTGAATCAGAAAATCTATTGGCCAGTTTAATTCTCAATGACAATCATCATTTTCAATTTTTTTATTGTTATGATTTGTCGTCATAACTTGCTTAAAAAATTGTAAAGTTTATATATTCGATGAAATTTGTAAAACTTTTCTGTTTATTTTGTATTGGTGTCATTAAATATTTGTGATAGGAATCTTGCAATAAGGCCTGAGAATGTCCATGCATATCGACTAAAGAGTGAAGAGGTTAACCTTTATTTAAATAGCTGCAGGAGACAGAGGATCAACTTAAGAAGCAGCAAGAAAGCAACAAAGTAACTTTGGAAGAGAGGACAGATCTTCTGGCTCAGGTAGACCGTCAAGATTGTCCCCACAACAATATTGTTGTCTTCAGGGCTAATCACAACCGTCCAATTTAAGGATGGGCATAACAGTGTTTCCAACAGGAAAGTAAATAACCTAAAGATGGTCCAGATGCCAGCTTTCCATGGTACACCTTTGGCTTGACTGTCAGTGCCAACTAGAACTGAAGTTGATCTACTTAAAACACCACTCTGAATTATAAAAAAAGGTGCTAGATTCATGAGCATTGTGAAAAGACCATTCATTCAACCAGCTTGCCTGTACTTAAATAGAGTATAATAGACCAGGTCAACAACTTTCCTTAGTGCACTTTAGGTGCATTGTACCCAAAGTGTGCCCAGGAAAGCTGTTGATTCAATCCAAAATGTGGCACTAAAAGAGTTAATGGGTCAAAAGTGTGCAAAGGAGAGCTGTTGACTTAAGTCTCCCACTGAACCTTGTAAGGGTTAATTTTAGTCTCCCACTTGGCCTTGTAAGGGTTAACTTTAGTCTCCCACTTAGCCTTGAAAGAGTTACATCTTTCACTGCCAACTGCAAGTAAAGTCAAAATACTTCAAATGAATTCTGAACAATGGATACTATATTAAGATTCCTTTGCACAAAGGTCTTTCATTCAGGTGCCAGCTTGACTATAGTCTCATAGGAGATAATCATCTAGGTCAACAGCTTTCAGCCCTGCACTTTGGGCACATTGTACTCAGCGCATGCTGAGGCAAGCTGTTGACTCAGTCCAAAACTTGGCACTGATAGAGTCAACATATGCTTTCATTTAAGTTACCTTTGAAAATTGATCAAGAGCTCTGTCCAGGTCCATTAGCACAAAGTCCACTGTGACAAGCAGCTCAGTTTTACACATTAAACCTTGTCTTTGCCATATTTCTTCTGGTGACAAAAAACTCAAATACAAATCATTTCCTGGATTTCTTCTGTAAGGTTTATTGACTGTAATATTTCCTAGTTTTCCTGTGTCTTTCTGTGGTACAATTGTTTACTTTGTTGGAGATATTATCTCAAAGCTGACCACAAAGTTTGAGCCTAGCTATTGTTGCTCATATTTTCTCTGTCATATATCTACTATCATTTAGTATCCTTCTGTCATTCTTTTGATAAACTTCTATTCTATTATCATTTCATTTGCATCTGCTGTTCCATTAGTTTTACAGTGATCTGCTGTTTCATCTCTCAGTTTTGCGATCATCTGTAATTTTAATCTCAGTTTTACAGTCATGTACTGTTTTTATCTCTTACTGTAACAGTCAGCTACTGTTTTTATCATTTTTTTACTGTCATCTACTATTTTCATCCCTCAGTTTTACAGCTATCCACTGTCATTCTCTGCTCACTGTCATTGCAGCTGCAGGACGCCAAAGACCATCTTTTGTTGGCAGAGAACAACTGCTCCTACAAAACAAATGAAATAAACAGGTTATCAGAAAAGGTATAGGACTTCCGCCTATCATACACACAAGGTTTTGAGTGGTATTCTGCAAAATGAATTTCAGCTATCTCAGCTGACCATTTTCAAGAACATTGACAGCATTTGCTGTATTCATCAATGATCCTAATAATGCACCCTCCCTAGTAAGGTCACAAAGTAGCAGTCATTTGGAACAATGGAAACTTGAGGTGAAGATTAAGATATTTTCACTCTACTGTACACGTATGTCATATTTCATCTACCTGCTTCATTGTAAAATCTCTCATTATCTTAGGTTCAAACTTTAAGTGGAACAATACTGATATTATAATGTGTTATTTCTCACTTTTCTACATCACAATGTTTGACCTTGAGGAATATCTTCATGTGCCTTCAATGTTAATTCTCGGCTGAGAGAGTGCAACATTTTTCCACATTATGGGAATGCTTGTTAACCAAGATTATAAATGTTTAGGGGTGAAAATACCCACAGTTTTTAATGTACAGTGGTCCCCCTCTTGTAAGCCCCCCCCCCTCCCCACGAGAGGTCATGCCCTCTACAGAGGCCACTACTTCTCTATGCATCAAGTATAGAATTTGCTTTCAGTCCTCAAGAAGGGTGTCTGTTTTTGAATGGCCACATTTCTGGTGCAGCCACTGGGTGGCTTTCTAGACTAGGTACCACTGTATTCATGGACTACTGAATTAACATTCCTATAGTTTGGCCCATTTTTAGCCTTATTTGGCTCTTGTTTCAGTACATGGTCTAATTTGACACCAATTCTTAAAGACCAAGAATCAGTCCTGCATTATACTTTTAATCTCCCCTCTGTCATTTTTAGTTGAATCTGAGGCAATATAACTTGAAAGATTTTGTGAATCTGTCCAGTTGGTGCCCTCTGTTCTTTACTGTATGTTTACTTACTTCAAGTGTTTTTCTCACAACTGTTGTCATAGTTACAAGAGGCCAAGGACGACCTACTGACCCAAGTCAGGGACAGTGCACTGCACAGTAAACAAATGACTGACCTCACTGGCAAGGTACCCCACTAGAGGGAGCTATTTCATAAAAAATGTACAATTTTGAAAGTTCAGCAGATTTGTTAAAATATTGCAAGCTTGAGACTGAAAAAGGATTTGAAGTCATATCAAGTAAATTTCAGCTTGAGCACATTCCATATGAAGTGTAGTTGGCAGCAAAGTAATGCATTTTTCATTTTTTTTCTCTGTGTACATGTTGTATGTATGTTTAGTTGCCAGCAAATTAACTTGTATCAGTGAAAATTTTTTTTTCTCTTTGTATATGTTATAAGTATATTGAGTTTTCTTTTAACCCTTTCGCCCTTAAACTGGCTAGTGGTCAAATGTCTGCTTCAGTGTTTTTAACTAATTTCAGCAGTAATGACAAAAAAATTTGACTGAGAATTGTTGTCAAGACTATAAAGATCACATGCACCAGGTCAACAGCTTTCTATGGCGTCGGTTTTGCACTTTGTGCCTTACCCATGCCAAGGAAAGCTGTTGACTCCGTCTTAATTCAAGGGGGAAAGGGTTAAATATATGGAAGCTGAAATGCTAAAAATGGTCCATTCATTTAATTTTTAACCCTTCAGCCTTATCGGCTGGCAGAGTATATAGTCATCACTATGTCCGCATGTCTGTCTCCTTCGTGCCTTCTATCAGTCTGTTACCCTGGCAACAGACACAATAACTTTTGAACAAGTTCAGCAACTATCATTAAAGTACTGTAGAAACATCTCATTGGGCACTTGACTGAGTTTGACTTTCAGCAACCTTGACAAATTTTCAAGGTCACCAGGGGTCCTAATTTTACTCTTGCAGATGCAATAACTATTGAACAAATTAAGCTACATGTACATGTATTGTGAAATTTGTACTGTGGCAACGTCTCATTTAAACCTTGGCCAAGATCAACATTCAGTGACCTGGACCTATTTCAAGGTCACCAGGAGACATCCCAGGCTGAGGGGGTCTGAAGGTCATTCTGACTTTGCACCATTTCTTTTTGTTAAGTATAAATCATGATCATAGTGAAAGCTGTTGCCTGCCTGCTATGTCTGGGTAGAAATATGCTAAAGTTCATTTTATCTTGTATTTTATTGGCTCCGTTCATGCTGTCGTTTCTCTTTCATTTCTACTGGTGGCTGTTTTTCTCACTTTTGGCTGTAGCTCCAAGCAGCCAATGACCAGCTTCTGATAGAGCAGAGTCACAACTCCCACAAATGTGAGGAAGTAAAAAAGTTATCGGGCAAGGTATGGGGCTTGACAACCCAAACATAAAGTCTACATTATGTACACTGTCATCACCTGTCACAAACTCTACATTTTAACCCTTAAAGTGCTAATCACAGCTATAGTTGTTTTCTCATTATGGTCAAACTCATAATGGTTGAAAGATTCAAATTCCTCATGAAGATACCTTTCATTCAAATACCAATAAGCCAAGTCTAAAGCAGAAAGTTGTGTTAGTCAACAGTTTTCCTTACGACACTTTGAGTGCATTGTGCGCAGTGTCCCGAGGAAAGCTGTTGACCCAATGTTTAATCAGCACTTGAAGGGTTAAGTTGTGACCAAAAAAAGATTGAATAATTATTTGTTATTTTTGCACACGGAAATTAGTTCATTGCAGAAATGATTCATTCAGATGACATTTACTGAAAAAAGTTTGGCTCAAAATATTTCAAACCAATACAAATTTAGTATTAAATACATAAAGAGAGATCTTTAGATTCATATATAGATGTATATACAGGGAGACCTAAAGATGTAAATACAGGTGATCTAAAGAGATGTATAGCTTCACATATACACTTACTGTTTTCTTTATCTGACCTGTTTCTGTTTATAGGACACAAAAAATTTTCTTGAGACACCTCTTCCACTCCATCCTGTCATGGAAACAGTGTATCAACAAGTTACGTCGTGGCCAACTAAAGTCGCCACACTTTTATGAAAAAATGAAAAGAATGACCCATGTCTACATATTTTGAGGTCTCAAGAAGAGTTTTAGTGTATTTCTACTAACTTGTCTCCTATTTTGAGGTCTCAAGAAGAGTTTTAGTGTATTTTTACTAACTCGTCTCCTATTTTGAGGTCTCAAGAAGAGTTTTAGTGTATTTCTACTAACTTCTCTGCTATTTTTGTGGTAACTTTTCATAGCTACAAGAAGCGCAGGAAGACTTACTGGCTCAAGTCAGAGAGAGCACAGAATACACGAAACAAATTGCTGACCTCAGCATGAAGGTAGATAATGTGTGTCAGGAGTCTGTTTTGTAGCATGTCTGGGTCATGTAGAATGTTCATTACGCCCACCACGACATCTAAAAAATAATTGAAAAAAAAAAAAAAGATCCAGCAGGAGGACATGACTGGCTCAATGAACATGTCATGATGGCCTCCAGGAGTGTATCAGGCTGATCCTATTGATGTATGTCAAGTTGGTTACCATCTATACAGCAAGTTGATCTCCATTAATAAATCTGGTTGGTCCCCATTAATATATGGCTGTTGGACCCCCATGAATACATACTGGGTTGATCCCCTTGAATTTATGTCATTAAAATGTCAAGTTGGTGCACATTAAAATATATCCCTTTGAGCTCATTAATATGTCATGTTCCCATCAATATATATCAGACTGATTGGACTGTATGTTAGGGTGGTCCCTGTTGATATATCAAGGTGATTCCATTAATGTACATGCAAGGTTGGGCTCCATTAATATTTGTCATGTTGATACCAGGTTGATCTCCATTAGCATTGTCTAGTTGATCCTCATTAATGTTTCTGAGGTTCTTTTTGTATACGTTGGTCCCCATCAGTATTCCAGCTTGAATCCCATATATTTGATAAATGGAAGCTTTGAACACCCAAATCTTTCTCTTTGCTTGTTGGGGGTTGGAAAAGAGTGGGTGGTTATGGAGAGGGGTGGATGGGGGCAGGGGGCTGGTTAAAGTTGTACCTGTTTTGTTTCAATTTATGCTTCCCAAAAGCTGAAAAAGTGGATTAACATCATCTTGGATATAAAATTTGCAGGGAAATGTGAGTTGTCAGTGGAGCATATCAAGAGACCATTTGCATTGTTCATGCAGACCAGGTAAAAAAAACAACAAAACACTGAAATCAGCCATGGCATGAGACTACAAGTGAGATTGTGATGGACAGAACAGTGTGTGCATGACCTTGTTGTGTTGTTCAAAGACACAAACTTTGCATCCCGTAATTTCTTTCCTGCATTTTGCATACTTTGTCACCACAATTCATACAGTTCACCTATCAAGATCATAATTTGCACTTGGAAAATGCAACAAGATCAGCTTTGGGACATGCAAGACACATATGAATAGATCATATTATAGTCACCTAAGTATCACATGCATGTATTTTGTTTGATTTGATTTGATTTTTTTTTCTTTTTTGGGGGGGGGGGTGCATATCAAAGAAAGTACAGGTATACATAATTAGAGAATTGATTGATTTATCTTAAATGCACAAAAATTGCCATTCTTTGTGAAAAAATAGAATCTGGAAAATATGAAATGTAATTCATGTGTTTGTAGGACAAAATATAATGTTCCATACCTGATAAATTGTTTTCTCTGCAGAACTGTACATGCACAGATTTATCAAAATAAGAGTGAAAGAATTTGAAATACTGGTAGCTTCGGTGCAAATGTTTATAATTAGTCAAAAGCATAAGGATATTTATTATTAATTGTCATATGAGTTGTCTGAGGAGTCCGTGCTTAAGGAAGCTCACAATGTTAATGTATATTTATGGGTAATATGCATTGTCTACAATTTATTGCTCAGCTGCACATACTAATTTACTAATCAATTATATATGTTACTGACCAGATTTTTCCCCAATACATCAATGGGGTACAATTTTTATGGAGTGGAAAGAAAAATCTGCTATAACTATGTAATTAACAGAAATTGAATGCGTGGAACCAGTTTTCATAGTAAATTTTCCTCATTTAAGAATTCAATATTCTCATGGCTTGAATGAAAACATTTGGATTATGTGCATATTAAGTGAATCAGGATAGACATTCACATAATATGTAACACAGCAGCTGTGTTCGGGGTGACTGTATTCTGAAGGGGCAGTAGAGAGATGTGTCCTGTTCAGTCACGTGCTGTCATAGTGTGGTGCTATTTTTGGAATTTTTTTCCTGATACTGTGATATCCTCCAAATTATAATGTAGTGACATTGGGGCACCTGGAATTGTGCTTAAAAACTGAACAGAATTTGAATACACGAAAATGTGACTGTCACTTGTACTTTAGCATGTTCAGCAATTAATGATAAATATGTTTCTAATTTGTTCACCAGGTGGAGCATCAGTCTGACCAGGTGGATGGAATGCGTGAGAAATGGCACTCGGTGCAGGATGACAATAGGTCTTTGAATTCCAAGATGGAGGGCTTAGAAAAGTAGGACTTTTGTTTTGTATCTCCTTTATTTCTATACTTCTCACCAGAATATTTAAGGCTTTTAATACTAGCCGCAGTCTTAGTTCCTTGTTCTTATAATGCTTAAAGCTGCGATATCTCCCCAAGGAAACTAATATTGTTTTAATGTGGACATTTTCAGTACTTTCCTGATGTAAGGCTTCACATTGTTATGGTTGCTCTAATCAATTGTTAGTCAAAGCCAAGATCTTAAAGATATTTAAGCCATGCTATGTGCAAAAATCTATAATTTAAAAAGAAAACGTGTCCACGGTGCAGTAAGTAGATAATATGAAAGTGAAACTTATCATAATATGAATCTTGGCTTTTTTAGGAAACTCCACGATGTCGATGATCAAAATCGCGAGTTACTTGCTACTATAGCAAAACGAGAAGAAGCCATTCACCAAACAAATGTAAGCTTTTGAGTTGGTCCTTAAACTTACCACTGAAGGTCTGTAATATAAGATTGATATATGCATCAGAGCCAGTGGCATGAGGGGCCACACTTGTTACATCCCTGTAGCCTGATTCACAAAGAATTTATTGTAATCCCAACTTTAAAGACGTTCGGTACACCGCGTTATGCGCAACCATTTATGGTCCAATGCCTCTATGCAGTTAGAGCTGGTATTTGCCGATACCTGCACTAGCTGCTGTTCGCTTTTCCTATTTTGCACAGTTCCGTTTGAGAAATATGGATTGTTTACGAAGAGTGAAAAGGAAAAAGAATGGGCGGTTTGTTAACAAGTGCCAAAACAAAGGACTAAATGCTTTAAAACAAGGCAGAATACGTCGAAACACGGCAGTGGTAGACCAAAACGCATGTACACAATCAGCGAACGCTGACCAAGCCACCGTCGAAAGTGCCACGCCCACTTCCCCAATGCCACATGCACATGTAAACACTGACAGTCATAACTGGGACGAAGGTTGTAGAATAGTGGAACTAAGTGTACTAGCCGATAATCTTGTATGCGAGGAATGTTAAAAAAAAACATTGTCCCTAAAAATACTGAATCAGAAAAACGATATGGCTTGGCCAGTGTACTTTACATTTCTTGTGAATGTGGTACGATAAACGCTGTCCCAACTTGGGGGGGGGGGGGGGAGGGGGACCGCAGTAATTCCCCAGCGTCAAAATGTGGCACAGGCATATTTGACAATGTGCTGCCTGTGTTACTATTCGACAATGTATTAAGGCAACTATAATTTTGATATTCCTATTTTTACCTCTTTTTCCACATTGCTGTATTGCACTATGGAGAGAATCTTACAATGTTTGCCTCTTCTCAGTAAAACTATGAAAGCATATATTATGACTGGAATATAAAATTAACGACGTACTGCCGTTTATTTAACCTACATACATGTATATTGATATGGTATCGAAGTTAGACAATGAATGGATACCTTGTACCTATGAACTTAGAACAAATTCAGTCAACATGCATGAATTCTTTGTACAATTGCGGAAAAAATAGCACCGTATGATATCTTTTTTTGTTAATCAATGAAATCAGTGCATATTTTGGAAACCCCCTACAATTTTTCAGGGATTTGTAAATATTTTTTCTACTTCAAACTTGAAAAATAATGTGAGCACTTATACATTTTTACAAGACGAGATGAATTTAAAGTCACATTCCAGCATGTTTTGTTCACATATTTGTTATTAAAAGGCTTGATATACATTGCATACATTCATATTGAGTTATTTTATGCATATCTTTGCATCTTTAATTTATTTTTTTGCTTTTACCCGCATATAGAATGTTTGCTATAAAATTTCTGTAGTCCTCACATGTAGCGCCACCTAGCGACAAAAGTAGCACCGTGACATGCCAATATTTTGCTTGCATTTTGTTTCAAACGCCAATATCTTGGTTCACACCAAAAACCAGAGATTTCTAAATTCTTTTGACCAGTGTACCGAACGTCTTTAAGCCCAAAATAAAAATCAGTGTGGTTTGAGCCCTAAACTACTTAATGCTTGGCTCAATGTTTGATTAAAACTTCAAGGATTAGCCAATACAAGCTTTTGGCTACAATATGAACTTAAGGATTTACAGGTATATTTTATTAAATCAATATTAGTTTGATCTGGGATTAAAATCTGGATTAAATCCAGATTGATTTAATAAAATGGAAAGTTAACTTTAATTGCTTAGTTCATATTGCAGTGGACAACATAGATTAATTGATCCTGCAAATTTAGATCAAACATTAGGCCAACGTTCAAGGCCCAAAGACAGTTTGACTTTCATTTCAGGATTAAATTCAGGATCAGATTTAACTCTTTGTGAATACGGCCCCAGGTGCCCAAGGTTCCTCTGAAGTTAAATCTAGCGCCAGACCACCTGTTGGGAGAGACTGTTTTTGGACCTCCCCCAGTGGTGATCCCGCAATTAAACGGACATTTGACCATGTGTTATAATATTGCATAATATATAATTATGTAGATCAAATCACTTGGAGTGTCTAGCAGTAAAAAAAAAAAGCTGTATCTGAAGATCAGTTTGTGGCCCAAAGGCATACACCTAAATGCTTTGTTTATTTAGTGTGTCTGTGGAGGAAATCCTGGATTCCACTGTAAAGGACTTTAGGTCGCAAAACAATTTCATTCCTGTGGTCCTAGAGTTCAACTTAGTGATGCTGACAAAATCTAATTTCAGCTGAGACTGGATGAGAAAACACGAGAAAATGCCAGCTTAAGCCGTCAGCTGGAGGCTGCACTGACAGATGCCAGACGTCAAGCTGAAATCATCCGAGAAAAGTCTTCAGCCAAGGTATTTCGTGCACATTGCTTCTGCATTATATACGTGTAGTCTTGCTTAGGGTGTCCTATAGGTAGATTAATCATGTGTATAAAACAGTTTGATAAAATGGTGTTTAAAATTGAAACATTATTAGTTAATAAGCTAATGACAAGGCAAGTAGCCAAAGAATGAGGCGAAATGTGTGCCACGCGTTTCGAATCCAATGATTCTCATCAGGCACTGAAGGATCTTGTTAAGACCGTCACTTTTATAGTGAGGTGTAACAATTACGTTGTTACATTATGTTTACGTTAGGCAGAGGTCTGCTTATGCGTAATGAAGATTGGAAGCCAAATTCCAGTCTGGTAACTACGTAACTCATTTTCCAAACAAATTGGAAATTGTCAATTTACCAAAAATGGTAATTAAACAGCCTGTTATGGGTCAACTAGTGCTGTTTGACTTGTTTTTACCAGGTGAAAAAGAATTTTGCACCCAATGCCCTATCACAGGGACAGGCAAAAAAAAATATTAGTTAATATGTCTTGTGTTAAGACTAACCCTTTCCTGGTCAAAATAAGACTGAGTCAAAAGCTCAATATGACTGAGTCTAGCTAATAAGGCTGAGTCAATAGTTTAATAAGACTGAGTCAATAGCTAATGAGGCTGAGTCAATAGCTGAATAAGACTGAGTCAATAGCTTAATAAAACTGAGTCCTCGGGACACTGCACACAAAGTGTTCCGAGGAAAGCTGTTGACTAAGACGACTTTTTACTTTAGACAAGCTGGCTAGTATTTGAATGAAAGGTATATTCATGAGCAATTTGAATCTTTTAAACATTATCTGCTTGACAGTAATGAGAAAACGACGATAGCCAAGATGAGGGTTGATACAGTGTAGAGAGTTAATACTTATTTTTTTGCACAGTATGTTGGGTCTTTTGGCTTTAGTGCCTTAAGGACCAAATAATGTCTTCAGTCTTTGATGGGGTGGGAATAAAGCTCTGCTTCTTCAATGAAGAAAACACTAGGTTACTCACTCTAAGAACTTGCAGTGCTTTTAGCCTTTGAAAAAAAACGTAACAAACTCTATAGATATGTTTACAAATATTATGGTCTTTAGAATATATTTAAGTTTAAAATAAAATAAATTTCTTAGAAAATGTTCGTATCATGTGATAACTCTGAATATTTTCCCACAAGCAGATTTTGTTAGATATACTGAACTTCATAACAACTTTCTCCATAAAAGTTCTTATCTAATCAGTCTCAAATTCACTTCATATGAAGTTCAGCATATTTGTCCAGGGAAGCAGTTTTTGCATTTTAAAAAGTATCTTCTTGTTTTGGTTTTACTGTACTTTGAAGTTAAAAATTTGACAAACTTAAACAGACATATTGGCGCTCAAACTTACAAAAGGGAGGGACAGTTACATGTAACCTGATAACTATGAGTTCTTGAAGTGAGTCAGTTATATTAGTGTTCCACTGGGAAGAAAGGGTACTTCACTGCCACCCCCCTTGAAGCAGCCAAACACTCTGGGGTCATTTCACCCAAGCTGTGCTGAGTACACTCTGGGGTCCTTGTACCCAGACTGGGGAGTACACTCTAAGGTCATTGTACCCAGACTGTGTGGAGTACACTCTGGGGTCATTGCACCCAGACTGTGCTGGGTACACTCTGGGGTCATTGTACCCAGACTGTGCTGAGTACACTTTGGGGTCATTGCACCCAGACTGCAGAGTACACTTTGGGGTCATTGCACCCAGACTGTGTGGAGTACACTCTGGGGTCATTGCACCCAGACTGTGCTGGGTACACACTGGGGTCATTGCACCCAGACTGCATAGTACACTTTGGGGTCATTGCACCCAGACCGTGTTGAGTACACTCTGGGGTCATTGCACCCAGACTGCAGAGTACACTTTGGGGTCATTGCACCCAGACTGTGATGGGTACACTCTGGGGTCATTGCACCCAGACTGCAGAGTACACTTTGGGGTCATTGTTCCCAGACTGTGCTGAGTACACTCTGGGGTCATCATACCCAGACTGTGCTGAGTACACTCTGGGGTCAATGTACCCAGACTGTGCAGAGTACACTCTGAGGTTATTGTACGCAGACTGCAGAGTACACTCTGGGGTCATTGCACCCAGACTGTGCTGGGTACACTCTGGGGTCATTGTACCCAGACTGTGTGGAGTACACTCTGGGGTCATTGTACCCAAACAAACTTCACATTGTTCAGTTTGTAAAATAATGTATATTAGTTAACTTGCTTGTATACTTCTGTTTCATTTGTAGGACCGCACAACTCAAAGCCGTCTCCTGGATTTAGAGTCTCAGCTGAGTCAAGCACGTGCTGAAATTGCACGTCTCAAACGAGAAAAGGATGAAGTAAGTATTCATAATAGTATTAAAGTCTCTGCTGGCTGCATTACTGACCCACTGGCTATTTTTGAGCAATGGATATTTGAAGCTTTGCTGAATTTCAACCCAAAAATTCAGACTGGCAAACACAGAAGTACCCCATTTATCATGATTATGACATCATTGAGCAATGTGATTTTCTCGAATGAAGCCTATCAGAGTTTTTTTATTGGGGGGGGGGGGGGGGGCAATAGAAATACATTTGATTGTAAAATAAGTCCACATGACTTCTTGCAATTTCAATTCTGATTGTGAGGAAAAATCCTGTTATTGATAAACTACCCAACTTGAAAAACCTGAAAATTTGACCAAGTTTCTTAGAATTTCAACTGACAATAATAATTACTTTATCCTTTGTTTTTCAGAGTGAACGAAAGTACAATTCTCGTCTGTATGATCTGAAGGACCGCTTGGAGCAGTCGCACAGCACCAACAGAAGCATGCAGAACTATGTGCAATTCCTCAAGAACTCCTATGCAAATGTATTTGGTGATACATCCTTGAGTTCTTCGCCCTTGCGTGGCACTTTGCATTAATCTGACAAGTTCTTGCTAGAGTCAAGATTTTTTTAATTTTAATTTTAAGGACAAAAGATTATTGGACTCAAAATTAGGTGCCAAATATGTTGCCTCTGAGATATTTTCAAACAACAAACAATGTTGTTGTTTTTGTCAGGGAGCAACTGTGTGTATATGTAAGTTAAAGATGTCATCCCATACTTTTATTGTACATGGAAGCGTGTGTTAAGTGTACAACTCTAGAAATTGGATGTATTAGGCCTACAGTTGGGCAGGAGAGCTGGAGCATGTGAGGGAGACATAATTAGGGGAAAAAGGTAAAATGTGGGAGCAAAACTGACAAAACAATCTGAAGCTTAACGGGAGGATACTTTCAGGACTTATCTGTGAGACCCGTACATCTATTGAACACCATTTTAGTGGCAGTTTATCTTGTCATAAATCTTTGTTTTGTGCATGAAAAGAGAAAATATTCAGATCTGTCACAAGTCATTTTATGTAAGCTCAGGATCTTCTGAGGTCTAATTGACAAATTTCGTTCATAAATATTTGGGTATTTTGCAGGCAAAGTGGCGAGTCAAGTCGAAAGCCTTTCACATTTTCCTGTAGCTGTTGCATGTTTCGAGCTCTTTGTCCCTCATGGATCAGGAGGTTGGATAAATTTTAATTGAAGCAAGATAAGCTAATAAATTATTATTACATCTGCATGTTTTAAACAGCTATCAAAACTATATAAACTTAGCATGTTTACTTCCAAGTTTACAATTTTATGCAAATGATATATAATTATGTCTGAGCAAAGTAGATTTTGGCATGGATCATTTGAGATAATTGCGGTTATGCTGAACAGTCTGCTAGGCAGGTACCTCTCAAGATTGTCAATAATAAAAAAATGAATCTCTGAGGTTACACTTAAATGCAAGGTGTCCATACTTGTGATACTACTGTCATGGTAGTGGTTGATGACACCAAACACGTGCCCATTGTGGTAAAGTTTTATACGCGGCAGTTTATTGAAGACGATGGTAGGCATCCAAATTAAAGTGAGATTTTTTATTTGTTTTTCATGGAATATAAAATGCTGGGGTCAGCTGGCTAGCTGGGCAGTCAAGGTAGCGTTGGTATGAACATCATCTGACTCTTCTTCCAGGAGGTTCTGATGTGTGCAACTTGTGGAAAAATACAGATTGATTCTTAAATATTTTGTGTATCAAGAGTGGAGCTGTTTACCTTCATTTTAATATCTGGGAAGGTAGTTTTCATCCAGTGGTGTATTTCTAGTACAGATTGCCAGATTTCTGTGGCATGCATTGGTGATATTGACCAAGAGCATGGTGTGAACAGTACAGGGAAGACTGTATTACCCTGTGAATAGTACAGGGAAGACTTAATTACCCTGTGAACAGTACAGGGAAGACTGTATTACCCTGTGAATAGTACAGGGAAGACTTTATTACCCTGTGAACAGTACAGGGAAGACTGTATTACCCTGTGAATAGTACAGGGAAGACTTTATTACCCTGTGAATAGTACAGGGAAGAGATTATTACCCTCTGGCTGGTCCGACACTTAATTTTTAATTGGGCCAAAAAATCACATTTAATCAATCTTTTATGCATATATCTGCAAATTTTTTAACACTTTGCTGCTTTTTTTCCCCTTTTTCCCCTGGTGATGTGAATAAGGGTAAAGTGAAACCAGTCTTTAAAACCACCCCTGGGGACCACCAACTTGTGGTCTCTGAAGACAGGTGGTCTCTCAGAGTAGATATAAGATGAAAAGTACAAACAAATGACATTGAAAAGGTGTTCTGTCAAGACAGGTGGTCTCTGGAGACAGCTCACTGTATATTGTTCTGTAACTTGTTCAGAATTGGAATGGGGGGATGAAAAAATTAATTGGACCTGCCAGGGGTAATAGACAGCACTGTTGAAACATTTTGTACAAATGTTTAAGCAGACTAAAACTGGAGATTTCGAGCACATTTTTCGTAGAAGAATGTTGTAGTTTGGGGCTTGATTTTGAATAAAATAACTACAAAATACACCACTGGATGTAGTAGGACACTTCACTTGATGATGTTGTTTGAGTCACTGAGCGCTATTTGTGAGAAAAAAAGACGCACACAGTGTTCTGCCTGTTCCAGATTAAAACAGTGACATCTGGTGTTGGTGTGTGTTCTGGTTTCATGGTCACAGCTGTATGGTTACGACTGTTTTATCATGGTCTAAATACCATGATTGTAACAGTGCAGTTTGTCTGCATATTGTGGAGAATCAGAAAAGACCACAGATACACAAATCCTGGAGAAAATGAGAACACAGAAAACTGACGTTTATACAAACAGAAATGGAGAATCTCTGACAACTGCCGTGTCTCCATCGACTGATGCGACCAGCAAGGCCTTTCAGAGTATACACAGAAAGAAGTCTGAGGCTTTGTTAGGAATGCTCGGAAAGACCTAGCGAGTCACATCTGTTGACCAAGACACGGGATTGAGATCTGAGGTTCTATATATCCTATGTTAAAAAGCAAAAAGACAACATTTTGGTCAAATACTGGCACATTTGTAAAACGGGTATTCAAAGATGTAAAACAGCCTCTCAAACTGATCTGCATAGCAACAGCATGGAGTGATAAACACTCATAAGGGTCATTCACCCCCTGACCCAGGTCATTCACCAAAAAGAACATTCATTCCACCAAAGAAGGAATCACAACAATGGTGACATCAGATACAACCACAATGTCACATGGTGGTATCTGATACTGAGGTCATAAAGTACAAGGAATGACAACAATGGTGACATCAGATACAATCCACAATGTCACATGGTGGTATCTGATACTGAGGTCATACAAGTACAAGGAATGACAACAATGGTGACATCAGATACAATCCACAATGTCACATGGTGGTATCTGATACTGAGGTCATACAAGTACAAACATTGGATAATAACTTATACCAGTGCTTGTATTGTCATGGTACTAAGGAATTTGTCTCACTTGCCAGATTTGTTAACATAATTTAATTATGTGTTACCATGACAATGTTCCAGTGGCTAAATGACTTACAGCAAGAGTATGATGATGATGGTGGTGTTAAAGTCTGCTGTGGCATGGTCAAAGGTCAAATAAGCAGCTGTAATGAAGAATTTACTTGGCTCAGAAGGATATGGCCACAGCAGATGTTTCATGTGAAAAATGGAGCAAGATTTTAGCTTCAGCATATGTATATTAAAGTCAACAAGAGTTTTATTTGTTTGTATATACTGTATAAAGTGCCCTAGTACAGAAATATACCGTGGAAGTACTTCTAAATCACTTTTAATTATCTGTTTATTAAAAGGAATTTTAAGATTTATTTTATATCTTGTTTTGAATTTACGATGAAATTATTTTTTTCTGCATATTTTCATGTCTATATGCCATTTTTTGTTTTGTATGATTTCTCAGTGAGATTTTGTTGAAACTGTAGAACATTACAACTTGTACCAAAAGATGACGAGTAGTGAAAGTGTTGATGTGACCATGGTTACAGTGCATGGAACTTTGAGACAAATTATGTGCATGGATACAGATATATGTAGTCTCTGTAGGCACATACATGTACCAGTGTAGTGTGGAGTCCCGAGATTCTGGACTATGAAGTTTGCACGACACGGAAGTATGCACTTTGATATGTGACGACCGCCAGGTTTGTCGAGGATTACTTGTGCAAGATCTTTACATTTGTATTGAAAGGCAAAGAGTATATTATGTGTCAATTGGCCATGTCCAAATGGACCTCCCAACATGATCATACCATCAATTTTGTAAATAAAAGCTTTCATACTTTAACCCACCCCATTGTTGTTTTCTTTTGAATATTATAAAGTCCTAGATACACTGTACGTGTATCATGTAATCTAAGATCATAAATTTCTAGTTGCACCAAAAACACAGTAGGTGCAATATGACTAGTACATCAGATATATCAACTTGTATGCAACAAGTCTTGGTCATTTGAAGTACTATATATATATATATATATATGTGTATATGGGGTCAAATTCTTTCCTTCAACTGTCTCAATGGTCTAGGTCCGCAGCAGCCTGAAGGCCCTGCACAAGTGCATCTAAAAAGCACCTGCCATTGACTCCTACTCCAACTTGGGACTGAAATGGTTAACTGTTGGCCATTGATATTTAACCCTTTCCCACTCAAAGTGCTTGGATGTAAATTGTCATCTGCCTTAACATTTTTACTTTGATTACTTTTCACTTTGAAACATTTTTTTGCGGAGATTTGTAAGCAAGACCATTCACTGTGGCGTGCCCCAAAAATTACTCGAGCTAACGACTGGGTCATACTCTGACCAGGAATGGTTGAAGTAAATTCAGATCATGTCAACTTTTATCAAAACTGACAATGAGAGTTGAACAGACCAGTGGGAAAGGCGTTAATAAATCAAGTTTTAAATAATTTCACATGTACATGTATGCAGTAACCTGGGATAGCTTGAAGAAACTGTCACTGTCTCTTACCCATCCAAAGTCCTGCATCTATGACCTGCTGCAACGAAAACTGTTCCATCTTACATGCAAAACACACACACACACACACAAAACATTTGATGTAAATTGATGATTTATTTTGACCAGGGAAAATGTTTCCGTGAATACATGTTCATGACAAATGGCCTGGTATGAGAGCCAGCTGAAGGCTCACTGGAGTTGATCCACAGGTAATTATAACAAGCTAGACTTTTTTTAGGTGTTCAGCATAAAACTGTTGTTGTATTCTTCCTTTAACCCTGAAAGTGCTTATCACTGCTACAGTCACTTTCTCATTACCATTAGACATATAATGGTTAAAAGAGTCAAATTCCTCATGAAGATACTTTTCATTCAAATACCAGTAAGCCTTGTCTGAAACAAAAAGTAGTCTTAGTCAACAGCTTTTCTCGGGACACTGCGCGCAGTGTCCCAAGGAAAGCTGTTGACTTAATCTTAAATCAGCACTTTAAGGGTTAATATTACAATGGCTGCTTTCAGACTCCAGAAACCACTACGTCAACTTGAGAATCAAAACCACATTGTAACCACATACTTACCTAACAAAACAATTTTTAAGGGACTAAAATAGGTTTCCATGTAACTTGATTCACATACAAGTATCTGACATGAACATCTCTTGCATAGATTCTTTGGGAACAGCAGGTGTCATTATAAAGACGCTTATTTGCATGTACTTTACTTTCTTTGGGAACCGAAGGGGTCATAAAGACCTCTAACGTTTGCACGTACTTTTAATACTGTCAATTTGAAGGCCTGCCCCTTGTACTCATCCACATACAGCCCTGGATGCTCACACTATGACTGTAGCAGTGTCAGTCGTCCCTGTCACCAGACCTGCCATGAGAAACCACTTCAGAGTCCCATGTCCTATACTTCTCAGGTTAATTAAACTGTCATTTAAGACCACTTCTTAGCTCAGCTAAGCTGGTCATATGGTGCTTTGTTGGTCAGCATTGGCGTCCATTTGTGAAGAATTCCCATTTTTGACTTCTGAAAGTCGGCTAGATTAACTTGAAACTTGCTGGGTATATATATTGTGTGGGTCTCTACCAAGTTTGTTTAAATGGTGAAGAGTCCAATGATTTTGAGTTGTTTTTTTTTTAAATTAATGGTTTTGTTAATTTCGCTAAAAAAATCTTGCCAGATAAAACTGCCAGGTCAACTGCTTCAAAATTGCATTGGGACACTTCTGTGGACCCCCATAACCTATTTTTTTTCACCAGGTGGCACTGCGATTTTTTTTCTGGAATTTTTGTGTGTTAAAGATATGTTTTACTACTTCTCCAAAACTGGAACTCAGGGGAAGGGTAGCTTGTGGAAGGGCCAAACAAAGTTGTTCACCAGGTGATGATATTCCACATCTCTGATTTTTTAACAAATTTATCAATTTAGATACTTATCGGTTAATGCATACATTCCCACTGCTTACAATGTGAGTCAATGGGGATTGTAATGGTAAGTCGCATCTAGGACTTCTCCAGAGCTGTCAACCAGATTCTCTTCATACTTGGTGGGGATGTACCTTGGGTGGGTCTTTTATTAAATTTGGTTCAAATCGTCATGCTCCAGTCATTTTTGGATTTATATAATTTTTTTAATTTCTAGTAAAACATTAAGAAATCTTCAGAATCTCCAAAAGTACCATGCCAATTGCTTTGAAGCTGCATAGGGACACTTCTGGGGCCTTTTAGACTAATTTGTTCAACAGATGGTATTGTGATTATTTCTTGCTTTTTAAAGATTTTGTGTTTTCACTTTTCTTGACTTTTTCTCCCAAGCAGTAGGAGTTGGATTCTGTCCAGACTTATTGGCAATGCCAAATTGTTCACTACATGTACAGTGTTGTCCTGTCATTTTCTGATTTTAACAAATTACCAACATTTGGAAAATTTGGCAAAGGGATACTTTCATGTTAATAACTGTGATGATGGTCTTAAACAAAGGTGAACTTGGTATCCCTCTGAAGTTTGCAGGACCACTTTAGTCTTAACATGTGCGGTCAGCTGAGTTGCCAAGGGTCACAGTCCTCTTGTTTGTTAGCCCTGAGCCTTTCACTTTCTTCAGTTAACTTTGTGGATACAGTAACTTTCGAACAAACTGAGCTACTATCATGAAACTTGTTCTGCAGAAGTATCTGACTGAGCAGGTGGCTGCGTTTGACATTCAGCCACCTGGACCTATTTTCAAGGTCACCAGGGGTCATCATAATCTTGCCCTTGTGGATGCAATAACAGTACTTATGAGCACAATGAGCTTGAGGCTCAGCTACTGCCATGAAACTTCAACTTCTAATGTAGAAGCATCTCATTGGAAGCTATGCTGGGTTCGACATTCAGTGACCTTGACCTATTTCAAGGTCATCTGGGGTCATCCTTTTACCAATGAGGTCTTTTAGGGGAAGTCTCTGGTGACAGGGACCACTGTAGTAGTAATGCTTTTAGCGACACAGGTGGCACCACTGAAAACCAATTTACTGATTGGCTCTTGTGGCTGTGCAGCAGACTCCTATTCACTTGTACTCTGCCACTCTCTACTGGACTATATATAAAATATGGATTCAGCTGAACAGGAAGGAGAGAGATGCACTCCATGTAAAATGTGGATTCAGTTGAACAGGAAGGAGAGAGATGCATTATGCACAGACATCAATGTCACAGTACAATGGTGTATAGGAATGAATGAGTGTGTCCGTGAACAACGGAGTAACAGTGAAATGACTTAACCCTTTCCTGGTCAGTGACATGACTTAACCCTTTCCTGGCCAGTGAAATAACTTAACCCTTACCTGGTCAGTAAAATGACTTAACCCTTTCCTGGTGAGTGAAATGACTTAACCCTTTCCTGGTCAGTAAAATGACTACGCCCTTTCCTGGTCATTGAAATAATTTAACCCTTTCCTGGTCAGTGAAATGACTTAACCCTTTCCTGGTCAGAATAACACTGCGCCACCAGCCTTCCTTGGCACCATTTGGGCAAACTGCAGCCAGTCAGCACCAAGGAAGGCTGAGTGGAGCCATCAGCAGGGGTTTATTTACAAGTCTCTGCATTAAATAGAAAAATAAATAAACTAGAGTGAAGGGTCACCTAGTGATGATACAATAATATACTGAGCCTGAGATCACTTACATGTGAGCCTCCCTGAAGGGTGCATCCCCAAGGCATTTCACATGGATTGAAAATGGGGAGCACATATTAACCCTGAGTTCAGCTATGCACATAATCCTAATTTTTCAAAAGTGCATTAAAAATCAGAAAATGATAGCAGCACCATGGTAATGTAATATGCACTAACGTACATCATGTCAGTAAAGTCTGCCAAATTTCAAAGACTTCTGCTGGAGAACCTGAGACTAGTGTGAGGATACAAGTTCAGCCCCCTCCATAAATATTAACATGAAAGTGTGTTTATCATTTAGAAAAAAATCAGAAAATGACAGCAGTACCATGCCAATGTAATATCCACTAGCCTAGACCATGCCAATGAATTGTGCCAAATCTGAAAGGGATCCAATGAAAAACGAGGGACTAGTTGTGGATACAAGTTCAGCCCCATCCATAAATACGAACATGTATATTTACCTAGGATCTGTAAAATTTAAATGAATCATTAAAGATAAAAAAATAAAAGCAGTGACACGGCAATGTAATATGCACTGGCCCACATCATGCCAGTTAAGCGTGCAAAGTTTGAAAGGGATCCAATGAAAATCCTGGGACTAGTTGCAGATACAAGTTCAGTGTGACAGATGGACGGACGGACATGAAGATTCCAATATACCCCCTGCTGCAGTATAATGAAAAAAGTTAAACATTGACATGAAATTAAAGGAAAAATGTTACAACAGCTGGCAATTACATCCCAGTGCTGTTGGAGGATTTGAGGGGTTAAGTGGTTATATATGTACTGGAACCCTTTCCCTCCATTTCCAACTGAATCCACAATTTACATCCACCATGGGTGCTTAATGAGAAACACCAGTAAGGACAGTTTAGCCTGCTTCGAGGGACCACTCCAGAGACAGTTTAGCCTGTCTTGAGGGACCACTCCAGGGAGTTTAGCCTGTCTCAAGGGACCAATCCAGAGACAGTTTAGCCTGTCTTGGGGGACCACTCCAGAGACAGATAAGCTGCCTTGAAAGACCACCTTTTGAAGATACTTTAAGTACTCAACATGAAATTTATACCTCCCCTGAGAGACCACCTGTCTACACAGACCGTCATTTGGTGGTCCTTCAAGACAACTTCCACCATAACATTCTCTACTTCTGGTCCTAGTATGGTTAAAATTCTTCACTTCTGGTCCTAGTATGGTTAAAATTCTTCACTTCTGGTCCTAGTATGGTTAAAATTCTTCACTTCTGGTCCTAGTATGGTTAACATTCTCCACTTCTGGTCCTAGTATGGTTAACATTCTTCATTTCTGGTCCTAGTATTTTGCGTCAATGTGTATACAGAGCTATATTTCAGCTCTTCAAATGATGTTAAACTAAATTCACTAAGTGCGAGTAATAAATATACCCTATGTGCTTATGGGTTTAAATTAACAGAATTCATAAACAGCAAGTGTGCAGGTATATCATATTGAGGAGGTAAAGTGGCAGTTAAACGTACATTATAAAAATATGCATGTACAAATCAAATATAATATAATATCAAATCATCACTGCTCACTTTGCAAGACTCACGCCATCAAATCAAATACAAAATAAAGCTCCATGGAGACACAGGTGAGACATGCAGGCAAGTTCAAGTAAATGCATAATATCAATAATGCTGTAGTCCAAAATTGCCAGGCACATATGTGCATGTTATAGATAACAAAAATTATTCAATGGTACATAATGATGAAAAATGTTAAAAGTATAAATTATGAGTATAATAAAGAAAAATTCTTCTGTTATTGACTAAGTACTTGGATCAGTCAAGTATGTGCTCTTTAATCGTGAACCCTGTGGCTCTTAAACAAAATCTACATATACATATGCTAGTCCACAATACATGTGGGCAAAGTGTCATATTCCAGTCTTGTAAGTTCTACAGTCAAAAGAATCATTTCATCCCTTAGTAAAGACCTACCTCAACAAACACAGCCATAAAGTCCTACATAAAGACAGTATTTATAACTACTTCACTCTAATGCTCCATATATAATAATATAAAATTATGTGCCGCTTCTGGAATGAACCCAATGATGGAATGATGATAATATTGTCAGAAATATATCACAGATTCAGGAAAAATTCACATCTTGTTATTACAGAACATTAAACTAGACTTAACCCTATCTTGCCATCAAGGCTACATAAATTATGCAACTAAATCTTTATGCACCAGAAAATGTGGCTGGCCACAGAATACAGCACAGGAATGCATACTTTTACATCATATTTTTTTTTTTTTTTTTTTTTTTTTTTCCCCTGTTAAAAATGTTACAATGCCTTTATTTTGAAATCAGATTCACAGAAAACACTCAAAAATTAGTGTTCTAATTATGATCTGGTTGTTGTTGTTATTATCTTGTTACACTGTAACCATTTGCTTAGGAATATCTGCCCTGATCTGCCCATGAAGCAAGGAAATGAATTCAGCAGCCAAGTCTTTCAGAGCCTCCTAGTTATTCTACCTAAACATAAATAATTTTAAATGATCAAAATAGGAAGTCTTAAGAACCTGGCGAAAACGCTTTCAAGTTTCGAAAATTGTTAATATTTTCTACATTATACACCCCATTTGAAGCATAGTCCACACTAGTTTGAGACTCCAGACATGACAGCCATGCCCACCTGTACAAGCCAAACATGACTTGATAACTTCCACTGAACCCCTGTGTGGGATGCTTCAACATTTGTTTCATTTTGAATTCGTGCTTGGAAGACACATCATGGAACCCCATCAATACCCTCAATCAGTATTTGGACAATTATGATTACATCAACTTCACACCACAATACAACTAATTTTGTGCAAAAAAAAAAAAAATGTCCATCACCATTAAAAATGTACAGTCCCATTAACCTGCTGCTCTACCCATGTGTTATTAAAATATCAATTTGAAAATGTTGAACAGTCTTCAGTGACATGGGATGAGCTTTTGTGCAAGGCAGTAAATGTCATGGTTGAAAGTTTGACAAGCGTCTTTGGTCCTTAACCAGCCACCAGGGGGCACTTTTGTGTTATCTCCAAGTAGGTATGAAAACACCATTGCGGCCAATCAGGTGCAGTTTACAGCATTAAATATTTCTTGGTTGTCTTATGCTGACACCTTGGGGAGCCATATACCTGTAAGTAGCCCACTGTTTCAGCTGCACTATTACATGAAGTTATCAGCCTGTTTGTGTTGTTTGGTTTGACAGATATTTTTTCCATCATGAATTTTATAAACAGAGCGAATCACATATTCATACACAGTGATGTAATGCTGGCAAGCCGTGCTGGGAGCAGGTGTTTTCTGGCAACATGACAGGCAAACAATGACAGAACCTTTCATTCTATCTATAGACTTGCCTTTTTTATCTTGCATGATTTCAATGAAAGGTGTCTGCATAACGCCAACTGCGTAATTTACTTTTAAAAGTGACACAACAAAAGTTATACGCCGTTGTGAAAATATACAGTAAATATAATGGTGGTTTCATCCCAGTTGCAAGAAGATGCAATTTTCACTAACCTGCCACTAGATGGCATTGTTGTGGTATCTCCAAGTTGCAAGTAGATACAATTTTCATAAGTAGATAATGAACAATTAACAGCTTTGAATGCCATACATCATAGGGACTCAATGCAGACATATTGGCAACTTTTACACACTTAAAAATATAAGATGTCACAAAATTAATGTCTCCTTCTTTAGGAATAACATGATATTAGTGGTCAGCTTTCTTGAAGATCCTTCCATTGATAAATTACACCTACACAGTTATACCACCATGTAGGCTCGTCCAAGCTATGACGTATGATCATGATATGAAATTATCATTATTATTATTAAGCTTATCACAGACACAATTCAACCACAACATATCTTAAGTACAGCTCACTCCCTCATAAAAAAAATGAGGACTCTCTTGACCTGAATAAAGCCCAATGCGACAAGCAGCAGACCTTGCAGGTGAAACTCTTTATGCCCTCTTAAATCTTATACCAGTGCAGGTCATACTATAAGCTTTCAAACAATGCCAAAGCCGGCAGTTCAGTACTTTACACACATCATCAAAGACAACTCTGACAGTTTATCTCATTCCACCCTGATGACGCTTTTTCCCACCAATATCTAAATGTCGTCTGCTAATTGTATTTTACTAATTCAGGGAATCTTTTAGAAAATTTTGGATGAAACTTGTTTGAAAGGCCATTCCAAATTATATACCCATGGTCAACAGCTTTCCTTGGCACGCTCTGGGTGCAATGTGCCCAGAGTGCGCTAAAGAAAGCTGTTGACTTGGGTCTTCTATCAGGGTGGAATGAGTTAAACCACAAAATGTCAATACCTGTGTGACTTGGATACAATGTCTCACATGCCCAACCTCCACATTACAAATGGATACAATGTCTCACATGCCCCTCCTCCACATTACAAATGGAAACATCAGTGAGGAACAATACATACAGCGACACCTCGTTATAACGATACTCGTGTCATTATGTATGTGATATATTGACATAATGACACAAGTTGTGGTGGACTTGAAGTCACATTCCCTTTACTACTTGATTTATTTATGCGACATTCAGATATCTGACATGTTTTGCAGGGAGAATATGGTGTCACTATAATGAAGTTTCACTGCATGTGTAATTTACATGGACTGTAACCATGCAGTAAAACCACTCTAACCGAACACCTCCATATACTGAACACCTCTCTATACTGAACACAATTTCTCGGTCCCAAATATATACTTTCAATGCTATAAAGCCTCCCTATACCGAACACCTCACTATACTGAACACTTTTTTCTGGTCCCAAGGGTGTTCGGTAGAGGGAGGTTTCACTGTACATGTAAGCTCCACAGGAACATTAGAGCTGACTGCTGAAAAACAATTCAACTGTTTATTGCTGGTGAAAGTACTTTGCTCAAGACCACTTTTTTGCCCCCCCCCCCCCCCCAACTAAAGAATTGCCAAATATCTTAACATTTATTTAACTTCTCAAAAGTGTGATTTTGATGCACTGTATTTTCCTAATGTTTGCCATAGCACCATAGCACCAAGCGGCCAGCATTCTCGTTGACTTCCCCCCAGGCATTCATCATGTCCTCTTCATCTTCAATAGGTGTCAGTTCATCATCTGTCTTCCTTTTGTACCTTAACAACAAACAAAGATTTGATGTAAACTTTTAAGATGTTTAAATGGGCCAATCCGTGACACTCTCACTTTGCTTTACAGAGCAAAATATATTTTTTTTTTGGGGGGGGGGGGGGATTTAAAGGTAAGTGAACTTGTCCTTGCACATGTACACCTTGTAGAGAATTTTCTCACCCTGGCCTAGTTTCTATGACACCTTTACCTTGCTTTTCTCTATTTTGTTTCAACTTCCTGGTTCTGAGGAGAGAGAAATCTTAACAGCAGAGTAAGAAAATTCTGTACAAGATACAAAATTATACACAGGATGTTGAGGAAATATAGTGAATTTGGTACAACAATTATTATTGATTTTTTTTTTTTACATTATTTTAATTTCCTCTCCTCAGCTTTGTTCATGCGGAAGTAATAAAGCCTTCACGTAGAACTCTTAAACAACAGCAACAAATGAAGATATTAAATTACCAACACTTTTTGTGTTCTGAACGCCAAACTTCAGCCAAAAAATGGCAAAAAATACGACACTTTCATTTGCAACTTGGGCAGTGGCAATACAACAATTGTCACAATGGGTTACGGCATTCCCTGCAAGGAACGTCAAAATTATGGACCATCTGATGTGTGTTAACTCACCATAAATCAAAAGTATCTGGAGATAATGTGAAGACTTCTGCAGCACTGTCTAGTAAGGTCTGCAGGGAGGCAAGCCTTGGTACTTCAACTGTAGTCTTGTGTTGACAGTGCAGGTCTGCCGAGACCAGGCTACTGCGGCCGTTCTGAAAGGGTGAAAAATTGGATTATTGAGCCACACTAAGTTCACAGAAAATCCTGGCAGTTCACAGATATGTAAGTATATTGAAAGTGGAAGCTACACTCTATACAGACATATCAGTATGTTGAAAGTGTAGGCTTAAGTCTGTACAGATGTATCAGTATATTTTATGTTCGGAACAAGCAGGACTCGAACCTGCAACCTTTGGCACCAGTCGCCTAGCAGAAATGGGAAATGCACATATCCACTCTACCAAATCCCCATTCTTAAAAAGTAGGTTACAAGTGGAAGCTCAAGTCTGTATAGACGTATCAGTATGCTGAAAGTGGATGCTCAACTCTACAGATGCATCAATGAAAGTGGAAGCTAAACTTTCTACAGACGTGTCAGTTGAAAGTAGAAGCCAAAGTCTGTGCAGGCATACAGAATGTTGACAGTAGAAGCCAAAGTCTGTGCAGGCATACAGAATGTTGAAAGTAGAAGCCAAAGTGTGTGCAGGCATACAGAATGTTGAAAGTAGGAGCCAAAGTCTGTGCAGGCATACAGAATGTTGAAAGTAGAAGCCAAAGTGTGTGCAGGCATACAGAATGTTGACAGTAGAAGCCAAAGTCTGTGCAGGCATACAGAATGTTGAAAGTAGAAGCCAAAGTCTGTGCAGGCATACAGAATGTTGAAAGTAGAAGCCAAAGTCTGTGCAGGCATACAGAATGTTGAAAGTAGAAGCCAAAGTCTGTGCAGGCATACAGAATGTTGAAAGTAGAAGCCAAAGTCTGTGCAGGCATACAGAATGTTGAAAGTAGAAGCCAAAGTCTGTGCAGGCATACAGAATGTTGACAGTAGAAGCCAAAGTCTGTGCAGGCATACAGAATGTTGAAAGTAGAAGCCAAAGTCTGTGCAGGCATACAGAATGTTGAAAGTAGAAGCCAAAGTCTGTGCAGGCATACAGAATGTTGAAAGTAGAACCTTAACTCCATACAGACATATCACCACAGTAAAACCTGTTTTCAGGGACCCCTCTTTTGGGAGACCACCTGCCTTTTGTGACCACTTTTCTTGTGCAAAAACACATTCTAATGATAATTTACCTCTTTTGGCAGACCACCTGTACAAGTTGCATATATGTGTTGTTTCATGGGCAGAGATGAGTCAAGATTAAAGTGCATCTGGGGTCGATGCACTGGCAAAACGGTCAGGACAATGGAGGGTCAATCAGGGTCATTTGAGACGGTGATCGACAGTGCTAATGATGGGCAACTAATGCTGAAATGGAACAGACTTGTTCCGATATTAGTTGAAACCGATCAAAACCTGGCGACAGGACTGGTTTAAATTGATAATACAATAAACTACACACAAGTCAAGATGTATGATGGTTTTGCGTGTTGATAAAAATTGCTTGCATAAAATGATTAATAAAATGATCGGATGAAAGCAGATGATAATTGGACACTTTTTGTTGTTGAATTTTGCATTAAAGTAAATATGCTACAAAGGCACCATTTGGCATGTTGTAAGATTGGCATTGTATCATCCCTGTCTGAGAAAATCTGCTGCCCCCAAACACTGGTTCCCTAGGAAAGGATATTTATTCCCCCCCACAGGAACACATTCAGGATTATTTCTTCCCCTACCAATAGTACCATACACTTCGTATTATCAGTTACGGTTATTCTTACACTTAAAGAGCCCGCCCCCAAAGTAAAAACTGGCCCACTTTATTCATGACATCACACTTGAAGAGGCCACCCCTCAGAGTAAATACTGGCCACTTTATGACATCATACTTAAAGAGCCTGCCCCCAAAATAAACAAGGCTTAAAGCCTGGAGGTGGGGCTTTTTGTTGTTTTTCCTTTGTTTTTCATTAGGGCATGAACATATGTTTACATGTATAATATACATATACATGTATATGAAATTTGGGTACATTTGCGAGTAAATATTCATGGCTATTATAGTAATATCTGTAAAACCTTAATTTACCGGGCTTGATATGAATATTTTGTTAACATTTCAATACATGTAGGTTTGTGTATGATCAAACAAAAATTTATTTCTAGGGTGGGAGTGAGCGTATTTTGGAGATCGTTTATGCGCACGCATAATGTGTTATGACATATGTAAAGCAGCCACAGTGACGTATGAAAAGACCTGTTGCTGAAGCCACTGCGAAGAGGTGGAGATAGAAGAATACCTGAGGATTACTCAGTAGTTTCACAAGTAAGTGCGTGTTTTTCATATTTCGTTGTTTTACCTTGTACATATTAGACGAGCGAAGATGTGTTTGTATAAAATTTGACAGGTTCTCCGCCACTTGCGGTGTCATCGCATCAATGTGGTATCTACGCGGTCATTGCCATGTTGACCATCACATGAACATTATGGCGATGTCATTCACCATCAGCACATGCTTTTGAATATCGGTGCATTGCTCGCAAATTAAACTTGATGTGTGTTTTGAAGTCTTATACTGAGTTGTTATTGTATGTCACTAAGTCTGCTTTATTGATTGCTACATTTTTAATGTTTGTCAGGGTCAACACATAGCAGGCACAATGAAAACTTGTAAGAATGACACTATTTTTTTCCAAGAAAATGAGTCAGATATCTGAATATTTCAGATTAATGAGTCAAAAAACAAAGGAACAACAACTTCAGTCCCTTCAAATTTGTGTCATTATAATGAATATGTCAGATAACTGAGTGTCACTTTGAGTTTTCACTGTATTATTTCATTTGAGCTCCAGTACACTTTAATCAGGTGGTGCAAAATAGAAACAGAATTGTTAGCCCCCTCATCACTGGAAGTGCTTCTCCTCTGGTTTAGTTTCTACCCTTGATCTGTAAAAGGCCACCCTGTACATCTGATACATACAGGTTGTCATTTTCCATTCCAAGGGTATGCAGGAAGATGGACCTTAAACAAGAGGTCTCTGTGAACAGCCCGTGCCTCAGCTGATCTTGACATTCATCACACTTGCAGCTCTATGAACTTTGGAAAGGATCAAGGACATCATGTTCTGAGTAAGTCTGACCTTCAAGGAAGAACACCCACACGTGCAACATCAAAGTTCAAGTAATTCTCAAGTTATAATGAAGAGTAAAATTCATGTATGTTGCACTGTGATCCCACAAACGAGGTCAAGGTCATTCATGTACTGTCTCAGCATGACCTTCATACAAAATAGTTAACATGTGTAGCTAACCCAAAACAGATCTCAAGATATCAAGTAAACAGTAAATTTCGTGTCAGTTGTCCTGTGAATTAGCATTAGAATGCCCATTGACTTACATGGTAATCAATAGGAAAGCTGCATTGAACGATAAGTACCCGAATAGAAAATCCTTAAAAATCAGGAATCCAAAGCAGAGCCACCTAGTAAACAACTGTTTGACCCTTCCACAACAATATATCCATCACATTTCAGCTTAATCTGAGGGATGGTTCTGAGCACAAAAGAAAAATAGCAAATCCATACAAAAAATTCATTAAAAAAAATTGCAGCCCCACCTGGTGAACAAATTGAGAACTAGGTGTTCCCGGGAGTGTCCATGTACGATATCAAAGCAATTGGGTGAGTGGTTTCAGAGAAGAATTTTGAAGGTTTGCCCCCCCCCCCCCCCCAAAAAAAACAACAAAATTCATCAAAAATCCAAAAATCAATAGAGCTTGACCATTTGAACACACTTGGTAAATATCCACCCAAGGCACATCCCAACCAAGTTTGAAGTAAATCTGGTCAATATTATTAAAGTTATGACCATTACAAGAAATTCCTATGTTAAGTTTTCCTATTAAAACTTTTGTAGTGATTTTTGAAAAAAAATCACAAAAAAAATCCAAATTCATTGGAACATGACCATTGGAACAAACCTGGTAGACACCCACCCAAGGTACATTGCCACCAAGTTTGAAGTTAATCTGGATGATGGATTTGGATAAGAAGTCGAAAATGTAAATTAGCATTAGAATGCCCATTGACTTACATAGGAAAGGTGCATTTACCCCAAAGGAGCTGACTTGAAAAAATCATTAAAAATCAGGAATCCGCAGCATTCCCACACAGTGAACAACTTTGTTTGGCCCTTCCATTAGGAACATATCCACCAAGTGTAAGCTTAATCTGAGCGACGGTTCTGGAGAAGAAGTCGAAAATAACTATAGCACACAAAAATTCACAAAAAAATTAGAAAAAAACTGCAGCGCCACCTGGTGAACAAATTAACAACAAGGAGTCCCTAGATGTCTTCCTGTGTGACATCAAAGCATTTAGGTAAGCAGTTTTGGGGAAGAAGATTTTTTAAGATTTGTCCAAAAAAAAAAAAAAAAAAAAAAAAACCATTAAAAATCCAAAAATCACTGGAGCATGACCACGTGAACATAATTGGTAGAAACCCACCCAAGGTACATTGCCACCAAGTTTGAAGTTAATCTGGATGACGGTTTTGGAGAAGAAGTCAAAAATGTGAATTAGCATTAGAGTGCCCATTGACTTCCATAGTAATCAATAGGAAAGCTGCATTGACCGACAAGTACCAGAATTGAAAAAATCATTAAAAATCAGGAATCCGCAGCATTCCCACATAGTGAACAACTTTGTTTGACCCTTCTACAAGGAACATATCCACCAAGTTTCAGCTTAATCTGAGTGATGGTTCTGGAGAAGAAGTCGAAAATAGCTATAACACACAAAAATTCATAAAAAATTGCAGTGCCACCTAGTGAACAAATTAAGAACTAAGTGTCCCAGAGAGTGTCCCTGTGTGATATCAAAGCAATTGAGTGAGTGGTTTCGGAGAAGAAGATTTTTTAAGATTTACCCAAAAAAGGACAAAAAAATTCATCAAAAATCCAAAAATCACTGGACCGTGACCATTTGAACAAACTTAGTAGAGACCCACCCAAGGCTCATCTCCACAAAGTTTGAAGTGAATCTGGCTGACGGTTTTTGAGAAGAAGTCGAAAATGTGAATTGTGGCCGACGGAAGGACGATGGACGATGGACCCTCAAAAAACCTCAGCTGAGGTAAAAATCACACCAAAATCCCAGCAGAAGATGGGGTTTTAATCACACTTAAAATATGCATATATATATATATATATATATATATATATATATATATATATATACATACATAGATACATATATATACATACATACGTACATACATTTCAACCTGTATTCAGATCGTTCAAAAAAGGCAAGTTATGAATGATTACGATGTGACAAATCTAAAGCTCAACATGTAAATGAATCAAACCAACTTTTAAATTATATAAGTTTTGCTTTGCTTTAATAATAGTTTTCACTGACGCCATTTTCCCTCCCATTAAAACACAACTTTTCCCATCTCTCCGTGACTGTTCTGGCACACAGTTTCCCTATACAGTATATCAATCGAAGAAAAAATAGTTTTAGCATCAAACAAAGTGGCCTTATCGAGCGCAAGGTTGAGTGAGTACAGCACTGAGTGTGCGACCAAGAAAATTACGCCACTCACAGCGAAAAGAAACGTGCCCCAGCCGCGCGTGACAAAATAAGACAGACACACACAGTTTCCATCGGTGTTGAAAATATGGAGCGATAGCGGGTTGTAAAAGAAGGACAAGGTCAGCCTTGGGCGTGCAAGTGATGATGATGTCGCTACATTCATTCTGAACAGGTCTGATGTTTAGAGCAGTGCCCAATTGTCGCACGTGCCGGAAAAAAAAAAAAAATCAAAGATCACAGGAGCCGCCCATTTCTTTGAAGTCGTTATATTCAAGTCGTCATGGATACTTGATCAGTCGTGTTTGTAATCAATCGAGATTGAATCCGAATATCATTATCATATTATAACCGCTCCAGCTTGATGAAGTTTTCTTTTCTTTTTCTTTTCTTTTTTTTGGGGGGGGGAGAGAGTGGCTAGGTAATCAAATGCATGGGACAAAAGTGCCGTTAATTAAGATCAGTAAAGACGACGGCAACTTCAGAGACAAAGAGAGAGAAAAAACAACAAACAAATGGGCATACTATCTACGTTTCCCGCTAACTTCGAGATAAAATTTTGTCTGCATCGGCAGCTCTTGACTGCACATATTGCGAGGAAGACGTGCCCGCGACCTCCGCTACTTATCAAGCTGTTATTGTCTACGATGTCAAAGATTTATGTTATTCTATTCGTCATCAATTTTCCTAGGGGCACCATAAAATTTTCTCATGAACTTGACTTTATCAGTTCTGTATTTCTATAAGATTGTGCAAGGTATAATGTGTGAGTTTCTTTCTTCAGACATTTGTCTGCATGCCACTTGTGTGGGAAGTTGCAATACGTTGTTCAGAGCCTCGTCCGACAGAGAATTTTACCAACATTTCTCGACGACAATATAACGAATTTATTTTGAAAAATTAGAAAGGATTGTACTTGTAATTTCACATTGCTGTGTACCACACTAGCCAAATGCATTTGCAATGGATTAGAACAAGCTTTGAACGTTGTCACCATTGACAGAACGGTATACTGCACAACGGTCTGAACGGGTCCTCGGGTGTCACACTGTGTTCGGTATAATGGCACATGCGACATGAAAATTTGATGAGGAACTGTACGTTTCGAAACATAAAATTTATTATACAAAGAAGCCTCATTCTCTCACTCTTTCGGTCACTGCTTCAGCCATATCTCTCTGCTATTATCGGTCGCGACCGTATACATTCTCCGAAAACACGCACACACAAGTCCAACTAAATAACATACCATTTTTTTTGCACATGCTTCCACCACAGAATTATCTATCGTTCTTTCTTGTAAGTCATAGGCCTATGCAGAACAAAAGTTGATGTACATAAACTTAAGGTATCAACAATTTTTTCCAAACAAATCATTTTAGTCAAGTAATTCAGAATTTCATCTGGTCCTTTCTAGATCTGCTGTTGGGTTTTGTGTGTGTGTGTTTTGTTTGTTTTTTTGTTGTTTGTTTGTTTTGTTTTTGGTTTTGTTTTTTTTTCTTGTTTTTTGTTTTCGTTTTTGTTTGTTTTGTTTTTGTTTTGTTTTGTTTTGTTTGTTTTTTATCTCGCATTTTTATTTTGGTAATTTGCGATGAAAAAAAAATACTGAGGATTTCAAATGTATCATACCATGATGCAAACTCGAAATATATGGTTGCTTAATTGCATTGGAACAATCTACTATAGTGTAGAGTTGGTAGGAACAGCGCGAGGAAAATTATTCAGACGATAATATTGACAAGATCTAAGAAGAGAATGAGAGAAAAAATGAAATACAGATTTTGATTTGTTACGAATGCAGAGCATCGTCAATAAAAAAAAACATCCTAAAACAAAATTTTTGGTAGGAAACACGACGAATCCTGGTGAAAACTCTCTCTCTCTCTCTCTCTCTCTCTCTCTCTCTCTCTCTCTCTCTCTCTCTCTCTCTCTCTCTCTCTCTCTCTCTCTCTCTCTCTCTCTCTCTCTCTCTCTCTCTCTCTCTCTCTCTCTCTCTCTCTCTCTCTCTCTCTCTCTCTCTCTCTCTGCAGATAAGCATGAAGATAGTCTTTTGCTCACTGTAACCAATGAGAAGGGGGGGGGGGTTCGGTACGCTGGTACAGGTAATTATTCTTCTAGAGTACGCAGTACGGAAAATAAAAATCTTTCAAAATTTTGGATAGTACGAAGTACGTAAAACAAGACGGCTTCCAGTACGCCAGTACGGTAAATAAATAATAATAATAAAAAAAAAAAAAAAAAAAAGCAGTACGCCAGTGCGAGAAACCCCTTACCGACCCTCAAGGAGGGCTTTTTCTACCATCTTTGCTGTAACATTAATAACCAATGGAATGGAGGTACCTGCATCCTAGAACTGCTGGTACCAAATTATAGACAAATCTTGAAATTGGAAACGACGTTTGTTTCACTGCATAAAAATTTAGTTTCCTGAGATTTGAGGTCAATATGTTCCAAGTTGAATCTGTATTTGCAGTGAACGGTGAAGATGACAATCATGTGTTATTGTTTGCGACCATGTGTGTTCTCATTTGCTCGTTTTCCACACTTATGTAATCTAAAGCAAACAAATATGTCTATCAAAATATATACCACAAACACAGTCCATAACAAAGGATTGCGACTTGAATTTATAAAAACATGCACAAGTTTAGCGTCAGAATGAACACCATATATAAAAGCTTTATTTGCTGTTTTTCGTCAATAAATGTGTCAAACATTGTCATTGACACCGGAACATTATGTAAGACTGCATGCCGTCGTCTTCAACTTCAAGTTCGAACGATGCGAAGGCCGTAGGCATGAACAAACAACATAGGCACCGATGAGCGTACAAACTCGTCCATTTATCATTGAGTCTTGCGATACGAACATGCATGATTAAAATATGATCAAGCACAGTTAATCACATGAAAAATTCTATTCTCGTTGACGGCCAACAAAATAGTGATAATTCACAGTTTCACTTTGTCTCCGCAGACGGCTCTGCAAGCACGTGGAGACTGCATGCAATTGTGCTTTGCTCTCGCAATATAGCGCACGCCACGTGACTGGCGAGAGCCAACTGGTTCTAAATATATCTCTCATCAGCGAGGAATTGCCCTAGAACCTTTGTGCATGGCCGAATGCCGTTACAAACAACACTTGCATGGTCGAATGTAAAAACTCTTTCTTGCCGCCAAAATATCATGTTTATTGACCAAAACGAAGGCACAACGGTCCTTCGACGCATGATTAGTGATGAATTACGTGGATAGGTACGTGTATGAAATATCGCGGAATGCATATTGTTATTGCGCCAAAACAGCGTACTTGCACAAGACTTGTAAGGGGAAGTGATAACTTGATTACATTTTCTCGTGGACTTTCTAGATCACTGTAACGAATGCTCAATGTTTTTTTTCCGTCTGATGCATCTTTGGACGTGTTCAGACTGGTAACTGTCTGGATATGCAAAAACCTACGGAGAGCCTCATTGAGCTGACAAAAGTTCGGTGTTTAAAGATTTGACATGACATTCAGGCACGAATACAAGCAAGATACGGAACTTCTTTTAACAGAAAGGTCCTGATAATGTGCATAGATCGATAAAGAATATCTACATTTTACATCAGCAATGAGCAGTAATACCAGTGTTACCATTATGAGCGCAAATGAAAGAAAATAACCTACACCTTTTTAAAATCTGTTTCTTGTTTGCACCAGAATACATACGTTCACCGTATGGCATATTCTCACAGCTAGGCTTTTTCAGCTAACAGTTAGGCATTTTCAGCAATTGTGACCAGTGGTGACAGATTATTTTCTCTTATTAAACCCTTCAGGTATCAGTCTTGTTTATTTTGCCGATATCAAATGTTAAGAATAAAGTCTTGTCACAAATCAGGACTATTAACACGACAGGAATAGTTCCTGGTTTTCAAATATTGAACTTTTTAGGTCTACTATGTACATTGTACATGAGAGGGGGTCTCCTTACGGAGCCCCACCTAAAAACTGGCCAACTTTATCACATCACACTCAAACAGCCCACCCCAAAAGTAAAAACTGGCCTACTTTATGACATCACACTTGAAGAGGCCACTACCCAATGTAAAAACTGGCCCACTTAATGACATCACACTTAAACAGCCTTGCCCCACAGTAAAAACTGGCCAACTTTATGACATCACACTTAAAGAGCCCCCCAAAAGTAAAAACTGGCACACTTTATGACATCACATTTAAAGGAGCCCGCCCCCAAAGTATATACTGGCACACTTTATAACATCACACTTACAGAGCCCACCCAAAAAGTAAATGCTGGCCCACTTTATGACATCAAACTTAAAGGAGCCCGCCCCCAAAGTAAACACTGGCCCACTTTATTACATGAAACTTACAGAGCCCGCCCCCAAAAGTAAATACTGGCCCACTTTATGACATCACACTTAAAGAGCCCGCCCCCAAAGTAAATACTGGCACACTTTATGACTTCACCCTCAAAGAGCCCGCCCCCAAAGTAAATACTGGCACACTTTATGACTTCACCCTCAAAGAGCCCGCCACCAAAGTAAATACTGGCCCACTTATGACATCACACTTAAAGAGCCCGCCCCCAAAGTAAAAACTGGCCCACTTTATGACATCACACTTACAGAGCCCGCCCCCACAGTCAATACTGGCCACTTTATGATATCACACTTACAGAGCCCGCCGCCAAAGTAAAAACTGGCACACTTTATGACATCACACTTACAGAGCCCGCCGCCAAAGTAAATACTTGCCCACTTATGACATCACACTTACAGAGCCCGCCCCCAAAGTCAATACTGGCCACTTTTTCTGCCTGATTTCTCTTGGCCTTTAACTCTTTCACTGCGGGAGGTGAATGCAGCTGAATTGTCGGTGGGCCACGGGAAGTGACTCCAGCCAAATTTTCAGTGCAAATTTAAAGAAGTGTTGATATTTTATCAAATTTTCAAGAATACACATAAACTCACCTGAGTTTGTGATTGTGAATGTGCTTATTGGCAAACAATGTTGATGTGGCACATTGTTGCTGCATTATTCGTATCACTTCCTGCTTTATTGTTATTTTTACTTTGGGGATACAGAATATAAATGGTGTTTTGTATGATCCAATTTCCTAGAATCTAAGCGAACAATTGGGTTTGCCATGAGATAATATGCCGTGAAGGAGTTACAACGTGACAACTGGCATCATTTGTGACCACTTTACATGTTCCAAACTTTGGTGACCCCACATTTTGAGATCATTGAACAGAGCTTGTAATGTCCTTGACTGACATATTACAGTATCAGTACCGTGTATACTTACAGCTGGCTTTGGTAGACCTTTCCTTACAAGTGGAACTGGCTTTTTGCTTACTGTTTCCTTGTCTTCAGCTGTCATTATATGCAAATAGAAACAGGTATCTCCATGAATAAAATGTTCAGCAACAGTACTCTCTTGGTTACAGAGGCAGGAAAAACATGCCAGGCCCCACACTGCACAGCAGTGTTTGCTGAAGCTTACAATGGACGGAAAATTTACCAGCCTGGAGGGGAGATTTATTGGCCTGGAGGGGAGATTTATTGGCATGGAGGGAAGATTTACATGCCTGGAGGGGAGATTTATTGGCCTGGAGCGGAGATTTACTGGCCGGAGGGGAGATTTTCCCGCCTTTTTGTTTTTCTCCCTGCCCCCTTTCTCTGTTCCCTCACATTTTATTTTGCTCCCTGCACTTTTTTCAGATTGGGACCCACTGCAGATTATTTTTACACTTGTTGTGTTAATATCTGTGTCAAACAAAAGCAGATTTACTTTAATTTGGTAAACCTTTACAGATTCCATTTCATTCATGTTGATATGCTCTAGTTTCAGACTTCCATTCCTGCAGCCCTTTTGCTCCCTATCCCATGTTAAATCTCCCCTTTTCAAGTAAAATTACCCTCTTCCAAAACTGTAGAAATCACTACACAGTCCGTTGGCACCAGAATGACAACTTTGGTGTTGAATGGATTTTTCATGTAATGGGGAATCTGATCGTGCAATTACTATAGACTTCTAGCCTAACAAATATGAGGCGGATTAACATTGCATTATGTGTATTTGGCTGCAAAGCTGACCAAGTTCTGTGTTATCTGTACCACACTTGGTCTGCTCTTCTTTGCCAGGATTTTATTTATAGTAAGGGATTTAAATCTATACTGTAACTCTCCACTAGACTGAGACACCAAACAAACAGTTGATCATTATCACCTTGGCCAGTACCAGCCTTTAGTCCCTACAGTACTGCAGCCTATTACCATGGTAACCACACTCAGCCAATTAGAAACTGAGTCACTTTCCCAAAGCTAAGACAGTGACCTTGTTAAACAAGGGCAGACCCCAGCAGAGCAGTAGGCATAATGCAGAGCTTGGGCTTGCTTTGGTGGCAATGCGCATATATCAGGAAGTATTTACATTTTTCAATTGAACTGGGAGGCATCCTGTGGGACTGATACATGATCAACCAACAAGACCGGTTATCGCAGTATATGCTTATCACATCTTGGTATCACACCATGTTTTAAGTTTCAGTTATCACTATAATTATTTTCTTTATCTAGCTTGTCTAACAGGGAACAAATTTATACTAACTGTTGACAACAAGACTTTGTGAATCACTTTTCTCAATGACTGAGCATTTACTGTAGAGGAAAGTTACTTACTGGGCAGTTCCGGCAAAGGTCTGTCCCTCAGGGATGGGGGTGGTCTGGATGGCGGAGTCCGCCCAAGTTTGCCCGTGTGCCAGTTACCCTTTGGAGGTCGAGGAGGTGCTTCACCATCTGACTGGTCTCCAGACGACCTCGACGGAGTTGGAGATTTTTTTATCGCTGGGCTTGCTGGTCTTGCAGGTGATGCACTCCCCGGCGATCCAGAAGGGGTTGATCCCCCGGACCCTCGCTTTGCTGGCAATGGAGGACGCATTGGCGATGGTGGTCGCATTGGTGACACTCTATCAGATGAATCACCCTTATTACTATTCAAACCATTGATTATGCTATGAACACTACGACTAGGAGATGGTGATGAATCACGATTGGTCTCTTTTGGAACTGGAGGCACAGCTCTGTGTCCAGAAGAACCTGTTGATTTCTTTGGTAAAGGCAGAAGAACTTGTGATAAAGAATTGTCCTCTATAGAATTTGCACTGTCTCGCAGGTGGGGAGATCCCCTTTTGGCCTCGTCCTCTGTACTTGGAGCCGGTACCGGAGCCCTATAAGGCAGCCTGGGAGCCGGTTTGTTTGGCGGTGGTGGTACTGGTTTGTTTGGTGCCGCCGGCAATTTACGATGGACTGGAACTGGACTCTTCTTGCTGAGTACAGGACTTTTGTCACTTGATTTGCCAAGATTGAGAAGTTTTTCCTGCAGTGAAACTTTTTTCCTCTCCAGGGAATTACTGTTGCTCTGGTCTTCCACTGGAGTCTCTTTGTTCAACTCTTCCATCTACCAACACACGAAAATATCACTTTGAAATGACAAGTAAAACTACATTTGTCAAATTTTAAATATAATAGAAGTGGGACAGATCTGGACTTCTCAAATCATCAGCCAAAATTAGAAATAAAAGCAAAATGCATGGTAAGTTTTACCCTGGTCATCTATCAATTCATTTTAAAACAATTTACTCTTTTGCAAATTTCTTTGGCTAAATTGAAGAAATAGTAGCATTTGGCCAGCTGGCTAATGGTACCAGTGGCCCCTGACTGGGCAAGCTGTTTTGCTTATAATAACAATACATCCTCCCATCAGATGGCAGCCCCTACTTCCCATTTTCTGCTATATACACGTAAATCTTTTTGGTCAACATGAATGATCTCCATAAAGTATTTGTATGGTTACCATAGAGCCACCAAATGGGAATCATTTAAAATGTTGAGCAGTGTGAAATAGGGGAAAATACGGACACTTATTCTGTTATGGGTTGTTTGCATTACTTTGTATTAACTGCTTTCAGAATGTCAACAGGTGGAGCCACTGGGTGTAATGTCCATGTACATTTTATTATGATTCAAACACAGTGGCGGTTTTAATCCTGCTGCTTTTTTGGGGGTAGAGGTGTGGGCAAGGGCTGTAAAAATTATCTTCAAAATATTCATTTCAAAATTCCAAATTGCGAGATGGTTTACTTTATTCTCCAGTGTCCTGATGGTAGTAAACAGGCTACAAATGTCAATGTTGAAACCACAATCATTTATGTCATGTTCACAAAAATGCCACGAGATTCGGGTTTTTTGTAGTTTCCAATTTAAAAGTGTAATGTTTGTCTTAATTCTTTGTAAATTTATGAGAAAATGGAAGACTGGTGTTGTTTCCATTAAGAATTGTGTAAAGTATACATGCACACTACCTTTCCTGGTACACTTGAATACGTTCCACTTACCCTCTTTGGACCAGCAAAGCCGGAAAATTTGTCGGTTTCTGCAACAGCTGACACCACCTGCAGGAGACGACAGTTTGATCAGGTAATGTATGGAGCAGTTGTCATCACTTTGAGAGGCCGTTGTCACAGCAACTCAAAATGTGGTCACATAAAGCAGGCCTACTAATGGAGGTCAAGTAACATGGAAAGATAGCAATATTCTTGATAAATGTGGTCTTAAAAGACAGATGGTCCCTTAAAGGAGCAATACCTGTGTAGTGGCCAAGATGCCCCCCTCCCCCCCAGAAACCACTTCTTCTCCATGCAGCAAATATGGTATGCTCATCCCCCTCTAATAAGACCACATTTCTAGTGAACTTGGGGTGTCCTTATAACAGGGGGACCACTGTGTGTTTTCATCATAACTTAATATGCATTTAACATTTTAAATACCCTGAATTCTCTAATTGAAGCGGCAGATCGTATTAGAATACATTATAAATTTATTTTCCAAATTGAAGATGATCAAGTGCGGGTGCATCTTGTAATAGGGAGTTTTCCCCGCCCAATGACCTGATGAGCTATGATGTAAGCTTCATGAGTAGATATACCAAGAACACATAATATCATAACGTCAAGTAATAATAGATGAGTTACATTTTAACATACACATTTTTATTGATACAAATATCACAGACATAAAGAAGGTAATAACATGCTTCTGTAATAATGATAAAATGATGTAAAAACACATGACAACGAAGGAAAAGAAAAAAGTAGAATGGTCATACAGAGTTCAATATTTGCAAGAGTGGTACACATGAAACTCAGGCGGGAACTTTTCATTCATTTTTATTACTTTATCTTAGCAGCCTGAAGTCGGGGTGCGTCTTCCATTAGGGTTTTTCTGCTGAGCAAAATGAGTGAGATAACAGCTTTGTAGATGTCCCAAAGTTGGGCTGCGTCTTCTAATGGAGAATTTATGGTAATCTTTAAATTCTTAGGGGAAGTAAATCTTTCTACCTTATCCATCAAAAAGTGCCTGGATCTGATATGTTTAAGACCTCAGCTTGTTGACCTTTGTGTTTTACAAACAACGCTTATGTTTGAGATAGCAAGCTGAGTCACCCCTACCATCCTTAAAATGACTAGCTTAAACCAGTTGCAGCTAAATGTCCTCTGCTTCAATATTTTTTTTTTTATGGAATAGCATGCCTCAAATATACAGCTTTCCTTGGAGTGGAATAGCATGCCTCAGTTAAACATCTTTCCTAGGGGGTTGAAACAGCATGCCTCAGATAAACAGCTTTCCTTGGGGTGGAATAGCATGCCACAGATAAAAAGCTTCCCCTGGAGTGGGGCGGACACTAAGAGCACCCAACTGGTCCCAAGAAAAGTTATTGGCTCGAGGCTTAATTCTGGGAAAAGGGTTAAACCATAAATGTTTCTTAACAATTTACACTGTCACAGTTTGCCAGAACTTTGTAGCTTTTTTGCTAATTTATCGGTAATACATATAAGAAATATCTGGTTGAATGAAACAGTCACGCAGTAAAGTCAAACTTCAAAAAGGTTAAACTTTCAAGCTGGCCCATGGGAGCCTGACTGACAGCACGCAAGTACAGTACGTCAATGATATCACAATATGACAGCATGTCTAGCCCTGGCATCCTACAATGACCAACACACTTACTGATGTCAAGTACCGTACACTCAATGTACATAAACTCAATAAAGAACATACTATAGTGTGTGTGTGTATATGTATATAAACATGTCATATATAGGAGAGAAGTATGTACTCTTCCTGTTAAGATATCTACCAACAATAGGAAACAGCTCTGGTTTACATGCTATATTCCTTAACCCTTAAAGCACTGATTTAAGATTGAGTCAACAGCTTTCCTCGGGACACTTTGCACGCATTGCGTGCAAAGTGTCCCGACGAAAGCTGTTGTTTCAGACTACTTTTTGCTTCAGAGTAGGTTTGTTGGTATTTGAATGAAAGGTATCTTCATGAACAATTTGAATCTTTTAACCATCATATGTTTAACAGTAATGAGAAAACGACTGTAGCAGTGATTAGCACTTTAAGGGTTAATGTGTCCTACTTACTTTGAGATGAGCCAACGTCTTCAAGAGAGCACACTGAGTAGAAAAGACATTTGTGGGCAACTAGAAGCAGCTGAAAACATTCATGGTGACCCCAGTATTGCCCCCCTAGCCCCACCAGAAAGAGTATATGTGTATTCCAAGCATTTAAAAATGGTAACTTGCAAGTTTGGTTGGTAATGAAAAAAAAAAAAAAAAAAAGTCACAAAATACCTGGTTAACTTCTGGCTCTTATTTGAGGTGAAGACGTCTTACTTACCCGGCTCTCAACATGTTACCACTCTTTTTTTCCTCTTTGCAGTCACAAATATACCAGTCGTTTGTGATTACTTAACCCTTTCCCCCTTAAATTGACACAAGTCAACAACTTTCCTTGGCATGAGTTGGTCGATTTTTATGAAAATCATACCCACCCCTGACAATATGACACAAGTAACCTGGTTACATTGAATTTATTAACTCTGTCATACGACACTGGCATGGTTTTTCCCCCCTGATTTATTGTGGCATTATATCAGTGCTGATGTAATCTTGGGCATGTAGAAAAGTTCATATGTACCCTCATTCCCAAATAAATTTTCCATGGGATTATTTGTCTGAAGGTATAAAATGGACCAGATGTTTATTACCTTGCAATATAACCAACAGATGGAGCCATCAAAACATGCACCTTACTGCATGACACATTACTTCCTGTTGGTCACAACTGACCAATCTCTACCTGCATGTGTCGGTCACTTGGTGGAAGTGGACTGCTGGCTCCACCTGTTGGTAACAGATGCTATTGTATAGCAACAAAATACATTACCTTAGCCTTTCCAAGGTAGTCTTTCTTCTGAAGGTTGGCCACTTTGGACTTGGGTGGACGGAATAAGGTACCTGCAGGTATTTCCATGATTGGTAGGCCTGATATGTTCTATAAAAACAGATACCATAAATTTGAATTTCATTTCACACACTTGTGTAACTGTACATTGAAATAAATAAAGTGGTACAGTATATGATTCCAATTCTTAAATGTTACTTTTTAATGTGAACAATGTCATTCCCACACAATACTTTTCCTTTGGAATTTCACCTTTGATGTGAAACATTAAGAGTACATGGATATTCCTTTGAACAGGGTTTGACATGAAAGCAAGTCATTTGTCCAGGACAAGTGAGGCACCCTAAAATAAAGTTTGTGTTTCTATTTTTCTTCACAGAGTATCAGATTAGAAGTAGGTTTTATATCAGTTTTTATACCCAAACAGGATGCAAAAAAGGTTATTGTAAAAAAAAAAAAAAAAAAATCAAGTGGACAAAACATTCAGTTTGACTTGACTTTACACAGAATTAAGATTGTGGGTCAAAAATTTTGAGACTGGCAGTGACAAGAAACAAGAAATTTACTTTAGATGGCCTAAACATTGTGAGTTTCGTACAGCATTGACCCAATAGTTGTCACAAGTTGAGGCTATAGTGCTGGTCAGAAAAGAGACAAAAAGTCGTCTTATTCATTGAATCTGCTTCCTGTAGTATCTTCATTTATGATAGACAGCAGCTAATGTATTCTCCAACATTCACATGGTTAACTCATTCCACCCTGATAGAAGACAGTCAACAGCTTTCCTTGGTGCACTCTGGGCGCATTGCACCCAGAGCGCGCCAAGGAAAGCTGTTGACCATGTGCATATAATTTGGAAAGATCTTCCATGCAAGTTTCATCCAAAATTTTCAAAAATATTCCCTAAATTAGTAAAATGCAATTAACAGACAACATTTAGATATTAGCGGGAAAAAGGGTCACTAGGGTGGAATGAGTTAATGGTTCCATATTCTACCGTTAGTAAACTGTTATCGTGGGCTTATGGTGCAATGGGCCCAGAATGCTGTTCATTTGCTGGCCTAGACCTGTCTTGTTTAAGCTAAAAGTACAGACATGCTGGTACTGGAATGGAAGGTCTTTTTACAACAAATATGAATCTGGAATCAGTGTCAATATTTTTCTGATTTTGTTTTTGTCTTCTTTTTTTGTCATTGTTTTCTTTTATTATTTTTTTTTTTTTGTGAGAGTCTCCAACAGGTCCACAATGGGGGGGGGGGGGGGGGATAGAGCTTCCACAGGAGCAAACTCAATATAGGCCCAATGCTTATCTCATCATGGCCATGCAGATGTTTAGATCATTGGTGGCTATATTATGGGCTGTCTCCTTTTTTTGATTGGCACTGAGTCTTCATCTTGCATCAGTATATAGTCCTGGAGGCCCTTGCCTGTCCTCAAGGCACTCACCTGCTTGTCTTTCAAGGCGTCGTCTATGACACCGTGCCTGGTCTCCACCTTAGACTCTTGAGCCTGATCCAGTAACTGTCGTGCTGCTGTGTGGTCCCCAAGCTTGGCATAGGACACTGCTGCATTGTACAGAGTCTGCACAGGGAATAACAGAGAATAATATTTTTGTGCAAATTAAAATATATCATTTATTTGGACCTTCCCTGGTCATAAAAAAAAAACTGATTAAACAGCTTTTTTTAGCACAGATTGAGGGCAACGGGCTCACATGCACCAGAGAAAGTTATTGACCTACATGGAAATATATGAAACTGCCGGATGTGATGATGGGACTCATCTGATATTCTAAGTGAGAAAGCTTTTTTACATGTTCAATGAAAAACTGAGCCGGAGACATTTAAAGTCTTTGCACTTTTGGTGGTTTGCACTTCCTTACATGCAGCTGTAAAAGTACAAGTCGACCAAAAGGGGATTAAACTCCACAGAAATACAGGATCATCTTTACTCTGAATACAGGAACATTTTTGCTCTAAATACAGGATTATCTTTACTCTAAATACCAGTGGTTGTCAGGAGTAAATAGTAGGTGAGCAATAAACAGCTCTTCTAGAAGAGCCTAGGTGAGCACTTGGCGAGCGCCGTAGGCGTGAAGCCTTGCTAGGGGCGTCCGGGGGCATGCTCCCCCGAAAATTTTGAAAATTTAGACCTCTCAAACAGCAATCTGGGCCACTTTGGGGCATAATCTCTCAGAACAATGCATGCCTCAATAGCAATGGTTTACAAATTTTACACTGTATTAATATGAATTGTGCTAATTTCTTGCCACTGATGTAGATTTTTGACTATAAGACTATGAATAAAGCAAGCCAAGGTGAAAAACTTAAAATGCCTGGCAGTCTTCCTGTGTTTTTTGTTTTAATTCATACTCATCTGCATTCATTAGAGAATGATTTTGCACTGCTTGTATTGTAGACTAGACTGCATGCACACTATTGTAGTATCACTGTGCAAACTGTATTGCTGCATGGTGGACCTGGTAATAATATGAATTGAATGTGTGGCTGTGGCAGTGGGCTATGACTTGCTTGCTTGCAATGCTTGCTTCTCTTCTTGTTTATCTTTTTACCTCTACATAACGACCACAAACTGAACAATTGGCAACCCACTGGAATCACATACACCATCAGTAACTTGATAATTTAATTAAGATGCTTTTTCTACACAATGGGCTACAAGTAAATTACGTAAAACAACATGTTAGTGTCAAATCAGTTTTTCTAATTTTATTTCAATCACAAAGTTGCATTTTGTTTTCCTTTTTTTAATTGGATCAAAACAGAAAATACCAATAATATCATTCAGAAAGTTCTGAAGTTGACAACACCTGCTGACAAGAGTTGTGGAAAAATTATTCCAAGCCATGAAAATAAAAAGTACAAATGACTAATAATACTACCCTTGGCCTTGCCAGAGCCTTTCCACTGATATATAATGCAGTTTGTCAAGAGTATGATCTGAGTTCTATTTATTAGGCCTACCATCGTTTATCAGCATCAGAGTCAGACATTCATTCACGGCCGGTCAAACATACCTGCACAACAAACACTGTGCCGCGATAAGTTTTGTCTCAGCTATAATCAAACTTATCGATGGAAGGCCACTTTCTTTAAATAGGTTGTCAGTTTGACAGAATGTCCCTTTACACTATCCAACAACTAAGGCTCAGAAGGGCTTGACAATTCCAAAAAAAAAAATACTTTGTCCGCAGGGCAAGTGATTACAAAATCCACTTGCCCGTATGCAAAATCCACTTGTCCTAATTTAACTTCTGTAAACATTTTTTTTCCATCAATGCTAATTACTATAAGGCCTAGACAAACCATTTATCCTAAAGTCTATTTGCTGTTTATGGTCGCCTGCAAATTTGCAAAAAATATGCCAAATGTTACCACGATTCTGGCTACAACTCTTATACCAGTGAAACTGGCAAAATATTAAAAGTACAAATTGAAAAGTAAGCTATTTTCATGGGGTGACTAACGATGAAAATACTGTGTAATTTCTGGGACAATAGGAGTCCGTATCCCGGGTAAACTTAAATAAAGATTGAATAGTTGCATTCGTTTCAGGATCCTCTTTTTCGCTGCCTCTGATGCCGTGATGGGATGCATATCGTTTGCATACCTACCATGAATGCTATCGGTACATCGTAGTAAATTTGCGTATACAGTATTGGCAAGTTCCTCGCAATAAACAGTGTTATTAATTTAAATTCAAACGGAAATTTTAATATTTCAAATTAGAAATCTAGTATGCGCACTGTCACCATCTTTCCTGCAACTGTACACAAACAGCTGCTTTGGCCATGTGGTCTTATCCACAACACCTCTCCCGATTGGTCAATTGAGTCACATGCAAAAATGAGCCAATCACGGCTCGTGTTACAGTGTTTTCATCATGGCTTCCGCCCAGTAAACATGTGTGAATCTGCGGTAATTTACGGAGGGAACACACATTCGGGAAGCGTTGTTTATATTGCAACATGCAAAAATAAAGATTCCAGTGTTTATTGCAACATTTATTTGGAGTCACAGGCAAATACACAAAGGTAGGGGATAGAGGGAACTGCCAAATGTTTCCAAAATCTGCCCGTGAGACTGGGTCAGTTCACCGCAGATCCACTCCACGCTGTCACTTGCGTGTGACTGGCAGTTGTGTGCTGTTTTTGCCCGGGAAGTCATTTCACGGCGCCTATACATGATTTTAATTTTTTCCAACATTGTTAGAACCCACCGATAAATGACATTTGATGTTATTTTGTAGATAAATTCGCCTTGCAAATTTTAATACTTTTTTGATGCTTTGACATCGTTGGGGCATATGTATGACCCCGCTCAGTATGACAGTAAGCCAGTATCTTTGATATCCTAATCGTATGCACACTGCACGGACAGTGAAAATATCTGATTGTGTTGACAGAAATGAAGTTCTGATGAATACAACTGCTGACCATGTAATTGTTTAAACCTGGAATGTTTACAAATTGGCGATTATTATCACCTATTGGCCCACGCACGTGCTGCGAAAGCACAACAGGTGGCTCTGTTGCCGTTTCACTGTACAATAAACTGTTACATAATGCCAATAACATCTGCGACTTCGATCATTCACGTCGAGATAGCTCGACACAATGCAAAACTTTACGTTTTTTGGGGGGGTGGGGGGTGGGGAAAGAGATTGATATCGAGGCGTGCATTCTGCAGTACCTAAGGTGTGCATTAAAAAGCCCTCCTAAAATTAATTTAGGCGCGCTATGGTGCGCAAGCGCGATCGCGCGCCATAAAAGGAAAGCACTGAAATACAGGATTATCTTTACCCTAAATACATGATCATCTTAACCCTAAATACAGGATCATTTTGCTCTAAATACAGGATTATCTTCACTCTAAATACAGAATTATCTTTACCCTAAATACAGGATCATTTTTACTCTAAATACAGGATCATCTATACCCTAAATACAGGTACAGGGAAATCTCTCTAAACAGACCAGTCTCTAATGCCACCCACACTGACACAGTCTCATTTCAGTTTGTCTAACACTTTGCATTCCACATTAAGACCACTTCCCAATTGAGACGTTTTGAAATCCCATGGGCATCTCCATGTGGAGATTCTCTACACATCTATTGTTATTCCTGTTGCCCTGCCCAGAGCTTTCGAGAACATTTGAGGTCACAATATACAGTGGTACTGGTACCTGCTGTATGCAACCACTGTCGTGACAGGTCACCTGCTGTATGCAGCCAGTTATGACAGGTCACCTGCTGTATGCAGCCAGTTATGACAGGTCACCTGCTGTATGCAGCCAGTTGTGACAGGTCACCTGCTGTATGCAGCCAGTCGTGACAGGTCACCTGCTGTATGCAGCCAGTCGTGACAGGTCACCTGCTGTATGCAGCCACTGCCCTGACAGGTCACCTGCTGTATGCAGCCACTGCCCTGACAGGTCACCTGCTGTATGCAGCCAGTGCCCTGACAGGTTAGTACCTGCTATCTGTGGCCATATTTTTCCTGTCTACATGAGTCAGTTTCTGTTAATTTACCTGTGATGACAGGTCACCTGCTATATGTGACCACTTTTTGTGTGTCAGCAAGGGTGGGTACACACAGCAGGTACCACAGTGACTGTATTAGCCCTTAAAGTGCCAATCACGGCTATTAAAAGTCATTTTCTCATTACCGTTAAACATACAATGGTTAAAACATTCAAACTCTTCATGAAGATATACCTTTCATTCAAATACCAGCAAACTTATTCTGAAGCAAAAAGTAGTCATAGTTTAAAGCTTGCCTCGGGACACTTTGCATGCAACGTGCGCAGTGTTCTGAAGAAACTGTTGACTCAGTCTTAAATCAGCACGTTAAGGGTTCATATTTAACCTTTCCTGTTTACATGTACACTGGAAAAATCCTGTCTTGAAAGACTGTCACTTGAACCCTTTCAGCACTAATGAAAAACATTTTGATTGACAATGATCAGTGAACCCTGTGGAGGCAACATAGCCCTCCTCAACAGCTTTTCTCAGTGGCAAACCCACACCATGGAAAGCTGTTGACTCAGTCTTAAACTTTTAAGGAGGGGGAGGGTTTGTGGGAAACCAAATCATGGGTGGTCTTTCACAGAAGTACAGTAGTCCCTCCTTTGAGAGACCACCCCTAGTGCCACCCAAAAGGCGGTCACATAAAGCAGATGGTCCCTCAAAGGAGGTATAAATAACATGAAAAGTACTACAGAAAGACCTGACAACTGTGGTCTCTCAAATGAGGTGGTCTCCCAAAGGAGTGGTCTTTCAAAGGAGGGAGTACTGTATTGTGGAATTGTGGTCTTTCTGTTTGTTAAAAATACATGGCCTGTGATTGACGAGGAGTGTGCTGTGAGGGACCACACACTAAAAGTACAGTGAACCCTGGTCCTGAGGCCACATATCCTTTCGGCCTCCAAATTGGAATGATCCATATAGTAAAAATGGGGTCTCTATAGCTGGAGTTTTTTTTACTAAACTACCATTCAAATGCCGGAAGTTTAAAAATAATTTTGAAAAGTACCTTCCGCGAAAAGGATTAAGTTTAGCAGTAATTTGCCCAAATTCTGTAAGTCTGGATACAATGCCATTGGATTTATTTTTTCAAATATAACAAAACACTAATTACATAATTACTGAACAAAAAATAAGCCTGTGTAGTTTGCTGCTTATCTCATTTTTCTTTGTTTACGTAAATTACCCCTCATTGTTTCGCTTCCGACTTTGATAGATATCATTATTTTCTGTTCCAAAGCACAAAAACGTGTCTTGTGGCCTTTCACGAACCAAATTAGTATAAAATTACAGTATTTACTGTGAGCTAATGAACTGGTCTATTTTGATTTAATTAGATGAATTATTATGTTTTGGAACGGTTTGCCATCAGGTCATAATCAGTTCTAAATTTACGAAGAAAATAACCTAAAATACGTATAGGTACGTTTTGGCTTCTGAAAATTTAATATATTTTGAATCGAATTGGGCCAACCACTTCTGCTTGTAAATTAACAAAGAAAATAGAACAAAATACGTATAGTTTCGGATTCTGAAAGATTAAACACAGTTTGGACAGTGATGGGTTGATCACTACTGCTTCTAAAATTAATAGAGAAAATTGGAAGAAATATGTACAGGTACATTTTGGCTTCTGCGGCAAAATAAATAAATTATAGAAAATAAAGGTAAAACCTTCAAAATATGTATGAGTACACATCAGTTTTTAAAAGCTGACAAATTTTAATATGCATTATTATGCACTGGCCGAATGTTCGCAGAAAGGGGCGACATTTTGACCCACTATTTTACATACCACATCAACCCGTATTGGGGGTATGTTGGCAAAAAGGGGTGGCGGTCCTAAGGATATTACTAATTTACCCCAAATTGGTCTTGCTAGGTGGTCAATTCCTAATAGAGTATGCCTTTGGGGCTGAGCAGCTAACCGACTGGTCATTTTACATCTTAAGCTCAATACATGGGATTGTATCTGACAGGCTGACATGGTGGTCGTATACAGTGGTCCTCTGATGACAGGCCATTTCTCACTGCAGCAAGTGCAGCCTTTACATCACATTGTTCCCCTCACGAGAGGCCCCCTCTCTTGCAAGGCCACATTTGAGGTGCAGTTGGGGCGGCCTTATAAGTGGGGGACCACTGTAAATATTATATGTGCACTATACACAATGACATAAGAGACTTATCAGTATGAGACACCACTACTCTGTACATATGTCACATAACTGGGTAGTCAGGACAAGTACATCAAAACACTACATCAGGTTAACCCAGCTTGGCCCTGTACCCACTAAAATTTCAACCATTATCCATACAAGCACCTTGAAAGCTTTCACTTGTGATTCAATTTTGCATCTGTTGTTCCTGCACATTTCACCCAATAAAAACTCACTGACTTGATATCTACAAACATCAGGTATGTGATCACCCAACATTAAAAAAGCCTGACAGTGACACGAAAACCTGAAATTACATGTAATTACATATAAATATGGACGATAAATTGGGGATAAAAGCCTGAATTCAGGTTTTACCCTGAAAAAATCACATGCCTGAAACATCCTTTGACAAGAATTGGAGGGATTTGTTTCTTATTTGCTTCCACAGGGAGATTTCATATGCAGATTTTTTTCATAAGGAAGACTGTCCAAAGCAGGCAACATTTCCGTTGAGGTCTGGAAAGTTAGCTTGAGATGTCAAAGACTCCCAACTCCCGGCAAATGGGGGTGGGGGGGAGGGGGGAACTTGACAGGTATGTGGCTTTACACTTGACAGGTACAGTAAAACCTCCACTACCAAACACCTCCAACCAGTGAACACCTCTCACTTCTGAACACTATTTTTCAGTCCCAAATGTTTATATGTTATTTAATAGGCACCTGGGTGTTCCTGGATGTTAATAGCCTCTCACTACCGAACACCTCTCACTCCTGAACACCGAACACCTTTTTTTTTCAGTCCCAAAGCCACAAATGAACCTCCCACTACTGAACATGTGCTTTCTCTTTGAGCCTGTGCCGGCAAGCGGGATATTACTAATATTTTGAAAATAAAGAATTTGTAGTACAGACGGACATTTTTTCTTGCAACCTATGCAGGAAGCACTAAGTGAATATGACTTTGGTATTTGTAAACGTGTGTCCTCTGTGACAGACAGGTGTGAGCCCCGTGCTTTTTGGTGGGAAATTAATATGCATGTCTCGTATTGTAGATATCCAGAATCCATGATAGGTCATGAATCACAATGTCCTTAGAGGTACATGTACATACAGTGGATTTTTACTCAAATACACTTTTATGATGTAAATTCTCATCTACACACACACACACACACACACACACACACACACACACACACACACGCAACAGACATGCGCAACAAAATGATACACAAATTATTAAGTGCCAATAGCTTATATCATCCTGATACCACTTTATTACATTTTATTTTGAAATGATCATTCAAAAACTAACTAAGCTTTTGATGATTCAGTCACAAAATTTCGCAATTAAAATTGAACTTAGTTTTACTGTCAAACTAGACTGTAAAATCAATCTTTATCTCCATGGAACTGCCCTTTAGAATTCGGTGGCCACCCAGACAGCGGCTTAATGGCCTTATGGGAGGTCTCCCCTAACAATATTTTAGTATAAACGATACATGGTATTTTTTTCCATATGTTTGAGATATGTATGAAATATTGTTCAAACAAAATGAATCTTGAATCTGGGATAAGGGGTTGGCCTGTACTGGGGAATGGAGAGTTTTTGCGAGGGTTTGCCCAACAAAAACTCCAAAATCTAACCAATGAGTGCTGACTATTTATACCAGGTTTACAGCACATCAGCCTGAAAATTACCCTGAGACACATATGTTTTCAAAATAGGAACAAATAGTTTGTTTACAAACAGTTTTCCATCAGCTGTTTCTCAACTCAAGCTCATTTGTTATGCAGGATTTCTGTGCATCGGTCAGCTGTTCCCTAAAAACCTCATTGATTATGCAGGCATTTCTCATGTAAACCATTCATTTATACATGTATAGGGTTTCTCATGTTGATATGCAGGATTTACATTCTTCTAACAGATGCAAAACCCTCTGTAGGATATTAATTCTTTTCAATGATTTATCACAAATTTTAATACCTTCCACTCATGCTTACTGACAGTAGCACATGTAACAGTTAAAAAGGGGTGTGGCTTTTTGTTTTGTCATTATTGAATTGTTATAGGTTCAAAATGCGATGTGAAACAATAGTACCTAAATTTTATCACAAATACCAACTGGGATAACCGATCTGAGATAACCTTCAGTATGTGAGAAAATACCTATCAAGATTAAACAATCTAAACCCAGTCCACAGCTGCCGACTAATTATCAATGCCAGAGGAAAAGGTTAATTTTGAAGCAAAACAATCAGAATTGTTATCCACATCACAGATTGCAGCTTTTCATGTGATCTACTTTAATCCTCCCAGAGACTGACATCACTTTACCAGGTCTTCTCTGCATGTAAATTAAGGCATCTTGCCATATCACTCAAGTTTAGCATGAGGGATCAATGAATATCGCTTATTTCACAGTCATACGACACATGTTCACTCAGCATCAACAAATAGCAAAAAGAGAGGCAGACATTGAAATTGACTTCAGATGTACTATGGAATTATATATATTGTTGGCCCTGCCTCACAGAGACATATATAATACTGCAGTATTAGTGTATAATTATCGTGTTTGTGTCCTTAGACATATATAATACTGCAGTATTAGTGTATTATTGTGTGTGTGTCCTTAGACATATATAATACTGCAGTATTAGTGTATTATTGTGTTTGAGTCCTTAGACATATATAATACTGCAGTATTAGTGTATTGTTGTGTTTGTGTCCTTAGACATATATAATACTGCAGTATTAGTGTATTATTGTGTTTGAGTCCTTAGACATATATAATACTGCAGTATTAGTGTATTAGTGTGTTTGTGTCCTTAGACATATATAATACTGCAGTATTAGTGTATTATTGTGTTTGTGTCCTTACACATAATATATAATACTGCAGTATTAGTGTATTATTGTGTTTGTGTCCTTACACATAATATATAATACTGCAGTATTAGTGTATTATTGTGTTTGTGTCCTTACACATAATATATAATACTGCAGTATTAGTGTATTATTGTGTTTGTGTCCTTACACATAACATATAATACTGCAGTATTAGTGTATTTGTGTCCTGAGACATATATAATACTGCAGTATTAGTGTATTATCGTGTTTGTGTCCTTAGACATATATAATACTGCAGTATTAGTGTATTATCGTGTTTGTGTCCTTTCATCCAGAACCACTTCCTGGTAGTCATAACTCTATTCCGCAGTCCAAACTCTTTACACTCCATAAGCTAGGACACCCATTCATGTATCTTAACCCTTAAAGTACCGATTTAGCATTGAGTCGACAGCTTTCCTCAGGACACTTTGCACGCATTGCACGCTAAGTGTCCCAAGGAGAGCTGTTGACTAAAACTACTTTTTGTTTCAGACTAGGCTTGCTGGTATTTGAATGAAAGGTATCTTAGTGAGGAATTTGAATCTTTCAGCCATAATATGTTTAACTGTAATGAGAAAACAACTAGAGCAGTGATTAGCACTTTAAGGATTAAATATGCTGAAATAACATCGTCTAAAAATATTGGCCTTCTTCATTGTATCTTAGTATTATGATCATTGATATCTGTTATAAAGATCACTTTCTATGACATGCCATATCTTTTTCCTGGCATGCTTGCTTCACATATGTGGAATTCTTGTTCCACTTTTTGGGGGTTCTATGATGTCTTTTTTGACAATCCAAAGTACCCTGTGTCATATGTGAAACATGCATAGATCCAGCTACAGTCACGAACAATGATGAAATTATCATAAAGAGGATTGTGTGAATAGCCCATGCTCAGCTGACCTACAGATTCATCACACTGGTGGCTCTGTGAACTTGCTATAGGATCAAGGTCACCCATGTACTGAGTAAGTCTGACCTTTATGAGAGAACACCAACATGTGCAACATCAGTCCCAGTTCAAGTAGTTCTCAAGTTGAAGTGAAGAGTAAAATTCACATACATGTATGTTGCACTGTGACCTCAGAAATGAGGTCAAAGTCACTCATGTACTGTCTAAACATGACCCTCACAGAGAAACATTAACATGCGCAACATCAGGGTCCTGACTCAAAACACATCTCAAGTTATCAAGTGAAGAGTAAATTTTATTTAGTTGCACTGTGACCTTGGGAATGAGTTCAAGGTCACTCATGCAGTGTCTGAGTAGCCCTTCACACATTAGAGTATAGGCTGAAATAGTGCTCAAGTTATCATCTGTACAGTTAAATACATCTAAGTGACCTTACGAATGAGGTCAAGGTCACCCATGTACTGTGTAACTCCCCCTGTCAAGCCCTTAAGTGTTCCTATACAATTTTGCATAATTGGCCCAGTCGTTTTGGAGTGGAATTTTTAAAATTTGACCAAACAAGTGACTAAAAAATGCATTAAAAATAAAACAAGAGGGCTGTGTGAACAGCCCATGCTCAGCTGATCTTGATATTCATCACACTTGCAGATCTATGAACTTGGGAAAGGATCAAGGTCACCCATGTTGTGAGTAAGTCTGACCTTCATAGAAGAACACTAACATGTGCAACATCAAGGTTCAAGTAGTTCTCAAGTTATAGTGAAGAGTAAAATTCATGTATGTTGCACTGTGACCCCAGAAATGAGGTCAAAGTCATTCATGTACTGTCTGAGCATGACCTTCATACAAAAACATTAACATGTGCAACATCACAGTACTAACTCAAAACAGATCTCAAGTTATCAAGTCAACAGTAAATTTTGTGTCAGTTGTCCTGTGAATTAGCATTAGAATACCCATTGACTTCCATAGTAATCAATAGGAAAGCTGCATTAACCGATAAGTACCCGAATGGAAAAATCGTTAAAAATCAGGAATCTGCAGCATTCCCACATAGTGAACAATTTGTTTGACCCTTCTACAAGGAACATATCCACCATGTTTCAGCTTAATCTGAGTGACGGTTCTGGAGAAGAAGTCCAAAATAGCTAGAACACACAAAAATTCATAAAAAATAGAAAAAAATTGGGGCGCCACCTGGTGAACAAATTAACAACTAGGTGGCCCAGGGAGTGTTTCTGTGTGATATCAAAGTAATTGGGTGAGCGGTTTCAGAGAAGAAGATTTTTTAAGATTTGCCCAAAAAAGAACAAAAAAATTCATTAAAAATCCAAAAATCAATGGACTGTGACCATTTGAACAAACTTGGTAGAGACCCACCCAAGGCACATCCCCACCAAGTTTGAAGTGGATCTGGCTGACGGTTTCGGAGAAGAAGTAAAAAATGTAAATTGTTGACGGACGACGGACGGAGGACCATAAGATAAGCTCAGCTGAGCTAAAAATTACTTGAGCTTGACCATTTGAACAAAACTCAGTACAGACCCACCAAAGGAAAATTCATTAAAAATCACAGATTCACTGTAACGCCATCTTGTGGACATCTTTGGTTGGCCCTTCTGCAGAGAACAATTCCACCAAGTTTCAGCACAATCTGAGTGACAGTTTCGGAGAAATCAAAAATAGTTAAAACACACTTTTTACATAAAAATTATGTGAAAAATCACAGCTCCACCTGTTGAACAAATTAAGATCTCAGGGTTCCTAGAAGTTTCCCTAAGCAATTTCAAAGCAATTGGCTCAGCAGTTTCTGAGATTTTTTAAAAGGGTACTGCAGTGATAATTTACAATTGTTGAGTTGTTTTATACAATAAATGTGGACACATATCAGAAAATGCAAACTTTTTTCCCAACTGGATATGCAGATATCAAGTTTTCTTAGATATGTAAATGAGGGGTTGTGATGTCACCTTGACTAATGCAATGACAGCTGAGTGAAACTGACAAAAACATGGACACCTGACCAAGTACACACACTCCACTTTTACTATGGATGAAGCTGTGTGTATAGCTATAATCAAATTTACTAAACCGAGATATTTACTCATTTAATGAGGATTAATAAGGAAAGAAAAATGTAGAAATCAATACACACAAGCCAGCAGCGCCTGTAGTTGTGTATTTAATTACTGAAGCACGTGTCAACTAATATACCCCACTGATAAGATCAAAGAGGGTGATTAACAGAGTACACAAGTCATTGTGATGTGCCTACTAATGTTGTGTATCTCAGCTTGGTGCCCCCTCAAGGTTTGTGTATTGTATACGGAAGGTAGCCCAGGAGACATCACACATCAGAACACCTACTGGAAATATAAAACAGCTCTAACTAAATACACATGTACCTGTTTGAGAAAAATGTTGAAAGTTTGTCAAATGAACACTTCAAGTGACCATTAATGACAAAAAAATAAAAACTATCACTGCTGTTTCCCTTTTAAGATTTAACAAAAAATGTAAAAAAAAAAAAAAAATCAAAAAGAGTCCAAAAATCACTGGACCATGACCACTTGACTCAAGAGACCCACCCAAGGTACATTCCCACCAAGTTTGAGGTGAATCTGGCCAGTGGCTTTGGAGAAGTTAAAAATGTGAATTGTGGACACCGAGGAGGGACGACGGATGCCTAACCAACACATAACTTGAGCTGACTCACAAGTCTGCTGAGCTAAAAATCATTTGACCCTTAAACTTAAAAGGTTCGTGCTTGGAGTATGCTTCGGTGTGTAACAAAAGCAGGAAGTTGCTCCTGAGCATTCTGCCATACTGCATTGAAAGATAAAATATTGACTGTATCACAGTGATACTCTGGCAATTAACTATTTCAATCCCAGGGGGTTTTGTATCTTTGGGTTTATGTAAGAGGGTTATATTCCCATTCTTCTCATGAAGAGCTTTTAATATTCCTCAGCCTGGCAAGTCATGCTACACATGCCCTTGAGGGGAAAAAAAAAAAAAAACCAAGAGCACTGTGACAGTCCTGTGCTTAGCTGACATGTATATATGCCCTAGCCATTTTTTGAGATTTGCCCCCAAAAAGAACAAAAAAATTCATAAAAAATCCAAAAATCAATGGAGCCTGTTTATTGGAACAAATCTGGTCGAGACCCACCCACGGTACACTGCCACCAAGACAATCTGGATGACGGTTTTGAAGAATTCGAAAATGGAAATTAGTATTATAAAGCCCATTGACTTAATATAATAATCAATAGGAAAGGTGCATTTATGAATAAGTACTGGAATTGAAAAAAAATCGTTAAAAATCAGGAATCTGCAGCAGTTCCACCTAGGTACAACTTTGTTTGACCCTTCCACATGAAACATATCCACCAAGTTTCAGCTTAATCTGAGTGACGGTTCTGGGGCAGAAGTCAAAAATAGCAATAACACACATAAAATCATTAAAAAAATTAGAAAAATATCGCAGCGTCACCTAGCAAACACAGTAGGAACTAGGAGTTTCTGTGTGATATCAGAGCAGTCTGGTGAGCGGTTTCAGATGAGAAAATTTTTCAAGATTCGTCCCCCCTCCCCCCCAATCAATGGAGCGTGACAATTTGAATAAATTAGTAGAGACCCACCCAAGGTACATTGCCACCAAGTTTGAAGTCAATCTGGCTGATGGTTTTGGAGAAGTTGATTGCTGATGACAGTTGAAGGACCATAACATATGCTCAGGCTACTGACTAGTCAGCTGAGTTAAAAGTGACTGAGGTTTTTCAGTGACTGCTATGACCATTAATCACTCAGCCAAATAATAATGTTTCTTGAATTTGGCTACAGAAATATGTAAGTAGTTAAAATATTTTAAAATGAATAATGAAAGGGTCACGACAGAATCTTTTTTAACCATGTCTGTATTTCCAATTTTGGTTACAGATTTCTGAAGTCAAGATCTGTTCTGCTTTTAAAGCAGTCATATTGCAGGAGTTAACACTAGGACAAGCGTTCTATCTGAAAATAACAATTCTCCCTGGTGACAGCGTCATTAAATTGCCTGTCAGCCACTGATGATTGAACTCCACCCATGCCTCAGGCCAGATCCTGTTTACAGCTCTCACTAATTCCATACAGTAGTTGCAACAACTATCATTTTATCAGTGCATCAAGAATATCTGATACAATGTATTCTCTCATGATTACAGCATACTGCATCATAAATGTGCCTACTGTTTAAACATAAATCTCCAATATAGTCATAAAACACAATGTTAGTGCATAGCAGTAAATAAACAAGGCAACACATGATATTTACCATCAAGTTTTCTTTCTTACACGTAAACTTGCAGTGAAATGATCCTATTCAATACTATATCATGACGATGGCAGAGACACATTGACTATCAGATTGAAGCAGCTGGTGTGACATCACAATTTGCTACACAGCCTGGGTGTCACTGCTATATGCTATTTGTTGGAAATCTAATGGAATTTCCTATTTTGTGTATCAAAATATTGGAAAAAATGTGAAACTGCGATACACTGGTCAAGTCTTATCTCGCACACTGTGTTGAGTATGTTATATAAGGGTAGAAATGGATATGCTTGTGTATCGTATCCAGTATCTACACGTATCTTCCGTAATTTTTGGCATAAAGTGTCATATTAAGACAAAATGTATCATTATCTTCCTATTAAATAATCATCTTCATCATCATTTAGTCAAGACACCAAATCATGTTTCCAGACATGCTTTTTTTTATTTATTAAAAAAACAAAACAAAACAAAACGTGATTGAGGTTATGGTATGCAGGAAGTAAAATTTCTCAACCAGGATCATGAAAACTCTCCCTGCACTCGACACCTCCGCAATCTAAGCTCTATTTCCACAATGTGGCAAGTTTTTAAAGTGTTACTGTCTACTGTGGAATCCTTGTTATGATATTGTCATTGTGAACACCCACATAATGCCTTGTGTTGGATGTGCTTTCCAGAACCAACAATCAAAATGCTGTTACAATCCAATTGAAATAAATGTATGGATACATAACAAACATTCTGACTTTGATACAATGTAAATTTAGATCTCAGTACACAGCTTTGCAGACCTTATACACAGCCAGGCCAGTCAATTATCATCCATCTACTCAAAGTGAACATTAGCTGAAATCCCAGGTTCTTCACACATGTGCCTGCTGTGCCATCTGAAAAGAAAGTGGCATTACCTAATCACAATCTGAAAAGAAAGTGACATCATCTAACTGTCACCCTGATGACTGGCATCTCTTTTCACATAGTAGTTTTCTTTTCATAGTAGCCCCTCACTTGAGAGACTACCCGCTGATCACATGTTAGGTGGTTTTTCAACACTGGAGTTCTCATATTATGGGGTACAATAATATTGAATGAATGGGATTTGTGGTTTAAATTTACAGTGGTCCCCCTCTTATAAGGCTACCCCAAATGCAGCCAAAAAGTGGCCTTATAAAAGGGGTAGCCTCTCTTTAAGGGGGAAAATATAATGAAAATACCATACTTTCTGCACATGAATGCTGGCTTTTCAAGAGGGGTGGCCTCCAGTGAGAGGGGCCTTATAAGAGGGGGACCACTGTAGTGGTATGTTAAGAGAGGCTGGCATCATTAGCAGGGACTGTGAAAACAGTTACCACTGTATTTCTAAGCAAGTGAACTGTGAAGCTACTGTGCTTAGGTGACCTGATCATCCTTGTGACAACATCAAAGTGTCACTGTTTCACCCATTCCTGCCCAGCGTATCACTTAGTCAATAGCTTTCACTTGCACAGGCTGGGTGCATTGTGACCTTGAAAATGAGGTGAAGCTCATCAAAATTTAATCCTGTCAAGAAATATATGTCGACGTACAATTGCAGTAAATTTGAGTTAAATGCAGCCTGTAAAACATGAAATATTTTGCTCCCAAGGATTGTACAACTGAGAATTGGACAAGACAGAAACTGTATACCCCAAAACTTTGTGAAAATAAGATTCTGGCAAATTCGCTGGGCTCATTAAACAACTAACTAGTACGTACAACATGACCACACAACACCCTGCTGACATAGGGCAACTCTGCAGCATGACAGTTTGTGACAAAAAATATATTCAACATCCTGCATCATTTAAAGATTTTTTTTTATAAAAACGTTTATGAACAAAAAAGCAAAACAAACCAAAAAAAAAAAAAAAAAACAACCCATCAGGAAAGATAAGGAGCCAAAAAGTCGGACACAAAATTGTGCACAAGTTAAAGACAATGTCTGCAATGACTTGACTGGTGGTAAGTACTAATCTTGAGCCATGCTCGTGTGTACAGCTTTATGTCATTGTTAAAGTCATACAACTGGCAGTAATGACCTTTGTTTAGTCTTACTAAAGGTGGAGATGATGTTACAAAAGGTGTACACTGGGGCTTTTCCTTCGAGACATGTGGTCCAGCCTGTTGATAATGGTTTTTCAAAATACAGTGGTCACTCCTTTGAGATACCGCCCCTAGTGCCACCCAAAAGGCGGTCACATAAAGCAAGCGGTCTCTCAAAGGAGATATAAATAACATAAAAAGTACTGAAGAAAGACCTAACAATTGTGGTCTTTCAAAAGTGGGTGGGACCCCAAAGAGGTGGTCTTTCAAAGCAGGGATCACTGCAATTCAAGTCTTCAAAGCGCCCTCTTGTGTTTACTGTGTGTGCTTTTCCAATGTTTAAATTTCTTTCTTTATGCTGGACAGAAAGAAACATCAAGTTAAGAGCTTTCCTTGGTGAGCTCTCAGCACCTTGCAGAAGCCGCCCACCCAGACCACTGTCTTTGTTCCCCACCCGGACCACTGTCTTTGTTCCCCACCCGGACCACTGTCTTTGTTCCCCACCCGGACCACTGTCTTTGTTCCCCACCCGGACCACTCTTTGTTCCCCATCCGGACCACTGTCTTTGTTCCCCACCCGGACCACTGTCTTTGTTCCCCACCCGGACCACTGTCTTTGTTCCCCACCCGGACCACTGTCTTTGTTCCCCACCCGGACCACTGTCTTTGTTCCCCACCCGGACCACTGTCTTTGTTCCCCACCCGGACCACTCTCTTTGTTCCCCACCCGGACCACTCTCTTTGTTCCCCACCCGGACCACTCTCTTTGTTCCCCACCCGGACCACTGTCTTTGTTCTCCCTGTCTCTCAATATACACATGGCCCGAACTCAAATGAAAGACCTTAAGCCAAACCTCAGTCAACTGAACCCACCTACACAATCTTACCTCATCATTGTCTGTTCTATACAAATAACATTTCTTCTCACATCAGGGCCAGAATTTCAGCGAGAATCCAAGAATCCATTCTTGTAATGATTCTCCTAAACTTATCTTTCTTTAAAAAGAAAACTAATTGACAAAAATCCAAATACACTCGCAAAATTCTGCGAAATTCTGGCTCAGCACATATATTTATCTTAGATTATAATGTGAATCATATAGTACACTGTTTTAAATTGCTTATGAAGAGACTCCCTTATCAATGGAGCGTCATGCTAACTGGCCATTTTTCTAACATTATGTTACACCTCCTTGTTTCTAATAGCTCTTGAAACTCTTTCACCACCACATTTTTAACTGAGTCAACAGCTTTCCGTGGTGCGCAATGAGCATAAACTACACAGAGGAAAGCTATTGACCTAAACTATTATATATTCTATGTAACTACAGGCATGCTGCTACTTGATTGATAGGTCTTTTTACAAGGAACATGAATCTAGCACCCTTAGTATAAGCTAGAGCAGTTTGTTTTTAGAAATTCGACCTAAGTGACAGTTGGCACGGAGAGTTCAGCCAGGTGGGCAACATTATGGCTGTTTAATGCAATGGATGAGGGGAATCAAAATTATAGGGGCAATGATTTTATAAAAACTACTAAGGACTACTTTGACCATTAGTCAAATTCCCATGTTTCTTGAATTTGGCTTAGTTGTCAGCCATTTTTATCAACATTTTCACATTAGCACATTGAGTATGCAGCAGGGGAGGGGGTCAAGATCAATGTATATTTTTAGCTACTTTTGAAAATGTTTATCAATATTGAGCCAAAAATTAACACTTTCAGAGTACTCTTTTGGGGGGGGGGGCGGAGATGGGCTTACAAGAAAGAGTACGCTGTGTACACTTAAGCAAATGTTGAAAATTTTGGTGGACCCCTTAGGATATGTGCAAATGGCTCAAAAATTTTGAATGAATTGATTACTTTATAATAGCACCAAGACAAAATCTTCGTTAATTACGCATATATTTCTAATTTTGGTTATCGATTTTCGAAGTCTAGATCTGTCCCTGAACAGAATAAACTTATGAAAGTACAAAACAGAAAATATCTGATTTCCATAATTCTTTAATATTGTTTATGTGGTGGACTTAAGTTCACTCAAGTGGTCCCTGTACTGATAGAGCACTATAACTTGAGACAATTTTGTCAGGAAACCATAATGGATAGGTATTAACTCTTACAGAGCCAATTTAGAGACTGAGTCAACAGCTTTCCTTGGGGCACTTTCCGCGCAACGCGCGGAAAGTGCCCCAAGGAAAGCTGTTGACCTGGACCAAATTTTTCACTGGGAACATAGGCATGCTGGTACTTGAATGAAAGGTCTTTTAATGGGGAATATGAATCTGGAATCATTACAGTAATCCAGCTTCATCAGCACAGCTTAAGCCGTGACTGGCACTCAAAGGGTTAAAACAATACAGGAACAACTGACAGAATATTGTGTATTTCAGTTAACTTGTGACCGCGTCTCAAATGTCATCAGTATAAGTTCAATACATGTATTTAATACATAGAGAAACTTAACAAACCTAATTCTGTAAGCCCACGTACCGTTTGAACACTATCAAGTCCGATATTCTAAGAGCAAAGTCCTATTCCGTACCATTCACTGAAAAACTGTATTGTTCTAAATCATAATAGCAAATTAATTTATGAAAGGAACAAATCATATTCATAAAATTTGAAATTTAGAAGAAAGTTTTAGGCATTATTAGCCTTTAAAAAATCGGGTCATCAGCGGGGAACCAGCGCAAGACTTGTTTCGGTGCCATTAATCCCCGGACAAGTCATTCTGCTAACTGGCGGCACCATGTTTGCATTTCCAATACAAACATCCCGAGCTGATGTATTAGAAAATTACGGTATAAGCGAATATGATGTTCCTTAGTTGATAGGCCTACTTAAAAACGTAGCCCACATGACATAAATATGATAAAACTACACCTAACACTCATGATTAGGCCTAGCAAAAATGAATAATAAAATAATAAACCATCCCACACTTACCTATATATCATGCTCCATAAGCCCGAAGCCACCTTAAATGACCAGTATTAATGAATTATAAAATATAGAGAAAACCAGAGCCATGCCCAGGGGGCATGAATGTCTCGCCAGCATTCAGTAGCAATGTAATTGTAAGACCAAACATTATAATGGTATTTAGTAGATGTTGAATGTATCAAGTAAATCTCAATATATTTACTCAGAATATACCACTTTCTTTTTTTTTTTTTAAACAAAATGGCCAATAAAGTATATAACATCTTAATACAAATCAGAGCTTGACATGCCAGTTTCAAGCTTCGTAGTGATAGATGTCATGTAAAGCACTTAATACCCCTTGGCCAACATGACTTCATATGTTCAGTTACCTAAGTTTGACCTTCAAAGGACACTTCAAGATAAATTTAAGAACACCAAAAATAAAGCATAGGTACTTTGCTATTCATGTTAAATAATAACTAGGGACCTACAATCAACTATATCCAAGACACACAAGGAAAATAAGATTTGTCGAGTCAAAAGTAGGTCAAAGTCATCCACTTTCAAGAGATTTCTGACGTTTTGTAAGATGCAAAGCTAGTATAAATTTGGTGAACTTGGTTTGACTCTTGGCCATGAATAGCATTGTACATTCGAGGATGCAATGCATCGGACCTCCAAAGTAGGTCAAAAATACATCAAGGCCACCCACTTTCAATAGACTTCTAAAGCTTTCCTAAGAAGCAAAGGTGGTGTAAGTTTGGTAAACTTGGCTTGAATTCGTCAAAAGTTGCAGTGGTAACGCCACGTTTTGCATTTCACCCATGAAAATACATTTAGGTCGTTGAAATCAGTTGAGGTCATCCAATTTCAACAGGCTTCTGAAGCTTCTAAGTGTGACAGTGATGACCCTCATCTCTAGGGATGATTACAATGAATCATCCACCCAAGCATGAAAGCCTTTCCTAGTCTAGTTAGTGAAATAATGCCACTCAGAAGTTTTTCTCCAATGCTCAATCAAGCATAAAGTAATCAGTGAAGTGTGACAGTGATGACCCTCATCTCTAGGGATGATTACAATAAGTCATCCACCCAAATATGAAAGGCCTATGTAGTCTAGTTACTGAAATAATGCCACTCAGAAGTTTTTCTCCAATGCTCAATCAAGCATGAAGTAATCAATGAAGTGTGACAGTGATGACCCTCGTCTCTAGGGATGATTACATTAAATCATGTACCCAAATATGAAAGGCCTATGTAGTCTACTTACTGAAATAATGCCACTCCGAAGTTTTTCTCCAATGCTCAATCAAGCATGAAGGACTCAATGAAGTGTGACAGTGATGACCCTCGTCTCTAGGGATGATTACAATAAATCTTCCACTCAAATATGAAAGGCCTATGTAGTGTAGTTACTGAAATAATGCCACTCCGAAGTTTTTCTCCAATGCTCAATCAAGCATGAAGGAATCAATGAAGTGTGACAGTTATGACCCTCGTCTCTGGGGATGATTACAATAAATCATCCACCCAAATATGAAAGGCCTATGTAGTCTAGTTACTGAAATAATGCCACTCCGAAGTTTTTCTCCAATGCTCAATCATGCATGAAGTAATCAATGAAGTGTGACAGTGATGACCCTCGTCTCTAGGGATGATTACATTAAATCATGTACCCAAATATGAAAGGCCTATGTAGTCTAGTTACTGAAATAATGCCACTCCGAAGTTTTTCTCCAATGCTCAATGAAGCAAGAAGTAATCAATGAAGTGTAACATTGATGGCCCACATCTCTAGTGATGATTACAATCAATCATCCACCCAAGTATGATAGCCCTATCTGATCTAGTTAGTGAAATAATGCCACTCCGAAGTTTTTGGTTGACGGACGGACGGACTGACGGACGGACGGACGGACAGACGGACGGACGTCCGGAAAGTGACAGCTTTGTCTCGCAAACAGCTAACGCTGGCGAGACAATAACTTAAGTTTGCTTTCTTTCTTTTTTTTCACTCACTCTTTTGGTCACAGTGGCACAGTCTCATTTCACTGCCTTTCAGTTTGTTCATCACTCACTACTATAAACAGCTATATTTTTGCGTGTATAAATTTTCATGGTTTTTTGTATTTGTAACAATTCACTGTAGTTTTAATTTCACTGTTTTGGACATAATTCCAATTCGATGTTTAAATACTATTTCTGTGTTTTTATTTTCACGGTTTTGTGCCAGCAGTGAAAATAAAGCAATTTACAGTACTTTAGCAACTCAAGTCTGGTGCCCCTGACAGTGGTGGCCATGATAATGTACAGTGCGCTGTACAGATTCATTTACCGTGCAGCTCATTGACAGACACTGACAATAACTGCTTTATATTCAGGAGCACTAAAGTTAAATGAAGACACGTGTCATCTCTAGATTTTGTACGTCACCTTGAAACACACATGTCCATGGCATGTAGATGTGCGGTGAACCATGGCCATGCACATTTGGCACGCAGACAGGTCTTAGGATGCTGTGAATGACCACCGTCCCCAAATGACAATAATGAAAAGTTTATTGTCTGCTTGACCCACATATTACAATTACATGCTCTCCCTAGCACGGCATGTGGAATGGGGGAACACACATGGCTGGACTCTGACACGTCCTTTTTTAAGGTCTCTTCAGCCAGGTATCACAGGGTACGTGACTGTGTTGACACTCAGTGTCTTCAGAGGACCCTCATTTAATCAATCAATCAATCAATCAAATTGAATCAATAGATAAATACAACCGCTGGCAGGTGGAGCTTATATGAATCCCTTCTGTGCTACAGTTTTCATTGTCAAAAATTTTTTTTAAAAACCTTTGTAGTTTCATGTAAAACATGTCTTTTTTGCAGTTCTAACATAAAGGTCTTGATCCTTAAAAGATGATTATACCCAGAGCCACTGCTCCGGGCCGTGTCTGCCTCACAGATACAAAGGCAGGGTCTGCCACAAGCTACATTTCTTCTCACATGGTTAAGTCAGTCAGAGACAGTCCTTCCATGTTACACAATGTAATTTGTTCCAGAGTACACGTCAGTACATTGTTTGACCACTGTCAGCTGCACATTGATTGGCATATCCCCATCTGGTTATCTGACAGTGAGCTTAACCCTTTCCCCCTTGAATTGACACTTCAGTCAACAACTTTCCTTGGCATGAGTGGAGCACTAAGTGCCAAACTCATGCCAAGGAAAGTTGTTGACCTGGGGCATGTGATCTTGATAGGGTTCATCTACAATTCTCAGTCAAAACTGTTTTTCATTACTGTTGAAATTAGTTGAAAACACTGAAGCAGACGACATTTGACCACCAGCCGGTTTTTGCCGGCTTAAGGGGGAAAGGGTTAAATGACACATTTGACAACTAGAAAAGTGTCCCTGGGGTCCACACAGATATACCACCTGTCATTATTTATATGGAATAAAGATTAGGAAAGTCTTAGCAAGTGCCAGGAGCAGACACGTTTCTTTTTCTCTATTTCAAATTCCAACCCGATGGAAAAAAAAAAAAAAAATATTTATATGGTCACATGGAAACAATATTAAAGAGCTGTCATAACAAAAAAATGTAGCTGAAATGAACAAAAGTAAAATAAGATACAAGGCACATGGAGCTGCATGGAATTTGACAAACCTGGATTGGGCCTCTGTGCATTGTGGTAAGGCCAACACAGTGAAACCTGTCTTTAAAGACCACCTCTGAGAGGACCAAATTGTGGTCTCCCAAGACAGGTGGGCTTTCATAGGAGGTATAAATTAAAATAACAAGAAAAGCACTAAGCAAAGTAAATGAATGTTGAAAGGGATGTCTTCCAAGGCAGGTGGTCTCTCATTGGAGTGGTCTCTCAAGACAGGGACCACTGTATAAACATTTCTTGATTTCAGCTGATGATGCTGTTTGTCACATCTTTCAATTTTGACTGTCTGAAACTTTACTGCTGTCTCACAATTGCAAAGAGAACTGGAAGTGGGGCGGACAACGGTCATTTCAAATAAGTCTTGCGTGTCGTACAGACACGAGAGACAGAGACAAAAACAAACTGCCAGGTGGTCATCTTTATATTATGGATAACAATCCTGCCAAGTTTCATAACAGTACATCAAATACTTCTGGATATATGCAGGACACAAGATTCATGTCAGACACGGAATGGACAAGTTATTTTCAGTAAATCAAGGGTGTCATACACACACACAGACAAAGGTCACATCTTCACATACTAATTCAGGTACCGATGGGACTTAAAAAATATGTAGCCAAAATTGGAAATTTATAAGCATAATTTACAACAATTTTGTCGTGGTCTTTTAATAACCCATTTTAAGATATTAGAGTCATTCATACATTTCATTAGCCTCATTCAAAAAACATTAGCATAATTTGGCTAAATTAATAGTCATCCTGATCCTGTAGTTTCACAACTGTAGGTCAAATAGTTTTGGATATATGCACAACACAAGTTTTATGTCAGACATGGGGCCGACATCAGTAATTTTCAGTAAATCAAGGGAGTCACCTTTGCACACAGAGGCACTAACAAACAAAATCCATGAAAGGTGCACATCTTTATATCCATTAATAATCCTGTAAAGTTTCATAACTGTAGGTCAAGTAAAACATTGACCCAGTCTTGCTCGCACTAAGTCACAAAAACATATATAGGGCTTGAGGGGTCACTGGTAGCAGGGCAATAGCCAATGTACTGATAGTGAGCCAGCCATCTGGTGGCTGCGGTTGGAACCCTATGGATGCAACTAGTCTCATTCGGCAGCTTCACGGACTCACCAACAGTACTTTTGCCGTTGTCTGCTGGAACCCTATAGGACTATCAGTACTTTTGCCGTTGTCTGCTGGAACCCTATAGGACTATCAGTACTTTTGCCGTTGTTGGCTGGAACCCTTTACATACATCTGACTTAATTGGTGGGAGTGAGACTTGGCCCGTCTAGGCAAATAATTCTTAGAGATAAGCAAGACACAAATCTCATGTTGCATATTAAAATATTAATATTAAATTAAAGTACAATCTGATGTTGCTAGATGCTAGATCTATGCCCACCTCTCATGCTACAGCTGTCAGTACTGACACGAGTCATGGCTCTGAGACCTTGGCAGTTGGGTCACGGTGAAAACCAAATTCACTAAAATGCCTTGGGATTTGGGTCAAGGTCACCTGTCAAGGTCACCTATCTTCACACTTGTCCAAACCCTTATGCAGGACTACAAGCATGTAAAATATGAAAGGCCTATCTCAAAAACTTTTGAAGTTATCGTGTGAAAACCAAATTTGTCAAAATCCCTCTTTGACCTTTGGACTTGCATCAAGGTCACTCATCTTTAAATTTGCCTGAGACCTTCTGTTATTCCCACTTTAACTATGATATCCTTGTGCTCATGTGTTTTATGTACCTCTTGTTTCTAGGTCCGGTAAAATAATTTTATTAGGTATGTGTAGGTGCTACTTCACTGCACCTCTCATATGTCTCATCTTCAATCCATACTCTGCGGATTACTATTCTTTCATTGTTTGTCTGGCTTCATCATACGACAATCTGTAATTTATTTCTCAATATTTTTTTAAAGATTAATATGAATGTTTGGGAAATTATTAGAATGTTGCTGCCACTGGTCACAATGTTAAATTTATTAGCTTGTTTACCTCATTGTTAAGGACCGAATAACTATAAAGTAGGATTAGATATCCGTATGTGCTACTGCATGTGCCATGTACTTGACCAAGTTGAGTTGTGGAGGTAGGCCTAAGCCTTGTGCAGTATGGAAGGCCCATGTCAATTTTTTTTCAGCTTACGGCATGAAAACCAAATTCACTAAAATGGCTCTGTGACCTTGAGATATGAGTCAAGGTCGCTCATCTTCAAATTCATCCGAGAGCTTATGCAGGACCATATGTATATGCAAAATGATAGGCCTATATCAGAAACTTTTCAACTTACAGTGTGAAAACCAAATTCACTAAAATGGTTCTACAACCTTGGAAATTGGTCAGGGTCACCGATCTTTTTATCAGATTAAATTTTGCTAATTCTACAAGTGGAGGGACATGTAATGCTAGCATGGGAGTTAGCATTACATGTCCCTATTTCACGGAATGTGTCAAATATGCAGATACATGTCGGGTTGGTTCAAAGCCTAGCATGCGGTTGAATTGGCACAGAGAGCCAGGGGTCAGGATGAGGCAATGTTTCTAATTACCAGAGAATTGAAGGATTACATAGACATTTTTAACCACAAAGACTTTTGCTGCATGATATCCCATACAGTTTGGTTCTTCTGCAGTGCATCCCTGGGGATGCAGAGCTGAAATCCCCAACACTTTTGATGTGTCCGGGGTGCACAGTGGTGTCTATTGTAAAATGCTGTGGCACCTACCTCACAAGCATAAAGCTTGAACCGTAACCCCAGCTGCTTATAGTCGATAACATTCCTCCCTCGCAGTCGTTGGTTGCTGCATTCAAAGTCATTCACAGCTTTCTGGAAGCTTAAAAGACAAAGAAAAAGTGTCGGATCAGGAGTAAAGTTCTACCCAGAACTGAGTAACAATAATCAATGATGTTGATGAGCAAATCAACTTTTGGATAAGGTTAGGGCACTGCTGATGCTCAGTGTTTTACCACCGTTAGTCTTTCTCAACATGTTTTATTCAGCGTCCTTTTCTACAGTGCTTAATAACCTTGAAAAACAGTCAAGGTCACTAATAATTCTGCTAAGTTTGACTACTGACCTTATGCATAACTGTTGTAAATATGATTGTTCCATCTCAATTTATTATCACAAAAGTGAATTGGACGTGTTTTTTGATACCTATTTTAGTAGTTTCAATTTATACCACCAGGGCTACATGGCACCATGACTTCACAGGAAATCAGAATCTTGACTGTAAAATATTCCTGTAATGGTACATAGATATATATGTCCACAAGTTCAGACGTAATGCATCACAAAAAATACTTTCATCAAAATTCATTTCCTTTACAAGTGACCTTGAGAAAGTAGGCCAAGGTCATCCAAATTATGCAGTACCAACCTTCTACATATGACATTAATTGTGTTATATCTGGTGTCATTAACCTTACTCCTTCTAAAGAAACTGGATTTAGTTTTCTTTATTGAGGATAAGCTCATGGTTAGCTACATCTTCTACAAAATCTTGAATAAACAAATAATTATAGCTCATAGTTACCCCCATAAAGTATATATTTCTGAAAAGTAAACTTGCCTTGGAGTCAATTGACACTAATGTCAATTACATACTTTGATATGTGTTTATGCAGCAATTATGCAAATACAGCATTTCTATTTTTTCAATAATGTTGATTCAACTTTTTAGTTATGGTACTATATAAAAAATTATTTGCAAAAATGATCTAACATGTATCCTCAAAAGCGTGTTTTGTTTTTCCAGTGTTTTGTGCCTTTAGTGAGCTGTACTGGTCTGAAGTTGAAGTGATGACACTCCATTTACACATCAAAGGATTTCAACTTTCCTCAAGTATTGTGAAAGAACCAGGCCTCATACAAAAAATCTGAGACCCACTTTTCTAGTTCAACTCTTTTGGATGACATTAGCAAAAACTACATGTTCTTTCAAGGAAAACTGTGGAAGATGATTATGTAATTTTGGATGTTGTTGTGAAACTGATTGTGAAATGAGTTCAAATGTCCAGTCGTCTATGATTCTTGAAGGGATTACAGACACTTACTCCAGATATTTCCAGTTTGACAACTCTAGAATCTGTCAGCATTGTTTGTTTCTTGACTACTATGAAATCATTGATTAATCAAACTTAAAAGGAACGTAGTTTATGATATTTTTTAAAGAAAATTTTGAGTTCTGCGTCAGACTCAGCATGTGCTGTCACAAGCCTAATTTCATCACCGGCCCGCTATTTGGTTCAATTGTATTTGTGTCTTTTTGCCCAGAACCACTTCCTAGTAGTCAATATCCTATTCCGCAGTTCGAACTCTTTACTCTCCATAAGCTAACCTGTCCCTGTCTAACCTGTATATATATGGAATTACTATTGTCTATATTGCACACGTTCCTCTGTAAAATTTTGACATAGGCTGTATCAGCCCAAATAAATTAAAGGGTCTTCAATGCTTTAAATGGCAGGCTCATCAGTATGATTGACAACTTCGCTGTGGGGTAATCACTGGCTGGTGAAGGAGAAAAATATATGGAGGCCAGCATGGGAAATTCGTCAGTTTGGGTTACATTGATCCGAAGATATCTAAGCCTGACAAAAATCTGCACAACCCGCAGGCATGATTTTGGTCAGTCAAAAGTTGGAAAATGCCCGTACCTGTATATAACGCGCTGATGAAAAATACATTAGAACAAGGGCCAAGTACACACCAAGCACTGACCATACATCAGCCTCAAACCAGGCATTTTCAAAAAAATCAATGTTTAGTCCATAAAATAATCAATGTTCTCCACCCCCCCCCTTTTCTTCATTATGGTCCACAACAAACTTGTGCAATGGAAAAGCCCGGGAAACTGAACAGTGCTTCGCTGGTGGAGATAATCAATTTATACCAAGCCTCCCCCCCCCCCAAAAAAAACAGTGAAAATTGCAACCCAGCCAAACTTAAGGTTTGCATTAATTTCTTGGAAGTTTTGATGTGTTGGTTATAATCATCATCTTGGGTGCAATATACAAAAATGGCGGCTCAGTTACTTGTAGACAAGACACTAAAGTTTTAACACAAAGAAACAATCGTAGTAAAGTTGTTTACAAGCTATGGTTTGGTCACAAAGAGTACGAGAAAAGTATATATTTATATACACATTTTGTGATGAAACATGCTAGTCGTGAGTGTTTTTCAGGACTATTTCAATGAATGTATCATTATCGCCCAATTGCCCATCCACCGCAAACTACATGTAGGACGATTCAAACTGGCAAACATGTGGCTGGAGAGAATGTTCTAGACCTGTGTGCCTGTTAAAAAGCATGCACCAGGACATCATGAAAATAAATTTGGTGCTAAATGAGTGCATTAACTATGGGGAATTACAAATGATAGATCAATGCTGAAGGTCCCAGTAACTAAATCACTCTAAATGCTGACTTCTGGGGGCGGGGCTTAGTGGCATGATACGTCAATATGCAAAGCCAAAGCGTAACACCAGTGTTTCCGTTAACCCCAAATAGGGGGTAAATTACCCTTTCAAAACCTGATATACCCTCTGAGAAAATTCTAAAGGGTCACAAGTCTTGTTGATTTACATGTGAAATTTGTAAAAATCAGTCATCTGCCAGGAATTTCTCTTCAAGATTGTGACCAACTGAAAAAAATCCTGACGGAGACACTGAATATGTAGACATGGATATGTCATGTTGTGCTAAATTCACTTTTTGAAATTAACGAATGAAATGATCATGTATAGTCAAATTTTAATATGGATGTATACGCAAACAATTTTTGGTGTGTGGAAAAGGTGTTTCTTGGATTTGGCAACCAGCAGCAAGAGCTCCATGCCCTGTGGCACAGGGACCTTGTCAACTTGTCAGGACTTGGAAGTTTGAGGCGGCGGCACATAACCTGGAAATTACTCCATCTATTCGAGTCTAGATTTGAATACCCCCTAGATCATATGAGGACATGATTGATTTGATGATAGGAAATAATATAACAGTAATTAACCATTTGTACTTTGTAATGTGAATCTTTGATAACCCGGATCAATCTTTTTGGGGGTGAAGAGAAAATGGGTTATGCCACTGCAAAACTGCAAGTGCTGTGCACGAACGAAACGATCGTTCGCACAATTTGTGCAGCCCTGTAGTGTACAAGTTTGTTTACACCTTCCACAAGCTACATTTCCTCCAAGTTTTAGCACAATCTGACTAAAAGTTTTGGAGGTGAAGTGAAAGTCACTTTTAGTTTTGGCATAAATCCCCACATATTTTTCTTCTTTTTTTCCAGGCCATAGGTCTCACAGATGAAACTAGGAGTTGAGAAATCTAATCAGTTATTCAATACATCAATGACACCTGTATCTTTCAGGACCATAGATCTACTTTCACATGTTGTGTTGAATTAGTGCAAATTTGAGACATTTGCCAATGCAATGAAAGTGACATGATGAACCAATATTTTATTAGAAATGCTCCCTGCAGTAAACAGGTCTTGTCCAATTTTATAAAGACAGAGTGGACGTACACACACACACACAGACACACACACACAAAATAAAAAACCCAAAAGTTCTACCAATGATTACCTTTTCTTGCTAAAATGCACAATTCCTCTTTGGAAGTAACCCACTGCCATGTGATTGTCCTTTGTGACAGCTTCTGTCAGTGCCTATGGGAAAATAAAATACAAACTGTGCACGGCAAGTATACTTTGACATCAGTTTACCACCACTGAACATTATTGGCCATGATGCTAGTATTAGTAATACAGTCAAACCTCATTATAACCACACTCACATATTTGATATATTCATCATAATGACTCAAGTTTGGAATGGCAAAAGTTCATTTTCTTTGTTATTTGATTCATTTATCTGACATATTCAGTTATCTGCCACATTTCTAAGGGAACAAATGGTGTCATTATAACGAGTTTTCACTGTACATACCACCTTGGACATGTACACAGTTTTTGTCCGACTTTCAAATAATGGAGTAAATAGCAGGGGACTATGGGGAGAAATGGAGGCTGGAATACAGTGAGAAAAAGAGCAAGGTGATGGTTCTGGGTCGATTGCAGAGACAGGGAGAGAAAGTTCGAGGTTCCAGAAGGGCTTAAGGTCATTCAGATAGGAGAGGTAGAGGATTAGGCTACATGAATACATGGAAGTGAACTTTAAAGCTACATGTAAAGGGATGTTTTGATACCATGTTGATAAAATCATGAAAAAGGCCCAACAGAACAAAAGACATGATTAGGCTGACAGCACCTAATAATTTCAATACAGCATTCATAAGGTGCTTTGGGAGACCAGGTAATTAATCTCAAGAAGCAGAAACAGAAGTGGACTGAGGGGAGTGGTGGGAAGTGCCAAATATTTAGAGAAGATGTATATCAGACTATGGATCATTTGCTTTTGTGTTGAGAATACCAGCACTACAGAGACCAGACTATTTTCCAAGAGAAAGAGGAGATTTGTAGGAACCTAGAACAAGTTTGTTCGGTGGAAGTATAATCATGCCAAGTTTGGAGTTTCTGCATAAAATAGTTTTCAAATGAAATGTCAGACAAATTTGCCTGTTCACTTAGAAAGAAAGTACTAGAAAAGAAGGTCTGCTTCAAAGCAAATCTGTCTGTGTGCCTTCAAAAGCTGTTACTATTAAACAGTACGACTTTTGTCCTTTGGTACTTCACATTTCATTAAGTTTATGGCTGGATGAAAATTTTAAAGTCCAAATGACCTTGACCTTTGACCTTTACAGGTCACATGTAAATTGCAAAAATTAACAGTTTACAATACCCACAATTTAAGTCCAACATGATTAGAATTGGGTGGAAATTGGCCATGTTATGGCCGGGTGAAACTGTCAAAGGTCCAAATGACATTGACCTTTAGGGGTCATTTGTAAGTTTCAAAATGTGCAGTGCTACAATAGCTACAATTTGAGCCCAACATGATCAAAATTGGATATTTATAAATTGACTAAGTTATGGCTAGAAGAAAACCAACATCCAAAGTGGCCTTTGACCTTGAAATGACCTTTGGCCTTGAGATGACCTCTACCTGAAGCAGACCTTGACCTTTAAAATGACATTTGACCTAACATTGGCCCTTGACCTTTTCATGACCTTTGACCTTGACATTTGAGATGACCTTTGCCTTGATATAATCAAACTCCTATACACTCGGAACCACATCGATTATAGTATATAAGATATTGAAGATTTAAAACTTTAATTAGCCCTCATTTGCATAATTTTAAAAAGCATGACCTCTCATTATAAAAAAGCGAGACTTCATCGAAAGAAATATAATTCTGCCATGTTTGGAGTTTCTACCTATAATACTTTTCAAATGAAATGTCAGACAAATTTGCCTGTAAAGAAAGAAAGAAGAAATAAAGAATGCCTAGAAAAACAATATGTCTGTGTTAGCACACAGATATAATAAAGAATTCCTAGGAAAACAGCATTTCCGTGTTGGCATACAGACATAACTAACTGCAAAAGTACTGTATTTTCATTTATTTTGTTCAGTGACATGATACACAGGATGGTAAATTGGGACCTATTTTCTGCTGCATAGGTCAATTAACGAGAGAGGTGTGTGCCCACATGTGAAACAAAATGGCTGGTATGGCCTGTGCATTGATTGGCAAAACCATTTAAAATGAAGGTAATGGAATAAATAGGACTGTAATAAATATTTTAAGTATGTGAAACAAAAAGATTATGGTTCATAGCTGCACTTCAACGCGGAATACAGAACCCCCGGGGGGGGGGGGGGGGGGGTTGGCTACTCCCTATACCATGCGTAATATGGGGATGTGCCGCTCTGAAGGGGGCCTTTTTGCCCGTACTTTCCCTAACAAAGGTCCATAAACTTTTCTGAGACCCCTAAGCAAGGTCACTGATAAAATCAAAGGGCCCTTATCAAGACCAGACAATATATGCTCCAGCCCCGTGAACAGGGCACATGCTGTGAAAGCCCTAATGAAGGGTCATTCTGAAAAACTTGAGCTGCACACCCTCACCTAAAAAGTAGGGAGTGCCCCCCCCCCCCCCCCCCCCCGGTACAGACATAACTATGGGAGATAAATGTCTGCAAAGCACAAAAATGTAGGGGGCAATGTTGCCGAGGCGCTCACATCCACTGCGGGCATGCCTTACCAATGTGATGGAAAAAGTAAGAAAACGCCCCCCCTCCCCCTGCAAAACATTAAAATGGATTGAATATTCAATCATTTTCACCGTTATAATTGTGGGCACTGTGGCCAGGCATGTGGCCACATTTTTGGGCCAGTCTTTTTAGTATCTTTAGTATTACCGGTATAGAATAAATGTTAACTATGCATGTGGCCACATTTACAAACAGTTAAAAAACCATTAGGAAAAACCCTGTGTAACGGGTTATCGCCATCGCGTCTTCCTCTAATAATTGTCTTTGGCGCTCCACTTGTTTGCCGTGGTCTTGAAAAGGAGGCCAAGAAATCAACACCTATCCCACAATAGCATCTTGCGCTCGGCATGCCCACAGTCCCTGTCTATGTTGCCATAGACAAAGCCGTGGGAGCCCTAATAGCTGTAAGCGTGAGTGAACCAACAGGAAATCGCGACCCCGGTACCAACTGTATACAAACTGCTCGGATACTTTTTTACTTATTTATACCAGTCAAGTCTAGTTCGTTTTTAAAAGGAAACTTGTTCCACAGCTGTTTAAAATTGATATATTTTACATCATTAGCTAGGTATGTCTTTGTTGATCTCAAATACATTTGGATGTAATGATAACAATAATAATAATAATATGGTGGCTCTCCGCCTGTCTGCCGCGGTCCTGTGTCACTCTGGGACACAGGTGGCCAAGCCTAAAAAAAACAGGAAAAAAAAACATCCATCTCACACCCTATCCCCGCCTTTAAGGCTCAGGCTTTTCCCATGGGAGCCCCCATGAGAGCCCTTTTTTTTTTTTTTTGCTTATAAGGGCCTCCACCATTCCCATTCCTTCCCCTCCCTGTACTCTGGGATTCTAATTTAACCTGTTGCCTTCTAACTCTGTTATTTCATTCCTTTTTTTCCCAGCATCCGTAATGTAGATTGTTATAAAATAAAATACATCCAAAGATATACATGTATGTTTTTTTTTCTACTTGTAGATCCAGCTGTTTCTGTACAATAAACTATTAATTTATCAAACTCCCGTAATTTTACTTTTTATCTCCCGGATTTTAAGTTTGGCAGGTTGGCAACACTGTATTTACCTCGATAGCGTCCTGTGACCGGCCCATGGCCATATTGACGCAGCCGATGTTGAAGAGAATCTTGGCTGACACCTCAGGAACTCCCCGCAGTTTTCGGAGCGCTTCCTCAAACTCCCCGCCATCGCAAGCACTGACCGCTTCATCCCACAGTGTTAATGTCTCTATCAACGACATTATGTTACATGGCACTTTCAACACTTGAACATCAACTACATGTCAGTTTCATCAAGTCAGTTTCACAGAGTTAAAACATATTAAAACGAAGCTGTTGTCTGCACCGCGGCGTTTAAAGGCGCCCAATCGGGTCAAGCAGCCGTATTTTTCTGTGACCCGGAAGTATTTGCAAAAAAGGATCTTGACGAAACGGAAAGGATTGAACGAAACAAAAGGGAGCAACCATTATTGGGATATAAATGACACGTTCAAGATGCCGAATAATAATAATAATGATGATGATGATGATGATGATGATGATAATAGTAAGAATAGTGATGATGATGATGATGATGATGATGATGATGATGATGATGATGATGATGATGATGATGATGATGATGACATTTCAGCTGTTGATTTTAATTTAACCTCTAACTACAGTACCAATAAGCAAGTACAATTCAAGGCTATCTCAGGCCAAGCTACTCGAGACTTTCTTGAAGAGTTTAAGAGTACAGACTGTGAAACTGTTTTTGACAACAATATTCATGCTAATCCACAAATAACACATGACCAGGAATTTGCAATCAAATCAGATGAAATGATTGATAAATACCTTCGCCTGAAAAAGAAAAAAAATTGATAAAAACAAACATGAATAAAACAAAAACAAAATAGATTAATCGAGTATCTTTGGCAAGTCTGGAATCTCTTTGCTGTCATTGTTGGGTTTATGGATCATTTTTTTCTGTACTATTTGATTAAAATGGAACAGAGAGATACCCTGTACAAAAAAAGTTCATTCTATCGCACCAGACAGTGCTAGGTATGATGTTCATAACAGAGGACTTCAAGAATGTTCTCTTGATGTCCGCTTTATGATTAGAAGGGCAAAATCTGATCATTATTAAACAGTGTTTAATAAATACAGGAATGATATTAAAATACATGGAAAACTATTAAAGATATCCTCAATAAATCTAATACCCACAAAAAGCTAATACCCACAAAGAAATCACTAAGTACTTCAATGTGGATGTCAAACGTATAAGAGACACAGAGAGCATAGCAACATATTTTAATGACTTTTTTGTTGTCAATATTGGCCCATCGTTAGCTGAGGAAATAGATACCCAAGGGAAAAATCTTTTTCAATCTTATTTGCAAAATATTAACGTTTATTCCACCTTCCAATTCACTCATGTTGAGGAAGAACGAATTAAGAAAGTGATAGGTAAACTAAATCCATCAAGAAGCGCTGGAGTAGATAACATATCTTTAATTCTTCTCAAATGGTGCTCTGAAGATACCAGTAAGCCCGTAACTGCTATAATTAACCAGTTATTAAAAATGGGGTCTTGCAAACAGAAAATTGCTAAAGTAATCCCGATATATAAAAAAGATGATCAACATGACTTCAATAATCATAGACCCATATCTCTCCTTCCATCCATCTTTAAAGTATTTGAAAGAATTGTCCATATGCAATTATTCCAATACTTCACAGATGATAGCTTCTGTTACAATCATCGGGATGGTTTTAGAAAGAATCGCTCAACAGAAACTGCTGTTTTAGAACTAATAGACAGGACACATGCAAATCTTGGGGAAAAGAAACTGCCAATTGCCTTTTTCTTAGACTTTTCTAAGGCATTCGATACTATTGGTCATAAAATACTTTAAAAAACTTGAATACTATGGAATTCCAAATGAAGAACTTCAGTGGTTCAATAGCTACTTAAATAATAGATCTCAATTTGTCGAACTAAATAATATGAAATCCGTAACACTAAAAAAATACCTACTGGAGTCCCTCAACGTTCTATTGCGGTCCTCTTTTGTTCTTTATTCATATCAACAACCTGTCCAAAGCCAGCAATTTTGGCTCAATTATGTATGCTGACGACACAAGCATATTAAGCACCATATGTAACTATGAAACAACACCCCCATCTTCACTAACCGAAAAAGTAAATAAACAGTTAGCTAAAGTATGTGACTGGCTCGCTGTGAACAAACTATCTCTGAATGTAAATAAATCAAAATATATGATATGTCATACAAAACTGAAACACTTACCTCCTCATCAATTACCATGTGTAATAATAAATACAAACGAATAATTCGGTGTCACAGCAAGCCTTGTCAGTGGTCAGTAGTATCACCACCCCACCCCCAGCCCAAATATTCCATAGTAACTCCATCAAGAAAAAGCACGAGAGGCCCGTGTTGTAGAAATATCCTCCACTTGGTGGATATCCTGCAGTTATACCACCCCACTTACCTTTCAGAACAAGAAACGCATAAATGACCAAAGTTCTGGACATTGTTCATGCAATGTGTCAAGTATGTTGCCTTCGACATATTGCATGAACAATGTCCAGAGCTTATGCCCATAGCACAGAAACAGCACTTTTACGTGTGCAAAACGACTAACTTGAGAGTGTTGACTCCAAATCAAGTGGTGGAGCAATATTAGTCCTGCTGGATCTCTCAGCTGCTTTCGACACCATTGATCATGATATCGTACTTAAAACCTTAAGAAAACAGATGGGTGTCACTGGAAGCGTTTTAGACTGGATACGCTCTTACCTGAGTGACAGATATCAAGTTGTCAACATCCAAGGCTCTTCATCTGAGAAACACCAGCTAAAGTATGGCGTACCACAAGGCTCTGCAGTAGGACCCGTACTTTTCAGTGTTTACACCAGACTCTTGAGTAATCTATTAGAGCAACTGGGCCTTCGTTTCCATATCTACGCAGATGATACTCAGATCTGTATGACCTTTAAACCAGCTTCTAAATCTTCACTTCATGAAACCATTGCCTTATTAGAACGTGTAATCATCAAGGCGTGGATGCAACAACATTTTCTATGCCTAAATGAAGACAAGACATATGTCCTAATCATTACAACCAAATATCATCCGTCTAGGGTTGGTGACATATCCATCCAGATGGGAGATTGTAATGTTACTCCTAACTCTAGTGCCCGCAACCTTGGCATTATATTTGACTCTACGTTCTCAACGGAGAAACATAGAAATGCTGTATGCAAACAAGCATACCATCAGTTACGAAATATTCGGCTTATTAGACCATGCCTTGATTTCCAATCAGCAGAAACCATAATTCATGCATTTGTCTCCTCTCGTTTGGATTATTGTATTTCTCTTTTGAGTAGCTTAACGGACTGTCAACTAAAAAAGCTACAGAGATTACAAAGCACTGCTGCTTGAATACTAACCGGCACTAAAAGACGTGAACATATTACTCCAGTACTGGCAAGATTGCACTGGTTGCCAGTTAAGTACAGGATTCAGTTTAAAATTTTAGTTTTCACATACAAATGCCTGAATAATGATGCACCTGCGTATCTTACCGAACTCATTTCCCCATATACCCGTACTCGTTCCATTCAATCTGCTGACAACCACCGTTTGACTACCTCATGTTCTAGACTTGAAGCATTCGGACCCAGAGCTTTTAGCAAAGCAGCCCCTAAACTGTGGAATGCCCTTCCCTTTCATGTACGAAATGCGGCCGATCTCCGTGCTTTTAAAAACCGCAATTAAAGACTCACTTTTACCAGAAAGTCTATGAGTAACGACCCAAGAAATGCTTTAGTGACTGTGATAGAGACAATATATTTTACATCTTGGTTTTTTAGTCAATGTGATATATTAAGCAAAGAAATTAGATTTTATTCGTCCAGTTTATTTTAGAGTTATATTGTATCTTACATATTTGCTTTTATGGCATTTACTTTTTTGTACCTTGTTTTAAATGGACACTTTTGTAAAGTGCTAGTGAGTGGCCTGGTCGCTAGATACTAGCCCTATATAAATCATTAAATTATTAAATTATTATTGATGTCAACAGCCCGTCCTTGTTTAGAGCTACATCCACAGATTCACTGCAGTGTATCAAACGCATCGAAATTGTTTTGATCTTTTACGTATTCAGTTTTCCTTGCTTGCGCCAAGATATGTAGACACGTATTTTAGTGATGATGGAGCCTTTGTCCTTCGATTACACCACCGACAACTCGGCAAAATTTCTTGGTACGGTATCAATGCAAAAAGAGACCGAGACATGGATCACTGCGTGTGCGTTACTGGACAGTATCTGTCATACAATGTCTATTTGTCACATTGAAAAAATGCTATAATTAGACTCAGTAGCAAAGAGACATTGAAATGAAAATGTTATGTCTCATACACCTCCCTGATCTATCTCATTTTTCATTCTTTCTCTGAAGCATATTGCAAAGATAGCGTATATATGTATGAAAAACATACAGTCAACTTAGCAGATATTGCCGATTTTGGTCAGTATTGGTCTTAGTCTTTAAATCCTTCTATATTAGCTTAGATGTTTACAGGTTGTATAATTCTTGATTTTTCTTTGCTTTCAAACGGAACAATAATCCAGGAAACCTTATAGATCAATGGTTCTATTTTACTACTGAGGGCATTTTGGTATATGTTTTCCTGGATAATTGTTCCGTTTGAAGGCAAAGAGTGACCAAGAATCATACAATCTGTAAACATGTCAGCTAATATAGAAAGATCAGTAAACAGCGTCGCTGTTCGATTAGTATATGCGATCGATAAGAATAGCAATTAATGTTATCATGATGTTATCCCGTAAGACGTAACTAAGAAGTAACCAATAGGAAGCCTGAATAGCAGATAGATAGATAGATAGATAGATAGATAGATAGATAGATAGATAGATAGATAGATAGATAGATAGATAGATAGATAGATAGATAGATAGATAGATAGATAGATTTTATTTTTCGTCGAACATTACAAACAAAGAACATTAGTCCACTAGGGACTAGTATAGTCGACGTGGAATAAAAGGTAAACTATATGTATCAAAAGTAAAAATTGACACATAAGACTAAAATATACACAATACTCAATATACACCAGTATAATTCCTTTGACCATGGCCAATGTCCCACTCATGGGGGATATTTATAATGTGTAGGTCTTCATTCGGCGACACCCAGAGGCTTTACACCTATGAGTACCAAAACGTTAGATCAATTTCATGAATTTCTGAAGCTATTCAGCTGACCTCTGGGTGTTGTCGAGTGAGTTCCATGATTTTGCCCCTTTGTAAGTGAAGGAATTGAGGCCGTATTTAGTCGTATTAACTTTTGGTAGATTTAGCATGTGGGTTCCTCTTAAACTGTAGTTTGTTTCACGTGCTGTAAATAGATTATTGATACAACTGGGATTTGTGTGATTGACAGATTTATAAACTTCTTTCAATAAACAGGATTGATATCGGTCCCTCATAGATGGGACACCAGCCATGGTCAAAAGTTTGGCATATGCTGACTTGTTATCCGTAAGTACAATACGCAAGGCCCGCTCTTGCAACTTTTCAATCTTGTCCATCTGAACCTTAGAGCTGTTCATCCAAACGAGTGGAGAGTAGTTCAGATGGGAAAGAATGAAGCATCGAAAAGCTGTGAGCCTAGCATTGTAATTCAAATAAGATGATAATCGTTTTAGGGCATTGATTTGCCGACCAGCTTTCTTGCATACTTCAGAAATTTGTTTGTTGAAGTTCAAACGACTGTCAATGTGAACACCTAATAATTTAATTGAGTCTTCGGCTTGTATTGAATTGGACTCGATGTCAATGGAATTAAAATTTATTGCAGCATCTGCCTTTTTGGCTGCTGACATAAAATGAAACTTGTCAGGGTTTGCTTTCATAAGATTGAAAGCAAACCAGTCGGTAGCTACAGAGCCTTCCCGTCCGAGTGTGTTTACAACTGTTTGTAGATTTTCACCTTGTACAATAAGGGTGTTATCATCTGCAAAATTTGCAATAATCGACTGCTCAAAGAAGTAAACAATATCATTGAGGAAGATATTGAAGAGCGCCGGCCCAAGGATAGAACCCTGTGGAACGCCCTTCAATACCTCCCTCCATGTACTTTTGGCATTGCCTATTTTGACTCTTTGGAACCTACCTCGTAGGTAACTGCAAAATAGAGTGACTGCTTGTTCTGACATGCCATATGCTAAGAGTTTGGCCACAATGAGATCATGGGGTAGGCAGTCGAAAGCTTTAGACAGATCCATCGCTAAAGCTCCGACAGCCTTACCTTTGTCCAAAGCACTGCGCGCAAGCTCTGTAACCATCAAAAGAGTACGTTGACAGCTGTGACCCTTTCTATATGCAGTTATGACAGATGATAAAATTTGGTTACTGAAATCTACCAGTTTGGTGTTGTAACACTTTTCTATAACTTTGGAGATGCATGTGAGAATGCTGACTGGTCTGTATTTGCTCTTGTCCAAAGAATTTTCATTCTTTTTCAAAGGTACAACTTCAGCAAGCTTACAAGCATTGGGGAACTTGCATTGAAATATGGAACTATTAATGATTTCAGTGACTGCAGGCGCAATACAAGGAGCAGCGATTTTTATGATTTTAGCAGGGATACGGTCATGTCCAGTGGCTTTATTTGATGGAACTGAAAGAAGTAGTTTTAAAACTTCATTTTGGCCGACTGCATCGATTTGAAAAATTGCATCATTATCAGTGCGTTGCAGGCCCCCCAACGCCCTCAATAAATGTACAACGCACTGCTACCGTGGTAACCAAAAAGCAGCCAAGAGGAGTTGGACTTCAAATTGTACAACGGACTGCAGAACAACTCTTTGTCACTTGAAAACAATATTTTCAACCTTGTATTACTGTTTCTGGCACCGAAATGTGTTTCTGAATTTAAAAAAAAAAAAAAAAAAAAAAAAGAATGAGGCTGCTATCCGCCAGATGCGTCTGTAGAATCAATTTTTAATACGGCAGCAGGTGGTGCACGAGCCTATGGGCCATTTGGATTTCTCATGGGACCTTTAATTGGACTATGATATTTTTGAAGTCGTAGGCTACAGAAAACACAACTGTGTGATAATTAAACATGAACAATGAATTACTACACAACCTTGACCTTCAAAACTTGACAAAAGTCACCTTTTCCCCAAGAACGGCACCTGAAACTTCACTAATCATGGCTAGCGTACGTTATGTGCTTCCAAATAATCGTTTCGAGTCGACGCTTGGTCATTAAGAGTAAAGTTATTGTCCTCTGCAACAGGTATTTCATCTGAATAATTTCGCTGCTCGTCGACGTCGCTGTACGATGCGGTGGCGTGGAGAGAAAAATGTGCTTAGTAAATGCATGTCAAATTTAATCAACAGATTATGAGTGTGAAAGTGGTTCACATCTAGCACCATGGATGTGTTGAGTAGCCATAAACGTCATTTTGTAAACGTACAATATTTACAAATTTAAATCGATATCGATTTGCGGGAGTGTTTACGTTAGTTTTCAGATTTCCATTTTTTAAACTTGGAAAAAGAAAGACTTAAAATATCTCTTAATACAGATTTTTCAAAGGTATCGTACAGTGATAGTATATATTGTTGAACACACCTGGGATGGGCAGAGAGTGTACAAAGTTCAAACCGCTCACTGCTCGCCAAAGGCTCGCAGTGAACGGTTTTAAAAATCGCGCTGTCCAAATCCATTCCCCATGAGATAGCCATATGGAATTCTATACATCCAATAGTAGGACTGGTGCAGCAGCACCATTGCCTGTAATAATAGGCTGTACGGAATGCACCATTTAACATAATCGTCTCATGTCATGTTCAATGTATGTATGTATGTATGTATGTATGTATGTATGTATGTATGTATGTATGTATATATATATATATATATATATATATATATATATATATATATATATATATATATATATATATATATATATATATATATATATATAATCTAGTAAAATTATACACAATTTGGAAGCATCTCTTATTTTTGTTTTACCGCTGTTCACAATTTGACCGCGTTTTGTGCCAATACATTCACCCACTGCAAGGCCAAGTAGTGTGTCCTTGTTAAAGTGTGTGTGTCAACACACAGTTTTCTTTCTTTCTTTCTTTCTTTCTTTCTTTCTTTCTTTCTTTCTTTCTTTCTTTCTTTCTTTCTTTCTTTCTTTCTTTCTTTCTTTCTTTCTTTCTTTCTTTCTTTCTTTCTTTCTTGAATTTCTTTCTTTCTTGAATTTCTTGAATTCTTTCTTTCTTGAATTTCTTGAATTTCTATAAAGATACCGGATTCCTTGTAAACCCACCTTTCATTCAGGTCCGAACATGCCCACAGTTGTAGAGACCATATGAGTTATCTCCGTCAACAGCTTTCCTCCGCAGCCTTTGGACACATTGCGCCCAAAGTGCGTCGACGAAAGTTTTTGACCCAATCAAAACTTGGTACTGAAATAGTTAATTATGATTCCGAATTCAAAGTCCTGCTATAAAGATCTTTTAGTGAAGGACCAGTATGCGTTCACAAAGAAAACAAGAACGGTTCACGCTAACAGCTCTTCTCGACATCATCATCATCATCATCATCATCATCATCATCATCATCATCATCATCATCATCATCATCATCATCATCATCATCATCATCATCATCATCATCATCATCATCATCATCATCATCATCATCATCATCATCATCATCATCATCATTATCATCACTTTAAAGTACTTGTTATGATTCAGAATCAGATTAATTTTATTCGACATAGAAGTGAATTAATTGTACACATTTTGGTAATTGCGCAAAAATATATATGACAAAAACAAGGTAGATAATCGTGAGAATGGAATTACTATACAAAAATTGTAGTCAGGATGACCCTCCTAAGGATGATAAACATCCGCTTCCGCAAGGGCCACCTAGGAAAAGTTGCCTTATATGTTACACCTAGTTTCAACAGAGGTTCGAACCATTACGAAGAGAATCAAAGACAAAGAAAACTCCGGCATTAATATGCAAGATTTCAGAAATGATTATGAAGTGTTATTACAGACGAAGCAATCAACAATGGAGCAAGTTTCAGAATATTGGTTTATATAATGAACATATCTAGAGAATCCAGAGAAGTGTGTGTGGATTTTTCCTGTTATGTGTAAGGGTGTATCAGAGAGTAATTTGGGGATATAGTGCCGTATGCACTTTTCGGTGGATACATGTTAGGGGGTGGCATAGTGAGGAGTGTTGCGATATCTCGTGGAATATGGGTGAGTGACAGGTAAGGCTGAGAACATATTATTAAAGTAGCTAGGTAATTCGTTTTTAGTATATCTACAGTAAAATTTGAAAGCTTTAAGTTTAAACAAGTCAGGCATTTTTAAAACCTTTAAGTCCTTAAATAAGGGCCCAGTATGTGCATAATAATGTGCAGAACATATTAAACGAATATTTGACTTCTGAAGTTTAAATATGCGATCATAGGAATAACCTCAAGCCAACATAGATTAATCAATATGTGGCAGAAACAGAGAATTGTAAATTAAAAGTAGTGTATTTCTAGGAAGCAGATGATGTATCCTTTTAAGTATTCCAATAATGTGAGCAGTTTTATTAGTAATCTTATTTATATGGGCATTCCAATTATATTTTTCGTTGATTATTGGCCCTAGGAAATCAAACTCACTTGTTCTCTCTAATTGTGTCCCTTTTATTTTTAGATTAATATTCATGTTTAACCTATGTTGAGGGAAAATAAAAAGCAAATATTTGGTTTGCAATTCATAATTTGTTTGCAGCAAGCCAGGGATACACTTTATTAAGTTCGGAGTTTATGTTGAGATATACCTGTTGTTTGACTGAGGTCCAAACTTGAAAGTACAAAGTGAATTTATGAGAGTTGTGTCATCAGCATACAGTATTGACTCAAAGTTTTGGGTAGCTAGATAAAGATCATTAAAATAGATTATGAAAAGAAGTTTCCCAAGGATACATCCTTGTGGGACACCAGATATGATACGTAATGGCTTGGAATGAACGTCATCTAGCTGAACATATTGGTTTCTATTGGTAGCTTTCAAACCATTTTAGAGGTGTCTCAGAAACACCATAATATTTTAATTTGTATGAGAGAATTTCGTGATCCAAAGTATCGAAAGCTTTAGATAGGTCTAGAAAGATTGTTAGGGGTATTTCTCCTTTATCGAGAATCTTATGTATTCTATCAACAAATTCTAAAGTGGCTGTTTCAGTACTATGAAGCTGTTTGAGGCCATGTTGACTTCTGTAAAAAATATGGTGTGTGCAAAATGGTCATAGAGTTAACGGTAGACCACTTTTTCAAAAACTTTCGAAAGAGTTGGAAGTAGAGATAAAGGCCTATAGTTATTTAGAATCTTTTCGTCATCCTTCTCATATATTGATATTACTTTAGCGTTTTTAAGTTCACCCGGAAATATTCCAGTGGTAAGGGAAAGGTTAATTAGATGAGCTAATGGAGTCGCCAGGGAAGACTTAATCTTCTTTATAAGTCTCATCAACAGCCGATCATGCCCCGAGCTAGATTTAGATTTAAAGTTGTTTAATATTGATTCAACCTCAGCTGCAGAAGTATTTATAAAAGTGAAAATATTTTCCAACCGATGATTCAGGTATGTGCTGAAGTGAGGTAAGTTTTTCTGGTCTACATTGGCTGCCAGTTTTGGGCCAATGCCTGTAAAATGAATTAAATTTGTCTGCTATTTGAATTTTATTTGATTCCATTCTGTCCTCAATCATAAAAAAGAAGGAAAATCATTTTTTCTTTTATTTACTTGCAGAATCGTTTTTATAACATCCCATATCTTTTCAGTGTCATTTTTGAAATTTTTTCAAATTCAGAGTGATAGTGATTCCGTTCATTTTGTTGAATTGATCAGTTTAGTGTCTTATTGTAAATTTTTAGATTTTGTTTCAAGGTCAGAAATTGCTGGGAATCGGGATGGGTGCTCTTCATTTGTTTGTAGAGATTGTCGCGAAATTTTATTGATCTGAGAATTCCATTTGTAATCCAAGGGGACTTTTTATGTTTATATTTGTTAAACCGGACGGTTTTGGTGGGTAGATATTTATCTTTAGAGTCATGTATTATTTTTATAAATTTGTCATAGTTGTGATCGGGGTCACAGTTTAAATCATTATCAAGAACTTGCATGAAGTTAGTGTCATTTATATCCTGCAGAAAATTTTGAATTGACTCGGGATCTAAGATTAGATAAAAACCACGGCCCATGAATAAAAATAGAGCTATGTTGTGTCATTGTGTTTCATTATGTTGAAACAAATTCATTTGAAATCGTCGCAACTGCAAAAGACGCAATGTACTTTTATTCACGTACAAAAACACCAGTATAAAGATCCCATAGTGTCCCCAGCTGTGTACCATTGACATCCTCTGGTGAAAAACTACTCACACACAAAAAGGCAAATGACTCCAACATATCGGTACTTTTACAATTTACCATGGCGCATTTTTATTTGGAAAAAGAACAGCGGGGATGCCTCAGATTCCCAAGATGGTTCCTCCGCTTGGTCAGCTATATCGTCTTGAAGCATCACAGTTCCATGGATGAGAACTCAGGGAACTGGAATTACCCTCGGCGTCTAACACGTCGGGTAATACCAGTTCCCTTCTTGGGAAATGCTGGCTGTATTACCCAGTCAGCCAGTGGGTAACTAATATTATTCTTCCCTTGTCTTAGAGGCTTTACTTTCTTAACCTCACGTACACTCTCTTTAAGCTTTAAATACCATAATCTGATAATACTAATCTCATTTGAAACTAATTGTATCTTCAATTTTTTCTCTGTTACTTTTTTCGGTAAACTCTTGAAATTTATTAAAATCCCAAATACCTTTAACATTTTGTGAGCTAACATAAACACCATGCGAATCAGTAAGCTGGTCAGGTTCATTGTACCTTGCTACATTGTCAGCATTAAGCATGACTGGGTAACGCAATTTCAAAGTCATGGCAGCTGCCAGTGGTCAGAAAAAAGTAGGTAAAATTATAGTATTTCAAACTTGTGCAGCATGCTCAATATGTTACCATCTCCTATAATGTAATCCATCATTGTATCCTTAACAGTCATCTTCTCTCCATAATATGGATCTTTACCACACCTGAATATTTGTTCAGCAAAAATAAGTATGAACATTTTTAAAATCCACGTATCAATTTCTGATGGTTAGGACATGTTTATACGGGGTAGCTTACCCAGCTGTACATTGTCTCTCACAAAACATTTTGTTACAGAGGTACAAATACAAAGAAATTCAAAACGGACCCAGTGAAACCAACCAGAAAAATATTGTTAAAACAATACTACAAATTATTGATAATTCCGTTATGACGTACATCACACTGTTATCATATGCATGGGATAACTAAAATGATTAAGTGCTGACCCACAAGACCGTGGAACATACAAAACTTGGGCGACAGCCAGTTTAAACTGGTGTTTTGGTCCTTTGAAGTACAGTTCACTGAATCCACAGCAAGAAAAAGTGTATGTATTGGTGTATTTTATTTGTTTTTCTTCGTTGATTTATTTCATTTATGGGGGGGGGGGGGGAGCTGTATTCTCTTGCAGAACACATGCACACTGAGAGATAAAGATATATCTCTCACAATTTGATTAAGTCCCAACAAAGTCCATGGAATTTGTAGAACCATTTGCATGTAAACTATTTTGGACACCTTTCTATCACACGATATTTCTGGACTATAGGCATTTCATATGCATCCTGACGAACAAAAAGAAAGCTAGCTGCGTGTTTTAACTCTTCTTGGACTCGTAAATTACATGCATACAGTGTGCCGGTACGCAAATCATGCTACACGTACTGATAAATTAGAAGTATTCCATTAAACCATTGTTTGCTCAAATTGTGTTTGCCTGCACAATTCTAATGCTGCACATGACACATCATCAGAATTATCAACAGCAGGGTTCCGTTTAGCAGGCAAAGGAAATATTTAACGATACCTTTGTGTACAGTTAAGTAAAGTAATGCCCGCGTATTGCTCTGAAAACCACGTCATACATTGGCATCAAAACGGGGGTGGGGGTGGGGGGGGCACTGCGGCAAGTTTACAACCATTGAGTATTCTCCATACGGTATCATATTCGCTGCTCAGATTACTATGTAATGCGGGATCCTATTCACTGCCCATAATATTGTGTAATACGATATCCTATTCCCTGATCATTATATTCTGTAATGCGGTAGCCTATTCAATGCTCATAATATTCCGTAATACGGTAGGCTATTCAATGTTCGTAATATTGTGTAAAACGGTAGAATATTCACTGCTCATAATCTGTAATACGGTAGCCTATTCAGTGCTTATAATATTACGTAACACGATAGTCTATCCATTGCGCATAATATTTTGTAAAACGGTAGCCTATTCACTGCTCATAATATTTTGTAATATGATAACCTAATCATTGTTCATAACATTCACTAATACGGTAGCCTATTCACTGCTTATAGTATTCTGTAATACTTTATCCTATTCAATGCTTTTAATATTCTGTAATACGGTAGGCTATTCACTGCTCATAACATTCTGTAATACTTTATCCTATTCAATGCTCATGATATTCTGTAATGCGGTAGGCTATTCACTGCTCATAATATTATGCAATGCGGTATACTATTCATTGCTTATAATATTCGGTTATACGGTAGCCTGTGCACTGCTCATAATACAGGTAATACGGTATCCTATTTACTGCTCATAATATTCTGTAACACGGTATCATATTCACTGCTCGTGATATTATGTAATACTATGTCCTATTCACTACTCATAATATTCGGTAATACGGTAGCCTATGCACTGCTCATGTATATCCGTAATAAGGTATCCTATTCACTGCTCATAATATTCTGTAATACGGTATCCTATTTGCTGCACGATTTTCTGTGATACAATGTCCCATTCACTGCTCATAATATTCTGCAATACGGTTGCATATTCACTGCTCATAACATTTTGGAATATGATATCCCATTCAATGTTCGCAATATTCTGTAATGCGGTATCCTATTCAATGCTCATAATATTCTGTAATACGATTTTACTGTAAAAGTTGACACAGATGTAGATAACATGGGGAAAAAAGATAATACATGTGGCTGGACTACTGCTTATAGATTGGCCTACAATTTGCAGGAAAACGGCGTTCAAATTCAGGAGGTGACTACAATTGAAGCAGCATTCAATTGTGCAGGTTGCTTCAGATTCCCAATGTCTCACTTATCATTGTCGCCCTCTCTGGAAACTGCCTCTTGTTGGCAGACTGTATTCAACCAAGAAGGAGACTTGGTTTAAACATATTTTATTTCAAAAAATACAATTGGGAAAAAGGCAATGCCTATATTAATCCCTCTCGTGTTACAAAAATAAAGAATATGTAAACAAGTACGAATAGTTGAATTAAGTGCAGCTACACTAGATATGTAGATAAGTAAAAGTATAAATATATGAAAAAAAGAGAGAGAGAGACAGAAAAGGAAAAACAAAGACTACGAGACACAGGACGGTACAATGACGCAGACACAGCACTTAGAAGGTACACACCCACGATATTTACAGGACAGATAGGGGACTTCCAGCTAATCTTCGGTGAAAAATATATATACGTGTACAGGTTAGCGCACATATACCCTAATACAGATACATGTACATCTGTATGAATGTATATATATATAAATGTGCATATGTACACAGATACACATGCAAACAAAGATAATAATAATGTCTATATCAATGTCTTCTGAATTTAATGTAATTTAATTTACAGTGGTTTAAATCTGCCTGACAGAAATATAAAATTTTGTACGGATTCAAAGATAATTTTGTTGTTTGCTTTTGAACAACTTTTGCTTCCATATAGTAAGGTGTTTAGAGTGAAAGGAGCCAGGGGTATTACTAGTGACTGTAGAGAATTCCTATGTACGGTGATATTCGGACATTCAAAGAAAAAGTGGAAAGAAGTTTCGGAAGGAGCACAACGTGTACATGCAATGGAACTAATGAAACCAATTTTGTGCATGTTGTGGTTCAACTGGCTGCAACCCATCCTGATTCGAGTATGTAAAATGTCTACTGTCCTCTTTCCTATGTAAATTAATGCGTTGTTTTTTTTTGGATGTCACTGTCAAGTTTACGTTGAAATAATTCTACGTCTTATGAATTGCGAACAACACTTGGAAGCATGTTCCATTGTCGAATAGTGGAGGGTATAAAGGAATTTTTAAACAGAATGAGTCTGCATTTGGGTTCAGTTAAGTTATTTTTGGATCTAATGTTGTATTGATTCCTGGATGATACATTTGCAGGAATTAAATTACACAGAAAGGAAGGTGCCTGGCCATGGATCATTTTGTAGAATAATTTTAATCAGTGTTTTTCCCTGTGCTTCGAACGGGTTTCCCATCCAGTTTCACTGTAAATTTTGGAGTGGCTAGTGCAATGTGTGGCTCCCGTTACAGCACGGGCCGCAGCCAGTTGAATACTCTCCAATAGTTCGGCGTCTGACTCCGTGCATCCTCCCCAGACCACATCTCCATATTCTAATATAGGTCTGAGATACATGAAGTAAACTGTTTCCAAAGAGCGCCTTCTAAGTTTATATTGCGGCATTTTCATCACACCAATTAGTCGTTTAGCTTTAGAAGCTATATGATGAATATGATTAGACCACGATAAATCTGAGCTTATCACCAGACCAAGATATTTCTGTTGACTGATGTTCTCAAGTGTATTATCTTGAAAGTGGACCGGCGAGTATTAAGGATTTCGCTTTCTACTAACAAGCATAGTTTTGGTTATAGTGCTATTAAATGTAACCAACCATTGTTTTGCCCATTTTTTGGATTGCACTCAGATCGTCGTTTAAAATTCCGACAGAACTGTCAGAGTCAGTGGGATCGTTGACTGTAAGAAATGTAACATCATCTGCGTATAATTTAATATGACATCTCACGATGTCAACAATGTCATTGACATGAATCATTAATAGAAGGGGTCTGAGTACTGATCCTTGTGGAACCCCTGCTTCGATACTGCCCCAGCTAGATAACCCGCCTTGCAAAACAACTCTCTGAGTTCGATACGTTAGGTAGCTTTTGAACCAACCTAATAAAGGCCCGGAAATCCCTGAATTACAAAGTTTGTGGACTAGTGCAGGGTGATAAAACTTTATCAAAAGCTTTAGTAATATAACGGTATACCACCCTGACCCCCTGCTTGAACACCACACGTTCGAATACTTTTGCAACACAACTTAAAAGTGAAATTGGCCGATAATTGCTACAGATACTAGTTTCACTATATTTAAAGATTGGACTGACATGGGCTCTTTCCCATTCAGAGGAGAAAATTGCCTTCTCTAATGAGATGTTAATTATTCTTGTCAAGGAAGAAGCACTCTCTTTTAGTAAGGTTGGGTTTATACCATCTGGCCCGGTGGCCTTGGTCACATCAAGTGATGCTAAAATAGAAAATACTTCATCTTCGGAGACACTTAAGGTATTTAATGTGTTGCCGCGCACTGGTTGAGCAGTGGGAGGAAGAAAATTAGAATCATCAACAATGTTTTGTTTTAAAAAGAAATTGTTGAACACTTCAGCCTTTGATTTTGCATCAGAGACGACTGTGTCGCCGTCCAGCAGGTAGTTTTCCACAAAGTTTTTGTCCCCTTTAGTGAAATGGCCGACACTTTTCCATCAGTTTTTCCCTTTCTTTTTGAAGTATTAACCATGCCAAATTAGCGTTCATAATATTCCTCTTCAGCCGATCTCAGATCGCTGATATATTTGTTTCACAGATCCCGAAAAAAAGCCAGAGATGGGAATTGTTTTGGGTTTTTAGCAGATTTAGCTTTATTGTGGATTCTGTCTACTTTCCGCTTCTGAGCCCAAAGAGAGGTAGTATACCAAGGCGCATCGCCCTGACGCACAATAATGGTCCTGTTTGGGACGTGTTGCCGTACAATGTTAAGAAAAATACTTGTCCAAATTTTACACGTTTCATCTAAATTATCAGTATCGAAGCAGGGATCTCAGTCTACCTCACCAAGTGCGTCTCTGAAGTTGTCAAAGTCCGCTATAGAAAATAAACAATTAAGTATATCAAAACAAGGTTTCTTAGCGTGTCTAAATAACATATTGGTTGCCACAGTACTTTGATCATTATTTGCAACTGGTGGAATAACTTTAACATTGTGTACAAAATTTGGAATATTTGTTATTATTTGATCCAGGCAGGTGGATGTCGTATCCGTTATCCGAGTCGGCTCTTGTACATGTATCGTTAGGTTGTTAGAATTTGAAAAAGAAATAAGTTTCCTGCCCTGACTGGTACGTGGGTCGGCATTGAAGTCGCCCATTAGAACTATTTTGTTTGAGGCGGCACAGGCAAGACCGTAACTTGCCTGTAAATCGTCCCAGAAAGATACCGGTGAGTTTGGCGGCCTGTATACTACAGCAAGAAAAAATTATTGTTATGGAAATGAATTTCAACCCACAAAATTTCTATACCAGGAATTATAAGGTCGTCACGTCTCTTGACGTTTAATGCGCGAGACACATACAATGCTATTCCGCCCCCGATCCCACTGACTCGAACACGCCGTATAATAGTTTGAAACCCAGGCAAGTCGTATTCCTTGTCCTGGTGATGAGTGGAGAGAAAAGTTTCTGTTAGTGCAATGATATCATAGGAATGAGAAAGTGACGTCTTTATACACCTCAGTTTGTCTTGTGAAAGACTTCTTATATTCAAGTGATACATAGTTATGTCATTGTCGGTGTTGCCAAGGACGGGGCCTGGGTTGGGATGCACATCACCGGACAGCAGAAGCAACATAGTTCCAATAATTTTCAATACATCAAATAAATTTTCCATAACACTATCAAACCTACAAGTGAAGATAATATGAGCGATCTGGACCTGATATGCTACTGCCTGTAAAATATGCAAGTACATATACCACAGTGAAATAAATGTTGAAGCAGTATAGGCACATATAATAACGATATTCAACATGTCATATAGTAGTTGAACATCATGGTCGTATAGGTAACCCCCTAAAGTGAATACAAGATCCATGTTACATGAAAATACTTTGCAATTGAAAAATGAGGAGAGTAAAGTGGATATTACTCGGTATACATCTTTCGTAACTACATAAAGAGTTCTGCTCAGCTCGAGACTCTGGTACAAAATTAAACTAATTAGATTCAAGTTAATGTGACTCATAACCCTATCTTGCATATAGGGCGAGGGCAGTCGAAACCAGTATGTGAAGTAAATATTATTGATACATATATGTGATAGCAGATCGCATTTACATAAAAATACAACAAAACTATGAACCACATAACATATTTGCATAATATACCACCTCCCATGTATGGACAAGAGAAAGACAGTAAGATAGGAACGCAAACATTTGTGTAGCTCTTGTTCACCAGACACTTTGTTACAAGGTACATGTGAGAAGAAAGATAAAGTACCTTAACCCTTTCCCCCTCAAACCGGCCAAAACCGGCTGGTGGTCAAATGTTGTCTGATTCAGTGTTTTCGACTAATTTCAACAGTTATGAAAAACAATTTGACTGAGAAATGTACATGAGACTTATCAAGATCACATGCCCCAGGTCAACAGCTTTCCTTGGCATACGTTGGGCACTCAGTGCCCAACCCATGCCAAGGAAATCTGTTGACTCAGTCTTAATTCAAGGGGGAAAGGGTTAACTTCATAAACACTGTTTCCAGAGTAAGTTCAAACACCACTCGCACACACATTTCCATTTGAATGTACAGATTCTGGTAACATATCTTTGAGGATCCCATTTCAGTAATTGTTGCATGTAAAAACGCAGAAATAAAACAGCGCTTTTTAGAACAATACTTCATAATGACCCTTCGTACGAGGAGTTCACCCTTGTTTATCTCAAAACCACACAACACCCCAACCAACAAAATCGTAGCAAAAGACATTGAATACAAGTCAGTATACGACCAGGCACCGCAGCTGGAAGTCAGAGAACACTGAAAACAGACAAAAGCAAACGAATACACATCTATACAAAAAAGAAAACACAAAACAACAAGGAAAGATGATTTGCTGCATAGCAAATCAGTGTGTGTGTCTTCAAAGCATATTGGTCTGGTAATGTACAACTATTCCATAACACAGGAGTAGAAGTTGGAATGGCATCTCTATCTATTATAGTGTTGAAGATATTCAAGATTGAAAATTTCGAATACTGCTAATTAGCATAATCTAAATTGCTACAACTTTTGTTTTAGATTCATTGGATTCGCAATGGTCAACAACCCCCCAGTAGAAGTTAAAATGACATCGCTATCTATAATAGTTTTGAAGATATTCAAGTTTAAACATTTTAAATGCTGCTAATTAGCATAATTTGAATTGCTACAACTTTTGCTTTAGATTCATTACATGCGCAATGGTCAATAACCCCCAAGTAGAAGTCAAAATGACGTCTCTATCTATAATAGTTTTAAGATATTCAAGTTTTAAAATTTCAAATGCTGCTAATTAGCATAATTTAAATTGTTACAACGTTTGTTTTAAATTCATCAGATGCGCAATGGTCAATAATCCCCTAGTAGAAGTTGGAATGACATCTCTATCTATTATACTTTTGAAGATATTCAAGATTCAAAATTTCAAATGCCCCTAATTTGCATAATTTTAAACATCTTCTTTCTTTTGTATAAAACAGTCAAACTCCTTGTATTGAGGTACAATCATGCCAAGTTTGGAGTTTCTATGTATAATATTGTTCGAGAAAAGTGTCGGACAAATTTGCTGGTAAAGAAGAAAGAAGAAAGAAGAAAGAAAGAAAGAAAGAAATAAAGAATTTCAGGAAAAACAAAAATGTGTGTGTTGACACACACACACTTTAATGAGCAGTTCATTGAACAACATGGACGTGCACAGCAAAAATATATGGCGATTTGCCCTGGTTCAAAATGAAAATGGTGTAAATTTTAGTCATATACCACCTAGTTTAGAATCCATATCTATATTTCCGTTTCGCTGGTGTTACAAAATTACGAAATGAAAGTGAAGATACATTGAATGTGTAGTCCATATAAAATATTAAAAAACAGTTTGTTTCTGGTAAAAATTAGTAAGTAACGTTAGCATAAACCGCGGATACTAATGAATATTCCAGATTTTTCTTCACAGAGAAAGAAAGTATGTCATCGTTAGAAATATGTAATATATGGCCTAGCAGTGAGATTTCTCTACGATGAACAAGATGTATATGTATTATATTCAAAAACTGATGTTTCAATGCAGAAGAGAAGAATGACTTCACAGAAATTTCCAGTTGTCGCTCGTATACACGAGAAGCAAAATCATTATAAAAAATATGTAAAATATTGCCTGATAAGTTCAAATTCTCCGTAATGTACAGAGGATACACATATAAACCATTCAACCACCTCATACCTTTTTTTCTGCACAGAACAGAAAGATAATATAAGTTTATGCTTGGAAGCCTGTGAGGGCTCTAAGTTGCTCTTCATATACAGATTGTGGATTTCGTTGTTGAAAACATGTGCTATATAGCCAGATGGTTTAAATTCACCCATGATGAACAACATGGTACACACAGTTTAACAAAAGTAAAACAATACCAACAGGTTATCATTTAGTGTGTAAATATTGCAATAACAGGGAGACAAAAGATAGGTGCCTATGCATGTGTTCGAGAATGAGAATTAAAGAAGAAAAAAATATATGGTAATAATGAATTGTGCTTTGTGTACATCATCAATGGCAGACTGAAAAGCTCTACACAGCTTGAGACCGTGAATACACAAATAATTTATTGAGTTCGGATCAATATGGCTTATAACCCGATCACGCCAACAAAAGAGAGAGAGAGAGAAAATAAGTTGTTATTGGTTAAAAATATCATTGTTATAACGCGTGATAATAAATCGTATAGAGAATAACGAAAAGACAAAGTACAAAACGTTGGACGATACCACATGCCACGCTTACAATAAAGTCAACTGAGAGATGAATAATGCAGATCTCACTGGTTCAGTCATGATTGGTCTTTGTATGGCAGTGTATGGGAATAATAAGTTTTCATTGATAGGCAAAAGACAGAAAAAAAAAGAAAGAAAGGACAAAAATGTCCGCAGAAGTCCATGATTTAGGGGACTCAGCACCACATTACGGAATGTTTGTAGAAAAGAAAAAGCCTATCTATCCGCCAAGAGGGTCATGGCAGGCTCTGGAGCTGGCTACCAGTCAGTGATAAAGTCTACAGATCAGGTAAATCTTCGACTTTCCTGATCGTGTACACCTTTGATGACCCGTTTTCATTGACCTTTATTTTCATCCGGCCATCGTAACTCCATGTGTCGACTACTCATCCTGCCCTTTTTAAACACCTGGCTTAAAAGGCGAGCAATGATCTGTATTTAGTCAGATCTTCCGTTATCAAGATACCAGACGCCCTCAACAGACGTTTCGCCTGGAACAATCGAGCTCGTACCCTGTAACTGGAGAACGGGCTATGATTGTTTTTTTTTTTTTTCAATTCAATAGAAAAACGGGCTATGATTGGTCTTGCTTTGTTATCAAACCTCGGACGGCCCTCATAATGACTTCTTTGGATTTCCTCCAGTTTCAGACCCACGCCTAACTTGTCACGACCCAGATCAATGATCATTTTGTCAGTGTCATCTATGTCATTTTCAAATTGAGACAAACCATGGAACCTGAGGCTCATTCGCCTTCCATATTGTTCCAAATCATCGTGATCCAGACGTAGTGATCGATGCTCTTGTTCCTTGTCTCTGAGTATTTGTTCAGTTGACGCTAGTGACTCCTCCATTGACTTCACCTGTTGCTGCAGTTCCAGTATTTCATCAGAGTGATCATGACTACTCTTAATAGATGCGACCTGCTTTTCTGTGCTTGCTATCTTGGAACTATTGGTCTGAATAGTATCTTTTGTTGGTCCAAGTTTGTCATTAAGCGCATTAAGCAACTCCTTTTCAACAACAGAGTGCACGTGTTCCATAATAGAGTTTTTCACGGCGGCAGTGATAACCTCCGTAACAGACTTACTTGCCAACACTCTACCAACATTGATTTCTATGGACTCCTTGACCTTGCATATACTTGACATTGACATAGGAGACGAAAGCTGTCTTTTTCTTTATTCTCTTGGGTTTTCCTCTCAGTATCAGGTTGGTCACTGATACCTTGATCAATTGGACTGCCCTCATCGTATATGGTTTGCAAGATCCTTCAATCAGGTACTATAGACGTTGGGATCAGTGACCACTCCATTGTTTATTGCACGCGCAAAGTGTCGAAGGGACAAATTGGACAGCACAATGTAGTTAAAATCAGATCGTGCAAACATTATACTAAAAACATTCTGGAAGAAAAATTGCACGCAGTGGACTGGTCTAGTGTAACACAAAGTACAGATGTAAATTCAGCTTGATGTCCAAAAAAAGTAGTGATAAAACAATATCTGAAGATTTCTACCGTAAATTTAGCGTTTTTAGAAATAAAGTTCAAAGGCAGATCAAGAGAGCTAAAGCAGAATATTTCAGTAATAAAATTGAGGAACACAAAAACAACCCCAAAAAACTTTGGCAACAACTTAAAAATTTGGGTTACTCCAATACTAATAAAGACAGATCCAAAATCATAATTGAAATTGATGGCGAGCTTTGCTTTGAATCTAAAAAAGTTGCCGATCATATTAACAAATATTTTACTGAAATAGGTGCTTCTCTTGTGGACAAACTGCCAATTTTCACTGGTAAATTCAAGACAGAGTCTCCACTCTTCACGGAGTATTACAATCAAAAAGGTATAACTCCCAATTCTTTTAAACTCCTTGAGGTGTCGGAAGACTTTGTCCAGAAAGAGCTCAGCAACTTGAATGCATGTAAGAGTACTGGGCTTGATGATATTCCTGCAAAATTTCTGAAGGATGGATCAGTTATTCTAAAACTCCCAATTACCCATATAATCAATTTGTCCATCAGAAACAACATTGTTCCGGATGAGTTTAAACTTGCACGAGTTTCCCCCCTCTACAAGAAAAACAATAGACATGATGCCGGAAATTACAGACCAATAAGTATCTTATCGGTCGTTTAAAAAACCTTGAAAAGGCAATATACATTCAATTGGATGAATACCTGACCCACAATAACATACTTTATGAGCTTCAGTCTGGTTTTAGAGCAAACCACTCGACCGACACCTGCCTACCACACTGATTATATCCGCACCGAAGTTTCCCATGGTAATTATGTAGGCATGGTTTTGCTGGACCTCCAAAAGGCGTTCGACACTGTCGATCATGAAATTTTGTGCAAAAAACTAAAATCTATGGGTGTGGAGTCGATCGAGTGGTTTAAATCTTATCTAGAAGGTCGCAAACAGACGCTCAGTGTCAATGGTGAAAAATCAAACTTCCTACATGCTAATTGCGGGGTCCCCCAGGGCAGCATTTTGGGCCCGCTTTTGTTTTTGTGTTACATTAATGACATGTTCATTGCAAATTAGCACTATATGCCGATGACAGTGCCCTCATGACCTCTGGTAGGGACCACGTGACAATATCAGATACTCTCAGCTCGGAATTAAAATCATGTCAAGAGTGGCTTACCGATAAGAAACTATCCCTCCATCTTGGCAAAACTGAATCAATTATATTTGGATCCAAAAGAAAATTAAAAAGAGTTACATAGTTTCAAATAAAATGCAATGGACACGTTATACAACAGGCTAAATCTGTCAAATATCTTGGCACTATTCTGGACGAAAATTTATCTGGCAAATCCATAGCAGAAAGTATTATACAGAAAAATAATTCGAGATTAAAATTCCTTTACAGACAGGCACAATTTCTGAATGTACAATCTAAGAAGACCCTTTGCTCTGCACTCATTCAAAGCCATTTCGATTATTCATCAGCCTCTTGGTATTCTGGTCTCAACCAAAATTTCAAAAAGAAACTCGAAATTTGTCAGAACAAAATAGTCAGATTTATTCTTGGAGAAAATCATAGATGGCATGTTGGTCAAGAGGCTTTGGATAAATTATCTATGTTAAACACTGCTGACAGGGTGAAGCAACTAAAATTAACGCATGTCTACAAAATTTTTCACAATACTGCTCCAACATACCAATCTCAACACTTTTTCAGAATTCAAAATCAACACAATCATAGTACAAGAAATAGTGCCCATAACTTTGTAGTCCCCCATGTATTAAACGATTTTGGCAAAAACACTTTCTACTTTTCGGCCATCAAAGATTGGAATTCCTTACCTGATACAATAAAATTGAGTAGAAATCTATCATTATTCAAATCAGCAGTACAAAAACACCTAGCAACTAAGGCTTTGTCTGATGAGTCAAGTCATTTTATGTATTATTAATATATTACATCCCCCCAAGCCTTCCTCGTCTCCTTTAAGGAAATAATCTATTGTGTCTTGGTTTTTAAAAACAGCCATTACATATCTTAATTTAAATTTCTATATATACATGTATAAAGATGGATATATTTTTAGTTACATTGTGTATTATATCTATAATAGTTATTTAATTTATTCTATTTATATACCATCTCCTCGCATAGATTCATCACACATCATATTCAAAGGGATCCCAATGGAAATAAGTCTGAAATACTGACTTTATTGGGCAATCCTGGCGAATTCAACATACATTTGTATATTTCAGTTTGATGTATATTATTTTATTGTGATGTACAATTTTAGTTTATGTAATTCTCCTATGTTTACACATTTCAGTTATTGTACTGTTTTAGTGTACACTGTTTTCTTTTATTATTTGTATGTTGATTCGTCAAATAAAATCAATCAATCAATCAATCAATCAATCAATCAATCAATCATGATTGCCTTATTACATTTCCCAGATCTTCTGCCATCTCGACACAGTTCAAACTTGTACGTAGTATACAATATACAATATACAATATACTGTAGGTTCACGGGTGATCGCATACCTTTAACAAAGGAAAACTTCATATCCACACCGCAACATGTCCATTACACAACTGTTCATAAATACTCGCAAATCCAAAGTGACCGGAGCATGCCTGAGAACTTAACGCACCACTAGAGATACTTTCCATTATCTTTGTCCGTATAGAAACTTGAGAAAATTGTAAATTTCCTGCACAAGAACTCAGGATTCAACGTGACCACCGACGCATGCGCACTCCTGAAGGAGACTTAATATGCAGGTACGTTTTTGTTTGGCAATTCAAAAAAGTAATTGGTTATGATCGTAAATTCAACATTTGGCTCATAATATATGTGTAAAAGTATTCCCTGTTATGTCCATTTTGACGTTCAATGTTTTACCCCAATTGTTTCTGGTATCACACATAGCACGATCTTGGACCTAATGATCCGTAGCACATGACATTTGGTGGCATTCAAATTCATTCTCCATTTGTTTACCTAAGCAGAGAGTAAATCTAAGTCATGTTGTAATATGTAGCTGTCTTGAATGGAGTTAATTTTCTCATGAAAATACCGTCTCTGCTGCAAAAGGCGTACGTCTTAACTTAAGCTGTCTGGTAAATCGTTTACATAAAGGGGGAAAAGAACGAGGTGTAAACTGGTCCTTAAGGCACTCCTGATAAGACATTTGCTGATGCTGAGGATTCTCCATGTACCGTTTGCCCACTCTTCATGCTATTATCTGTTTGTCTGTTTGACAAAAATGAGATTATCCATTTAATTGTGTTATTACATACGCGCTACCACACCAGCTTTTATGACAATTACGATGGTCAACTTTGTCAAAGGCCTTACAAAATCTGACACCAAAACGTTTGTTTGGCCACCATCACACCTATCCTTGGCCAGATTTCCATAGTAATGATATGTCATGTCTCTGTACTTCGGCGGTTTCTATAAAATCCATGTTGATTGTCAACAATATTGCTGTTTTGGTCTATATGATGAAGCATTTGACTCAGAATAATATGTTCTAAAACTTTACATACAGACAGGATAGACGTATAGGTTTATAGTTTGAAGCGTTATGTGTATTACCCTTCCTAAATATTGGGCAAATGTTCGCTTTAGACCAGTCATTAGGGAGTTCTCATTGGGATAAAAATGCATTAAAATATATGTATGATCCTTGATAGGGTAAGGTCATGGGGTATGCTAGTGGGTACCTCGTCTAGTCCAGCAGGTTTTCCTACTTTGATATTGTATAGTAGTTTCTGAATACCAGGCTGAGTGATGTTTTTGTCCTTCATCTGGTTATATGGACTTGGACCCTTGTTTGATATGTCATCATTGTCTGGACGTGTAAAAAAAGACTTGAATTGCCAGTTTGGAATTTCCGCTTTTCTTTGTGAATAAAATATGACCAGACCTTATCTCTCAAGGGAGCAACACAAGAAAAATCTAATGTAATACTTTTGATAGAGTTCCGGAAAATTTCAGATTTGCAGGTTCGTGTAGACCTGGGCCGATGATATTACTTGTGTATTCTCAGTATGCTCGTCTCATCTGCTTCTGGGTGATACTTTTGAGATGCTTATACTTAGAAATGCGTTGGACGTCACGATGGTTTTTTAGCATTTCTATCACCCAGTAGTATGCCTTAGGAGTCTTTTTAATTTCAGCGTTACCCATGCAGGTTATTGTTGCCCTTAATCATGCGTGTGCACGCATAAAGTTTGACAGTCTCCTTTAGATGTGTGCAGAACTTAGTCCACTGGTCTGGGTTTGCCTGATCGCTATGTTCTGCAAAGAACTTATTAGTATAAGATGTCATAGTATCCCAAAATGTCGTCCAGTTTGCACGGCCATAGAGATATACATTACGTGGCTTCTTTTCGTTTATTCTGGGCTTTACATTGGTGTTGGCTTTTATAATATCATGATCACTAACTCAAGGTATTATCTTTGTGGAATTAAGAGATCTATTATTTGTGAATAATGGATCTAGAAAATTTGTATCATTTGAGGGAACTATTACAGTCTGCTCAAGATGGTGATTATCGATGATATCAATAAACTTTCGGGAGAGGTACGCATGTCCCGCATTGGGAGGAACAGTTTGTGTTTTCCAACTGATTCCTGGTAAGTTGAAATTGCCACCCGAGAATGATGTTTGAACCTGTTGAAATACGCGATAATGATGCATCCAACTGATCAAAGTATTCAAAGTCTGTTTTATTTGATGGCCTGTGAAAAAACCCAATAAAAGTGTTTTGTTCCAACTATTTGCAGTTTAGAAGATACAATTTCGCAATCTGTACTTAACTCAGGAGCTTTGGTTGGTGCAAAGTCATTCCTAATGGTGGCAAACACGCCACCACAGCCATCTTTCCTGTCTAACTGATTAACGTTTTGTCTATATTTTCTCAGGTCATATGTTACACCTGATGCTGTACAGTGTTTAAACCAAAGAAAGTTTATCAACTGTCAAGACCTGTTTAAACTCTCCACAAAAACGAGCAGCTGTTCATACTTGTATCCCCTTGTGACATAATGTGATACATTGGAAATCCTGTTGCTGATTCTGGCCACCAGGATCGCACAACGATATATCATGAACTTTTTTTAAGAGGTCGGATGATAACCTAGTCAGGCCCCTTGCAGACATAGGTACTGAAAGAAAATTGGCACCAAGAAGACATAAGCCTGAAAGTATTGTACTTGTATTTTATTTTTAAAAAGAGGAAAAAAAGCACAAAGGTTGGCATGGCCATGCCAGTATACAGTTGTGAGGTGCAAGATTATTCTAATTATACTCCAAAATTCGTGTAATTGGAGATATATCAATGGAGGTGTATGTATGGGGGTGGGGGGTGGGTGGGGCTTACCTACAAAAGCTTTGCATGCATGCTGAACTAGGCAATGCGAGGCAAAGATATCCTGGCCCCAATTGGCTAGAAAGGCACACTGTAACAATGAAATCAGTCATGTGCGATTCTCCTGCTGAGGTGACCACTCAGCAACTGGATTTCAAGAGGTCCATGTTCAACCTTGGTTTCCCAAGATTTACACAGAAAAAGGTGTAGGGTCCTCACATCTTTTTTGTACTAGAAGGGGGTGGGTTTTTGTGAATTTCAACTTACTGTGTGGATTGTACATGCACAAGGATTTTGTTTCTTTTTCTACAATACAGGTTTGCTGAATTTTTTTTCTGCTGCAGGCCTTTACAGCACTTTGATTTGTTATGCAAACAGACAGATTTGCTGTAAAAAATTGTATTCCTTATTCACCATTGTGCCTGCCATTAGATTTACACTGAAGGTTTTGTGCTATATTCTTCACAACATTCTTTTTCTCCCCCTTAGATATTTATATGGATATTGTATTTTTCATTACTGTAGAAAGAGTGTCCTCCCCTGTGGATGTATACAATCCAAAAGCTGATCATGAATTCCTCCCATAAATGTGGGGCTTATTAAACATACATGAATGGAATTCCCCGTGCACCCAGTACATGTTCATGAATAAGCCTATATGAATGGAATTTCCGTGGACGTCCATAGGAAGTGAAACAACACTTACTCCATGCACCAAGTTTACATATATAAATAAGCCTTCACCATAAACAAATATTGGCTGTAATAGACCTTTGCCAAGAAGACTGATTGAAGTTGCTCCACTTTCTTATTGTATATATATATATATATATATATATATATATATATATATATATATATATATATATATATATATACATATACATATTATATATATATTTAAATTGAATTTAACATCACGGCTTACTGCTGTCTCTCGTCTCTGTTGTATATATCTGTATATATATATATATATATATATATATACATATTATATATATATATTTAAATTGAATTTAACATCACGGCTTACTGTTGTCTCTCGTCTCTGTTGTATATATATATATATATATATATGTATATATATATATATATATATATGTATATATATGTATACATATAGTATATATATATTTATGTTACATGGATCTCCCTGTCCAGACCCCTGGATCCAAGTGCTGGGAAACCAAGGTGGCCAAACCAGTGAAGTCACGATGGAGACTTATAGGTTATATTGTATATATATGATGTATGTATACATGTATATATATGTATACACATATTATATATATATTTGATATATATATATATGTGTCTATCTGTGTATGTATCAGTATGGTAATGTGACCTTTCGACCACCACTGCCAAGACCTCTGTGCTTTGCCATATCTATTGCCTGACACAATGGAGTTGGAGACTCGCTTGTTCTGAAGACCTGATGGTACCAGTGACAACTCCTCTTGGTTCCTGGTGATTAGGGAGGAGGGGAGGAGTACTTCTGCCGTGCATGCTCCTATATTTTTCCTTCCTTCTCGGGCACCACTTCTGGCTTGGTCTAAAGAATTCAGAGCTCCATTGACTTTTGTTCTGTTCTAGTGTCGTGTGCACGACCTCTACCTCAAATTTGTTTTCTATGCTCTCCTAGCACTTTCGGAGATAGGGAAAACTTATATTTCATCTAGGGATATCTGAGAAAATTGTTGAATTGAGCTGGTCAGGTTGGCTTTAAACTGATCTTTTCCAAGATGGCATCTGGTGGGTCAAATCACAGACAGAGAGAGGTCAGTGGCAGTCAGGAAATTGCTGCATGGCAGTGTGGTCTGGGTGTGGTCCTGGAGATCTCTTCTCCTTTTCCGCTGTTGGGAAAAGGTCAAAAGATGGACAACCCAGAGCCACTTCATGGCAGTCAGGAATGACCATGAACACTGTTTTTGTTGTTGCTAGCAGCTTGGCAGCATGTGTTCTTAAGGGAATACATTTAAGTTTTGTGTTAGAAGGGTAGGTAACAAGTGGCTTTTCTATGAGCAGTCCCAGAGGAAGAGTGAAAGGGCTGAGTGTAAGCATGCAGCTAAACACTACACTATCAAGTGTTACTGTGCCGAGTACTCTACTCCAGTATGCAACTAGAGAAGTGCAAGCAAACCCATACAACTCGCCTGCATGCCTATGTTGTTGCTGCTTCCTAGCCCAAAACCTCCCAGAGGAAGAGGGAGAAGAAGTTGCATAGTCGCTAGGTGGGCAGAAGAGATCACCTTGTGGAGATCCTGAGTGCATGGTGAACCTAAGGCAATGACTGGAGTTTTCTTGGCCAAGACTCTTGGTAGTCTTGGAGTCCATGACCAGGCAACAACCGATGCAAATGGATCTGATCTGTTCCCGTCCTCTAAGCCCACCACTTTGGATCCACATCTAAAGAAGCAGGCTAACTGTTACCTGGATCCCCCTGTCCAGACCCCTGGATCCAAGTGCTCGGAAACCAAGGTGCCCAAACAAGTGAAGCCACAATGGAGACTTATGGGTTCCCATCTGGACATTCCACAACCCCAGCCAATTCCGCAAGCTCCTGGGTCAGAGAGCTTGAGTCTAACCTGTGGGCATCCTGAATCACTGAAACCCCAGCTGATTCACCAAGCTCCTGGGTCTGAGAGCTCGGGTTAAACGTTCAGGTATCAGGGAGCACCAGAGGTGGCACCGAAGTCAATGGCAGTGTCTATACCTGTGGTGAGCCTTCAGCTCCTGCTGTTGTGGCCCACATCATGACCCAACTCTGGTGCCCCCAACCTTTATGTTGGCAGTGTCTGTTACTCTACCTCCAGGCGCCACCTTGATCCAACTGCTGACGATCCCAATGCAGCCCTCTTTTGAGCCAGGCACCCAGCCTCCCTCCCTTGACAGGCAAGTGAAAAACAAGCATTGCAGGGGCATCAGTTGCAGACAAAGTCTTCATCTCCCCCTGCTGGTATCCCTGTTGTGTGAGAGCAAGCCATCTTGGATGAGCCACTCCCTATCTCTGGTAAGCTGACCCCAGGGTTGGTGGCAGATGTGGCTCCCACCCCATGCTCTGCAGAAGTTCTGCTCTCTCAACCTTCATGGGAGGAGCAGATGCAGCCTGCTGAGGGGGTGATGAAAACTTCTGCTGAGGTTATTGCTCCCCACTGGAAGGTGTGGTGACAGATGTCATTCTGTCACAAGCAGCCAAGTGCACCCCATCTGCCTCAGGCAATTAGCTGTACAAGAAGCCCTAGGAACCCCTGACTCAAATGCCTTTAGAACCTGTGACTCTCATGCTTGGTAGTGAGTCTTTGGACATCAACACTGAGGATGAGCAGCTGTTACTTTTGGATTCGTTTGTCAGCAGGCCCAGGCCACTGGCTACCAGCTGGTGCTCATGCCGTCACTCTGCTCTCCAGAGTCCTGTAGCATTAATGGCCCAAGCAAAACCTGTTTCCACTCCCATGTTTACTGCTCCCGCTCTGGCCCAGAGCTTTGAGCACCTCAAAGTTCTCATTTGGAGCCTAGTGGTTGACTAATCTGTGGTTGCCAACCAGAGGAGAGAAGAGGAGAGGGGCCGTCGCAATGTGGTGCGAAGAGTTGTCCTTGGAAGACGCACATCGTAAGTCCTTCATCCCCTTCTCGCCCTTCATCACTCAGTTTTACAACCAGGTTCCTGAAGAGCTTCTGACATCCACCTACATCTTAGGAAAGGGAGAGTTTCCCCCAGCTGGATGTCCAGGGGAATTCTACTGCACCAGCGCAGATTTCTTCTTCCCAGGCTCTTCCATTGGATTTAGTTTGGGAGGAGTATGATGCGTAGACAAAACAGAAATTACTGGAACTCTTGCAGATTATTAGAAAAATTTTGGTTCAAATGGAAAAAAACAGTTCTTCCCCAAACTACATTCTGAGAGGTCAGATGGATAAGCTTGTGAAGTACAACTCTGATACTACAGGACTAAGATAGCATTGAGATTCATTGGATGATAATGTTGAGGAAGCGGTTTTGAAATTGAAGAGTGGTGAGGCCTGTGGGGCAGACCATATACCCAATGAATTTAAAGAAAGGCGGTACAGCTTTGGTTACTTCCCTGGTTGATTTGTTTGACATGTGTGAGACATAAGAAGCCTATCCGGATCAATTGTTTGAATGGTACATGGAACTTAGCTACAAAGAATATAAAGAATTTAAAAAAAAAATTGTCATGGAAATATGGTCACATCCAATGTTTACAAAGTATTCACGTCAATAGTCGAAGGTCAAATTATGAGGTTCTTTGAGCATGAGAACATAGTAGGGAAAATGCTAGGAGTCTGTAGGAAGCACCAAAGACTGGAGGACCAAGCATGTATTTTAAAAGGTATTTGTAGTTTACCTAAGACACAAAAAATAGAAAACTTCGATTGCATTTTTGGACATATCTAAAGCCGTCAATCCCTTAAACAGGGAAATACTCTTTCTACTTCTATGGGAAAAGGGAAATCAGGAAAAAGTATGCGTCACATCAAAAATCTTTATGATCAATTTGAAAACAAAGAAAAAACATATCAAAATAAAGAATATATAATGTACATGGTATATCTACGAATATATCAAATTATAAACAAAATTTTTAAATTATAGCATAGACAGCGCAGTGAAGAAAATTTGCTATGGCCTTAATAAGAGTTCAGCTTGTTGGTGTTACATGAAGCCTCGATATTTAAACTTCCAATGGTTGATAAGGTAACCCAGCATGTCATTTATGTCGTCTGCAGGTAGGAACAGATGCCTGCTTATTAGGTTTTGCAAACACACAATTGACAGGAATATTGTTATTAATCAAACGGTTAGGCTAAGTCCCAGGTGCAGCCGTATTACCAGAGAAAAAAATTGACAATGGGTAAAAGAATATAGTCATTGGCACACTTTTTTAAGTTTCTTTTGTGTTAAGACAAAATATGATTTTGCGCCAAGCCAAATGATATGGCCTCTAAACTGTACATTCTTTTCAGTAGATGCAATCTGTAAACAGAATGCTTCAATCCGCAAAAAATGTTAAAACAACACAAAATTCAGAGAGGTTTTTTAACGCGAATTGTTTATCCCATTGCTAGTTTAATATGTTAGTGCTAATCTTGTACCCCCAAAGTAATAATTGGCAGTGTTCAAATTACCATTCAAATTGAAATAATAATGATAATAATAATAATAATAATGATGATGATGATGATGATGATGATGATAATAATAATAATAATGATAATTAATTCGGACAAAAAACCTGTACCTTTATACTGAAGGCACAATATCCAAAGTAGAAGCCACTGTGCATCACACACACACACACACACACATATATATATATATATATTAGAGCCTGACCGAACCCGAACAACCGAACCCGAGCTTACCGGGTTTCAGGATTGAAGCCCGGCTCGGGTTCGGCTTTTACAGTCACTAAACGTTCGGGTTCGGTTATCACTGTCAATGTTGGCAATGAGGTTAAATAAAAATGTCATTGAGGTTACTTTTCGTACTTGTATACACTTTAAACAATGCAGCAAACGATACTTTGCTATTACGTGTGTCACATGGGTTGCATTAATCGCCTTAATTACATAACAATAGTTATACCCCTGTGCATAAGGGTAACAGCTATTAACCCCTGTCGAACGTTTTCATGTTTGAATTGCATATACCGAACCCGAACAGTGCCCGGTTCGGTATCGGTAGTGTATACCGAGTACCGAGTACCCGGTTCGGTTTCAAAATGCATGCTAGGTCAGGCTCTAATATATATATATATATATATATATATATATATATATATATATATATATATATATATATATATATGTAGTAGTGGTAATAAACTTTTTTTTCTGAACGAGGATAAGGCAATAGCCATTGGCTAATACAAGGCCCTTTCCTCAAGACATATAATGCCATTAAATACAATAAAACATACAGTGATCGACAACGGAAGAAGAAAAATAATAGTAATAATAATGAAAATAGATGAAATTATATGATAAAACAAGAGAAGAACAACAGGACAATATGACATAACAGAGCAGGTGCATATAATTTGTTAAACTATGTAGAAGCCAGTCAAACAAATAACTTGTTTGGTTTTACTAGCCACATGAGGTTAATCATTTTTGTCTTAATTAGAACTAATATCCGCTTCTTTACAGAAAATTTTTGTTTGGAGATTAAATTTCATTACAGCATCCCATAATTTGCATTACACTCAAAAGACAAATTTTGGGGACCAAACAAGCAAAGCGACACTTAATCATTATTACATAATATTTATGGGAATTTTGTACAATGGACACTGTAAAAGAAAATGATAAGTAGTTTCAGAGTGATGTCCACAATGACATATTTGCGAGTCTATTAAACAACGAGCATGTAAATGTGCATTGTGGGCACTAAAATCCACTCTTAGTCCAGTGATAAGAATGTTAAATTTACAGGGCCCATAACATGGTGGTTGAGGCTAGCAGTCAAGAGTATTAGCTTAACGTACATTTTGAAAACGCTAAGAGACCTAGAGTCACGAACGTTAAATGGAAGAGCCTCCCAAATTGAGGTTTTAGAGAGGATAAACCTGCGAGAGATATATTAATCCTAGTTCTGGGAAAAAGTCGATCATTTGTAGTGTGTAAACTATAGTTGCGGCAACCATTTTCAGGAGGCAGAATATTGCTCAAATAAGCCGGACATAAGTTTTTACCATTTGAAGTACAGTACTAACTTGAAGTATTTTCTTCTGCCTGCTAAGCTTGGCCACCATAGACATTTTAAAACTTCAACACGACCAGATGTATTCATAGCTCCTGAAACAGCAAGTTCATCTCAGTACTGAACTGATTCGAGCATATCGCTCTTTATTGATGAACAGCTGTCCATAATCTGAGATGCATATTCCAAACGTGGCCGAATACCCAGGTGTAAGTCGTTTCAAGAACACTACATGGCAGTGTAAGCGTACATTTCCTCAATCTCCCATGCCTTGCTGATGCTTTGTTACAAGTGGATAAAACATGTTTAGCCCAAGACAAATTATGGGTAAGGATCACTCTAAGGTGTTTATGCTGTTTATGAAAATCCGTGATCATAAGGTCTTGTAAGCTTTCAGAGTGCTTGGAAACGCGGGTAGGTCCGGATATAATTTGCCCCAAGTTGTTTTGCGTGACGATGTCAAACAGGCGCTGACCAAGTTCACGGTCATTGTGGATGGGGTCCCAGGATTGGCACTGATCTTTGAAATCACCAGTAAGTATAAGGATATGTGGATTGAGTTCTAATGCAGTGGATATAGAATTAGAGAGAGTATCAATAAATAGTGACTCTTCTGTGTGCTAACTACTTGAAGTATACGATTTAATATGCCAGGCTATTGATGAGGTTAAAGATGTTAAATTTGTCTTTTTGGATCTCAGTCGTGCTTTTGATAGAGTTTGGCATAAAGGTTTAATCCAGAAGCTCAGACAATCTGGCCTAGCACGGAAATTGTTGTTTTGGTTGCAAAATTACTTACAAAATAGTAAACAAAGAGTAGTTGTTAATGCCCAGTCTTCCACATGGACAAATATTAGTGCAGGCATGCCCCAGGGATCCATCCTTGCTCCCTTGTTGTTTTTTTATTTACTTAAATGATTTTGCATCTTTAGTTGAATCTAATATTCGCATGTTCGCAGACGACACATCATTGTTCAAAACTGTTGATCATGGGTATGAAGATATAGCCACAATGACCATGAATGGTGATTTCGGAGCAATAGCTACATGGGCCAATCAGTGGTTCATAAAAATTAATGAAAGTAAAACTGGACTGCTGACGATCAGTAAATCTAAACTTAATTATTTACCTGTGTATTTAAATGGCCTCAAAATTGAGGAATTTGAGCATAACAGGCATCTAGGTGTAATTTTTAATAAAAAAGGAACTTGGGAAAAGCATATAAATTCGATTTATGTTTCGGTGATGAAAAGGTTAGATTGTCTGCGTAAACATAAAGGAGTTAGAAGATTTCTTGAAGTGTGGAAATCATGCATTCTTTGAAACATAAAAATTTCAAACACTTCAGCTGATGAGCACAAAAGAGAGACAGGCGACAGTTCTTAGGCAAGAAATTTTCGTTTTTTTTTATGGAGACCAACCACATTAGCTTCTTTCCAAATAGCAGGAAAGATTGCCTTTTCAAGCGACAAATTAAACATTTTTGTGAAAACACCGGCTACGTATGGAGCAAATAAACGTAATGCTTTATTCGGAAGGTTATCCAGCCCACCCGTTTCGGAAATTTTAAGTTTGGGTAGAATTTTTTTAATGTTTCATTTGCATCAATAATAGTATGATCAAGTTTTGTGTCGGTTTTGTCGTCCAGAACACACAGACAGACAGACAGACAGACACACACAGATACATATATATATATATATATATATATATATATATATATATATATATATATATATATATATATTTATGTATATATATATATGTGTGTGTGTGTGTGTGTGAGAGAGCGAGAGAGATTGTGTGACTGTGTCTGTGTCTGTGTGTGTGTGTGAGAGAGAGAGAGTGTGTGTGACTGTGTCTGTGTGTACGTATCAATAAAACCTCAAAATTAACAACTGAAAACACATAAAATCAATGCACATGTAATTTGGCGTCATACATCCAGTATGTTACTCTATGTATTGTAATTGTCAAACAGTATTGTGTTCAGATCTGATTATATTTGATTTGATTTTATTTGGTGCAAGCCAGGTTACATAAAATCATAATACATCAAAATAAAATCAAAAGTATTATCACAGTGTAACATGACTAAAAATAACACGAGAGGTTGTTATCCACAATACACAAGACAATGTCACGTTAAAATAAATAAAATATGCATATAATGTTGTCACGTAAAGAACATTGCAGGACAGGGTATATAAAATACACGATACAAACAGATTACTCTTAAATAAATTATAAAATTGGCCAGCACCAGGATAGCTCAAGAAAGCTGGAAAAAAATCCTTGCATATTTCCATTGGGGTCCCTTGTATAAGAATATACTTTAAGTAAACTATATATCTTTCTTGGTACAATAATAATAATAATAATAATAATAATAATAATAATAATAATAATAATAATAATAATAATAATAATAATAATAATAATAATAATAATAATAATAATAATAATAATAATTTGGTAAAAGTCAGATCCTTCAGGAAATACGAATGCCTCAAATTTCAAGCTTTAGTTAAATATTATGGGATGGATATTTTCCACAGCTTGACAATCTCCTTATAGTCCACTATGAATACACCGAGTGTACTAAAATCCATACACTGCAAACTGCAACAAACAATTTTTCACTCTACCTGTTAACTGGTCTTCGTAGAAGGTGAGTTCTAATGTGCCATGTTATACAGGATGTATATATATACATACATACATACATACATACATACATACATACATACATACATACATACATATATATATATATATATATATATATATATATATATGTATATATATATAAGTCTTGGGTGGTTTATGGGTAATTATACACTGCCAAGAAAAAATATACAATGGAATAGGTCCTACAGCTGGTTTGTGTGCCCATGCCCTTTGTCTGAGGGTCAATTATAATCCTTGAACTGGACCTTTGGCAGTATATATCAAGTATAGCTTACCACACTTTCTGAGCTTTATAGCTTCCCAAAATATCTGGGCAAATTTGCTAGTTTGTACGTTTCTGAAACCCCGTAGGTAGAGCATTGAATATAAGGCAAACGAGGTTTATGGGCATTTTTCAACTGCCGAATTCACAGTCCCAGGCAATAGTGGTTTCAACAGAAGTCTCCCTGCATGGAGAAGAAATTGCCATACAAACTGGTTCCACTTGGATGATAACATGCATACGCGTTTTTTCACTGTCAAATTGTTGTTTTTCAGAATCTCCGTTCGTCTGAGAGCACTGCTGAAGGAAAAAGAGTTCAGCAACATGCCAACTTTTGCTGCCTCAAATAAGTGTTTGGTTTAACTGTGCCCTTCTCCAAATAATGATTCTTTGTGAAGAATTTCTGACACTTTCACATGTTATAGAGAGCCACACCTTATTATACATGCTATATGTCTTCACGTTTCATGAGGCATACCTCAGACACTAGTACCCAGTAAATCAATGCTCAATTTGTAACAGTTCATTCATAATTGCACACTTGGGGAATGCCAGTAGAAAATATTACCGACATTTTCAAATATATCAGTTTGGATCACGAAATAATGAACAAAGACTGCAAACAGAAACAACCATGACAATAACACTAACAATGAGAATGAATATTGTATTCGTGTCTTTTTTTCCCGGAACCACTTCCGTCATTACCTTATTCCGCAGTCCAAACTCTTTACTCTCCGTAAGCTAACCTGTCACTGTCTAACCTATATACATATGGGAGTATTATTGTCCGTACTGCACACGTTCTTTTGTAGAATTTTGACATAGGCCGTATGAGCCCAAATAAATTAAAGGGTCTTCAGTGGGCAACTACTCAGAACATGTTTGAGAGCCTGTACTCGTACATGTCTCTCTGAGTAGCTGCTCCTTGTCTAAGCTCAATATTCGGCAAAGACAACCCACGTAATAATGAATAAATATGAACGTGGCAAATGATGAATTAGGTAAATGAGTGAAGTTTTCTTTCATAAATGCAGAGCTTCATTACGAAAGAAGAAAACCTGTCAAACAAAACATAATTACTAAATTTGTATACTACAGGTTCAGATAAGCGCAATTTGACATGATGAATAAAATGTCCTTTAAGGTACTAGACACATATTCAGAGAACAAGAGCGGTGTTTATTGAAGATAGAGTGTCTCTGTTTTACACGATATAAAGAGTTTTTTCAATGTAGCATATCATTTATCAAACTAGAGTGTCAGTGTTTTACGCGATGTAATGTGTTTTTGCGGGGGCACCAAAAGAACGCGGGGAAAATTCGATAGTGCATCCAAAATATATGCAAATAATAAGGCATCTTCATTATCAATCAAATAATCTTCGTATGTTAAAATAAGTATAGTATCTATAAGTAATAATTTATGTCCTCCACACCAAAACTAGAGATAAACCACTCATTGGGACAAAGCTCTAGACAGCGTGAGGACATGTACATTATACATGTTTCATATACAATGCAGAACATATAGCTTCCAGCGTCACTGTTAAGAAAAATCAGGTATTACCACAGTATGAGGGTACAGCCACACCATATGGTCAAAGTGTTACCGGACTCAGCTATCTTTATTAAAAAGAACTGCAACATTATGATAATATCGTATTTTTAGAATTGCGGATTATCTTGGGATGTGTAACAAGCGAATCACAATTATTCTTTTACCTCTTGAAAAAAATGACATTATGATTTTCAGCTTTGTGTCACTGTGGTTTGATCCATGATACACACCACCGAAAAACACTCATTATAGCGCGTATGAAACAGATACTGTGGTTTGATGACTGCAGGAAAAAAAATCTTAGTATCGTATGTAACAGAGACAATCTAGTCTGATGATTGATACACTTCCCAAGATTGTTCTCAATTCTAAAAATAAGATATGATCTTGGACAGGACATTGGTGAATTATTTGCCCAAACATGAAAAACATATTTGGTTGAGGCTTGGCATTACAGGAGAGAGTCACTTAATGACTTCTCGGAATGACTAATGATATGATGGTTCTACATGTTCCTCTTGTAAATGACCTCCTGCAATGTATATACTGTATATAATATTGCAGGCAGGTTCGGTAACACCACAAAATAACACGTGATGGGATTCTCTTAACGAATTAAACTTGCATATAGGCGCTCAATCCATTGGTATCTTATTTTAACATAGCTTGTTAAAATTATATTCATAAAGATAGAAGGATCGCACATATTCCTTTACTTTTGCCATAAATAATACTGCATTTTAATTACACGCTGCGACACATGAAATCTTACACATACAACCACATGTAATCAAATAAAATTCAAAAAGTGCAACAAGGTGAAAGATTTTCCATTGAAAAGATTATAGCAAGCTTGTTGAGGGATAATTATCGAATTTAATATATGAACTCTTGTATATGTAAATATGTATTTGTGGTGTGGGTATATGTGTGCCATTGTGTCAATATCAAAATACAAAGCTTTGTCACTTACTTTGTAATATATACATATACACCAGATAACAGGTCAACAGATCCCTGCTAATACATCTCTTCCGCGGGACAAAGCATACCAGTGTTGGTTTGTGGTAGCTGGATTATCCCAACCATCCACTTATTTCGCAAATAGCTGCGACATTGAAATTGCACAATTGCAATACAAACCCCCCCCCCCCAATCCCCCCCCCCCCCTGAAAAAAGTCTTTTACTTTTACCTGAAGATCATTTGCTTATTCACAATGCCATGAAAGGATGGATTAGCAGCTATTCGTTTTTTTAACGAGATGTTATTATTCGACATGCCTATGTATTCAGTGTTTCTCATGCAGAAACTTAAAAAAACACCCTCGGCCAACTAAGCCGTGTACATAATGCAAACATTTATAGTCTGGTGAACACTAACAGTTACGTCACATGTGCAGGAAGATATACAAGGCATTAAATATGTATGTATATACATATATACGATGAACATCGTACACAATGAGTGTATCATAGGAGGCATGATCACAGAAACCTGATGAAAACCTTGACGAACGTTCATGGGCTGATATGACTGACATGAAAATTGGAAAGAGAACTTTTTACCTCGGACTACTTTGTTTCTGCTGGGCCGTGATTGCAAATGGTAAGTCATTTTGTCATTTATTTGCTTAAATCCAAATTCCATTTGAATTAATCGTTGACGCGATGTCCAATAGTTGACAGAGTCTTTCCTTAAGAGTCAAATAATTCTACAACGGTTTATCTGACCATTTCACACACACACACACACACACACACACACACACACACACACACACACACACACACACACACACAGACATATATATATATATAGACTGGCTGGTATGATGTTCTTGTATATTTGTAGGTACAAAAGTAAAAATGTTTTGTATAGTGATATATTTATTTGGGATCTCATCGTTAAAAGTACGGATTATACAATGAATCTGTTAAACGGAAAATATAAATATTTTTTTTTTATATGCGTATGGTCTGCCATATAGGGTGAAACATTTCTTGTACACAAGCCTGGTGCATTTGAAGTCCAAACTTTCAAATTTCTTTCTCTTTGTGACATCGTTCTGGTCACATGTCTTGGTCTAGGTTCATGCACTGTCATGTAGTTATTGCTAGAGATAAGGCCCTGCACATGCTTCAGTGTGCGCGTGCGACAAAATAGGATCTGAGAGTTGATAGTGGTCTCAAAGCTTGCGTCGTCTGATGCCTTGCCCAGCATAACATGCGGATGTTACACAGTTCAAAGTTTTTAGTGGCATATTAACCATGTACATATTTGCACTACACGTATGCATAGTGACAGGTTGTGTTGTGTGGTCCGTTGTTCCATGAGGAAGACTAGATTTCCCTTTGGTATCCATTAGTTTTTGTATGTAAAGGAGAGGTGCGTGGGACGTACCCACAACATGGCGAATTAAAGGACACTGTAGGAATAATAGTATTTCCTTAAGGAAATAAATCAAAATATACAGCAACTGCGTGGCAACTATTTAATCCATGCACATTGGACTGCATAAACAATTCTGCGATTTGTATAAGATATGCTTCTGTTTTACAATGACAGAGGAAGTTATGCTTCATTCGCAAATGTTTGTTACCAATTACTTAAAAACCTGCTGGCACTTTGGGACATGTATCCACTATCAGGGCAATCGCCTCCACTAAGCTCCATCTTTGGCGCAGCAGGGGCACTTGGCGCGTCCCCCTAGTGCTGCTACTTTATTCATAGCCTGGGGCAACTTCAGTGTTGGATACAATATGCCTATTCCTGGACCCACAATTGGTAACCTGAACGGATTATATTTACATTTTCTGGTAATGTTCACACTGGAAAAGTCCCATTATATATTGTACATTACATGCATTCGACAAATAACCTTACCTTAACACTAATCACACTATATTTTGGATATTGCGGCTTCAAAATATCCAATCCCGAGTAACCCACAGATTTGGCTGCCGTTTTGAAAATTGTGGATTCCGCACCCAATGTTTGTAAATGAGGATAGTAATGGGGGTGGGGGGGGGGAATATAACATGAAACCAAAAGTATATATTTTGCAAATGTTTCAGAGCATCACTCACGATATTATATATACCATGGCCGCGATTCACTCTTATATCCAAATAAAACATACTTTTGTGCGACTGTTCCACAATGCATTGCTCCAGGTTCAAAATGGTGCTAACGCATGATTAGTCAGGATATCTTGTTACATTTGGATTTGTAACTAAGGATGGTAACTGCTTCAGACACAAGCGAGCAGGGAGGTAAAAGTTGAGACAGTGCGTCATGTTTTAAAAAGTAGTTTAACGACCGTCTCGCCTGGTAACTCGGAGAACAAACACCTGGAACCTATCAAAATATTATGATAACGATCACCAACAACCGTGGCTATGCAGCTATGCTGTTTCTCCGGCCCAGTTTATCCTTCCCCACAAGTTGAAATAAAAAGCTGTGCTTCAGTTGACTTTATTGCAGAATATCGGCACGCGACGGCCACGTTCTGAATAAAATCTTTCAGCCAGGGTCGATCAATTTTTACTAGGGAAGGGTGACTTAATTTTTATTTTTTTACGCTTCATGAAATTTATTTATAAAATTTAAATTAGGTGCATGACCAGGACCCAACAAAGTCATACCCTATGAAATAACTTGCGCACAAGGCTCTTTGACTCGAGATCAAGTTGTAGTTTTTTTGTGGTAAAATGATAAGAGTGGACTGTTAAATCCCACTACGACAAGGAAGGCGGATAGGAACCATCAAATAAACATACATGTCATTCAACAGATTTTGCTGCAAATGCGCTTGAAATAAACCCATTCAGAAAGGTAAAATAACACAAGTAGTTAACAAAGATAAGTACAGCAAAGAACCAAGAAACAAAGGCATTCTTGGGGAGCCCATTATTATTATTATTATTATTATTATTATTATTATTATTATTATTATTATTATTATTATTATTATTATTATTATTATTATTATTATTATTATTATCATCATCATTATTATAATTATTATTATAATTATTATTATTATTATTATTATTATTATTATGAGTAGTACTAGTAGTAGCAGTAGTATTAATCCGCGGACGGAGACACTAAAATGCATGTAAGTACATATAAATCATACATCAGCACATTATAACATCGAAATCACACAGACATACAAAGTGAATCAGGTACATCTAGACGGCTACATGGCGGCATATCGATGATACAATTTATTTATATATATATATATATATATATATATATATATATATATATATATATATATATATATATATATATATATATATATATATATATATATATATATAATAAGCCTGTGACCTTCAAGAGAAACAGTGCCCCAAAAGTCCAAGTCTAGAGTGGTCTCCCAAAGTGGGCCGAGTCATCCCGACAGCACCGTAACATTGTGCCCTCGAGCTGCCTGCCCCACCTTATGGGAGAGCCATATCTCACCAACAAGGCGGGGAAAGTGCAACACATTGAAATAACTAAAAAGCTTTGGTAAGCAGTGACACAAGCAAATGTTCCTTCCCATATGCTTCATAAAATTTTCATGAGACAGTACAAATCTAAGGGAGTTAACAATACCGGCTTGACAACTTTGCAGGGGACTCTCTTTAGGCAAACTATCAAAAGCTAAAAGCACAGGGGAGACACTGCCATTAACTATATGATCCAAAAGATTACCCGGAATTTTCAGGCCTATTGAAAGATTCTCTGATAAAAGATACAGATTCAGGTCAGGAGCGCATGAGTTGACCTTAAAAATTCTATGATAAAGAGAGATGGCTCTATCGTTAATTAAAGACTCAACTAGCTTTGCATTAAGGGTTTTCAATAGTCGAGTTTGATGGTGTCGTTTTTCAATGCCCAACCACTGTTTTAATAAGCAATTTTGTGAAGATTCCATTCTGTTAATACAGGAACGACAAAGATTAATACATTCCATACTTTACACAAGAGCCGGGGCACATATTGTATTCTAGAGATGGCATTTTGTTGGAGTATCGAGGCCTGGATAAACCCTACCGACATCTCCCTGACCATAATATGACCGTCCACAACTATTTAAACGGTGATAAAGATGAGAATCACTTGAATTGTGCGATCCTATATGCACATGAATAATGCACCTGTTCAAGCCAATTTAGTGAAATAGGCCTATAATTTTGAACAAAGCTTTTTGCATTCTGTCGTGTTAAAACTAGACATGGCTTTCTTGACCCTATGGACCTTTGTACATACGTTTTGGACTCTCTTGGGTAAAGACGAACTATAAATATTTGTGATTCAGCTATACATACCAAGGAACATTGCCTTTGGTCGGAACTGACTTAGATTTGTTTCATTAGGACAACGGTTTAGATGTGGTAATGACACTGTCTAACTAGAACCCTTAGCGGTAAAAATGGTACCCAGATTCCTAGGCAAATCCACATTTTCCAATTCATGAAGTCAAGTTTGGAAACTTCAATCCCATGACACAGCGACTCAAACATAATGAAATTTTCCTAGTATCGGAACTTCACAAACACAGTTTTTATTACGCAGTTAAGTCACGTCTATGGCAAGCCAACAGGGCCATAACGCATAGGTCTTACGCGTAGCCGAGCCTCCACTACTATGGCAAGCCAAAGGGTCATAACGCATAGGTCTTGCGCGTAGCTGAGCCTCCGCTACACGTAGTTGAGGCTCGGCAACGCGTAGTCGAGTAAACCAATCAGATTGCAGTCTCTACTACACGTAGTCGAGCCAACAAATGAGATTTCAGTTTCCACTATGCGTAGTAGAGTCTCGGCAACGCGTACTCGGGCCAACCAATAAGATCACAGTCCTCACTATGCGTAGTCGAGGCTCGGCAACGCGTAGTCTAGCTAACCAGTAAGATTACAGTACGCGATGCCGAGAAAATGTTCTTCCAAAACGCGTCGCCGAGCTTCGGCGACGCATAGTGGAGAAACTATGCCTCCCATAGCGTGTAGCCAAACTATCCAATCACTGATACTCTTGTAAACTGTATTAGACCTGTTCGACTACGCGTTGAGAAATTACTGGTCTCGACGACGTTGGCTGTTTTAATATCAGTAATGATTGTAAGGACGTAAATGATTGGTTTGCTTTTCTTCAGCCAAAAGGTGACATAAGTTGCTCCACTATGCGTAGCCGAAGCTCGACTATGCGTAGTGGAAAACATATTCTCGGCAACGCCTAGTGGAGACTGAAATCTGATTGTTTGGCTCGACTACGCATAGTGGAGGCTCCGCAACGTGTAAGACCAATGTGTTATGGCCCTGTTGGCTTGCCATACCACTACACGTAGTCGAGGCTCGGCAACGCGTAGTCGAGTAGACCAATCAGATTGCAGTCTCTACTATGCGTAGTCGAGCCAACAAATAAGATTACAGTTTCCACTACGCCTAGTAGTCTTGGCAACGCGTAGTCGAGCCGCCCAATAAGATCGCAGTCTCCACTACGCGTAGTCGAAGCTCAGCAACTCGTAGTGGAGCTAACCAATAAGATTGCAGTCTCCACTACGCGTTGCCGAAATCTGATTGTTTGGCTCGACTACGCATAGTGGAGGCTCGGCAACGCGTAAGACCAATGCGTTATGGCCCTGTTGGCTTGCCATACCACTACACGTAGTCAAGGCTCGGCAACGCGTAGTCGAGTAAACCAATCAGATTGCAGTCTTTACTACGCGTAGTCGAGGCTCGGCAACGTGTAGTCGAGGCTCGGCAACGCGTAGTCGAGCCAACAAATAAGATTACAGTTTCCACTACGCGTAGTAGAGTCTTGGCAACGTGTAGTCGAGCCAACCAATAAGATTACAGTCTTCACTACGCATTGCCGAGAAAATGTTCTTCTAGAACGCGTCGCCGAGGCTCGGCGACGTGTAGTGGAGAAACTATGCCTAATAATTTATTCGATGAAATTACAAATATGTCGTAAAGCATACATTAGCATAATGACTGTATTATGTTTATCGAACGCGAGGGACAAAACCCCGTTTACAAAACTACATGAAACTGAATAAATATGCAACGCGATTGTAAATGTTACTGCATGTGCAAAGTAGGGCTCTGTCGACATCAGTTACGTGGAATTGACGGGTATTATATTTTTTTCAAATATATATATATATATATGTATATATATATATATATTCATATGTATATATATATAATGAATATGTGTATATAATAATAATAATAATAATAATAATAATAATAATAATAATAATAATAATAATAATAATACATAACAAATATAAGACATAATGCATATTTAGATGTCTATAAATAAATAAATAAATAAATAAATAAATAAATAAATAAATATATAATGAATATGTGTATATAATAATAATAATGATACACTGCAAATATGATTAACAGTGATCTCTTATCTATTGATTCCTGGTCTGATGACTGGATGGTGACATTTAATGCCCAGAAAACTGATGCTATGTTAATCTCTCGGAAAAGAGATCCGGTACATCACCCTCCGTTAGTATTCAAAGATCACCAGCTGGAACATGTGGATCAACATAAGCATTTAGGGCTTGTATTTCGGAATGACTTAAGATGGAACGATCATATTAATACTATCGTGGCAAAGGCCACTAAACAACTAAATATTTTGAAAACACTCCAATTTCGTCTCGACAGGAAAACGTTAGAAATAATCTACACCTCCTTTATTCGACCTTTAATGGAATAAGGTAATGTTGTCTGGGATGGCTGCACCCAATCAGATGCATTGAAACTGGAGAGTATTCAATTGGCTGCTGCACGTGTTATTTCTGGTGCCATGCCACATCTAATGCTAAACTATATGAAGAAACTGGTCTTTCTACGTTGGCAAAACGTAGGGAAGTTAGTAAACTAATTTTAATGTACAAAATTACTAATAATCTGGTTCCCGAATATCTTAGTAGTATAATTTCCAATGAACAAAATCTTAACAGAAGGTATATAACAAGACAGGCCCCAGACTTGCCTCAATTCAGAACCAGAACTGAATTATTTGAGAATTCGTTCTTTCCTTCTACGATAAAACTATAGAACCAATTACCTCTTGATGTGAGAAACTCTACTACTTTAAGTGAATTTAAAAACAAAATTTCTTCAAATGTGCCTCGGTCACTCAAGCAAACAGAATTGTACTATGTCGGCAACAGAATTGCCGCAGTTTTGCATACAAGACTGCGTTTGGGCCGCAGCCAATTGAATGTCCATCTATTTGATATTGGTGTCACTCAATCGCCAAACTGTCGTTGCGATCAAGGGATTGAAGACGTTTGGCTTTTCTTCTTTGTTTGTCCTTATTATGCTGTTCCTCGTGATCGCCTCAATACGATAGTAACAAACTATACCCCTTTCGGCCTTGAAACCGTTTTATATGGCGTTTCCGATGGCCCTCTCGAAATTAATAAGAAAATATTCCTGGCAGTCCAAGATTACATTCTAAAAACCAAACGTTTTCAAACCGGTGTTGTTACATGATGAATTGATTTACAATTAATACTGCATTTGTATTATATAACTGCACTACATAATTATGAATCTTCAATGAGATGGTCGTTAATCAGCAATTTTCATTGCTTCTTTATAATGAATCGCCCCACTGTCTGTCTTATGACTTGTGGTGTCCTTCTTTACTTTGTTGATCCAGGGCGGAGCTCTTCCTCCTGGCGGTGCCAGCAGTTTAGAGCTTCGCTCTGGACCCTTGACGTCTCGTTTGTCCTGTGATATTGTCCTCTTCCGACAAGAGGGGTTAATATAGGGCCTTGCCCTTCTCCCCAATTGTTTTCTTTGGAATAAATTATGTTTAAACCAAATAAATAGATAGATAGATAGATAGATAGATAGATAGATAGATAGATAGATAGATAGATAGATAGATAGATAGATAGATAGATAGATAGATAGATAGATAGATAGATAGATAGATAGATAGATAGATAGATAGATAGATAGATAGATAGATAGATAGATAGATAGATAGATAGATAGATAAATAAATAAATAAATAAATAAATAAATAAATAAATAAATAAATAAATAAATAAATAAATAAATAAATAAATAAATAAATAAATAAATAAATAAATAAATAAATAAATAAATAAATAAATAAATAAATAAATAAATAAATAAATAAATAAATAAATAAATAAATAAATAAATAAATAAATAAATAAATAAATAAATAAATAAATAAATGATAGCCCTTCACGGTTAATGCGTCAGGACAGGTGGTAATTTGTAAATTCCAAACTCACACGCTCCCATTTCGTTTTTAGAATATTTTTGATCTGACATCATGGCTGATGAAAGCCAACAAGACCAAGGCTGCCAGTCCCAGGTTTATGATTATTTTACGAAGAACGGAAAACAAGTCAATTGAAATATATGTTCAAAACAACTCACATATTGTGGCTCGTCCACGATTAATATGCTATGTCATATTAAATTTGTACATGGGACCTTTCTTGGACAAAAAGAACTTGTCAACGTCGTTACTTTTGATTGATGTATGCGTTGATTTGGTTTGCTGGTATATATATATATAGTATTTAATGTGTTGCACTAATAGATTAAGCAATCCAATGGGGCGGGTAATACCCGTGGTTACCTGGGTATTTTAATACCCATCTGGCGGGTACCCGGGTATTAATAATCATAACCTGACAGAGCCTTAGTACAGATTACACACTCATAAGTTTGAAGTGGTTCATCATTTAACACATTTTGTTATGACTTCAAATTACTCTCTCATCACCAACTCTCTCATAATAAAACACTATAATGATAGTGCACAGGAATGATCAACGTGGCTCTCATACATGATCATATCACGTTCTTGTTTAACTTTAACCTTGACTTTAACCCGACAAAAGTCAGCCGCTGAGTGGATAATTTATGCAGACATGAACTTGGGATAATAGAAAAATGAGCACACTTCTTCTATTTCTACTCCTATCTCATGAACATTAGAGGATTATTTTAAATATTTGCCTACTGACAGTCCAATTAAGCCTCATTTCAGAGCCTCACGGGAAAATAATTTTGAGTTACTCCTGGGACAAAACATATGGTCACCTAACAAATTGGAAAAATTGTGGAACCCATTTTTAACCTGGAAAAAATCATTATGTCCTCCCAGGAAAGAACTCCAAGTTTGTTCTTTTTGCAGTACACAAAATAACTGCCCGATCTGCAGCGTAAATAATAACAATAGTTGTGAATCAGAAAGAGTGTAGTATGTGTACAAATAATGTACCTGCCAGACTAACATTATAATCCATTAATATCATGCAAAAATGACGAGCGCATAATTGTACCAAGACGTTTGTCAAATGATTTAAACCACGTGACTAATCCTCACTGTTTCATCCTGAACGTCAACTTAAATAGCACAGGTGAGAATCTTGGCAATGTCGTGCACACGTGATGACCATTTAGCGCGATTACATAAGACGTATTTACACGTTTATATTGATAAAAGACAATTTAACAAATATAAAACAGCTAAACTGTTCCCCCCAAAACTTGTTTTTGTTACTGGTTCAGCAATTGGACTTTACAAGCTAACGTTCCAATATATCTGTGGCTCTATCTCTGATGCCTGATTGCACATGTCCAGATCAAGTCAGGATAACGGTGACTCTGGAGTCTCTCCCATGTCAAAAATGTAGGTTTGCACATGTCTGGGTTAAACTCAAGCCTTACTGGACTTATCCCCAAGATTTAACTCAGGTACAACCGCAATTAAAAGCTAAAGTTATACTGGTTTTCAAGTGTGGGTACACATCAGTTTCTTGTAAGGTGGGGATATTACTGTCCCATGCAAAATTATGTTGACTAGTTGCATTAGTATCATTTTTCATTTGGTTGATTGTTTGTTGCGCTGAGACACAGGAGATGCCAGCAGAAAACTGGGTCCCATGATTCCATAACATATATATATATATATATATATATATATATATATATATATATATATATATATATATATATATATATATATATATATACATTATTTTATGATATATTATAAAACACTTTGCGCAAAATTTTAAATCAGCACTTTAAGGGTTCAGTAGGATTTCCAGGCAGTAATATTACCTGCAAATACGCAAACACCGCATCTCACCGTTACTTGCTGATTGATATTTACCCTGGCTTGAATCAAGTACATGGGAAAATTGATGAAACAAAAAAGACTTTCATTTTGCTACAGAACTATCAAATAATGCAAGGTAGATTGATGACATTGCTTGTGTAAATGTGCAGAATTTTAATAAAATTTCGAAAGAAATTTACCCAAAAGATACATCTGTGGAAGGTAATGATTTCAGAGATGTGCTCCTATATTTTGATGACAGATTTGGTTTAAAAGTCTATCACAAAATTGATGAGTTGAACTTTGAAGTGGCCAATTATCCTTTCCCTGACAGTAATATTGCATAGTCTATTGGATGTAATATATTTTTGTCACAAATTTTGAGATTTCGTCGTATTCGTTCTAAATTGTAGGAATTTGCATCCAGAACCTTATATATTCAGGAAAAACTTGAGTCAAGAGGACTGAAGCATATATTTTTGATCAAATACTTCTACAAATTTTGCTGCAAATATCCAGAGATTGTTAGAAAAGTTGGTTTAAGTAATTTCAAGGATTTCAGACTTGCATGTTTTGCTACTTAATTTTACCTTTTGGCATCATTATGTTTTAATATTTACGTTTCTGACATTTTAGTAATAAGTGTACATTTACGCAATGTAAAAAAATAATCAATTTGACCATCCCACACTAGGGCTGGGAGTCAGCCATTGGCTGTTCTGAGCACTTGGCCAGAAATTGGCAGTATTTACTTTGTCACAAACTTGAGTCATTCTTTTAAAACATTAACTACAGGGCCAGGAGTCAGTCATAGGATGTCCCAAACACTTAGCCAGAAATTGGCAGGATTTACTCAATTATTACAAATTTGATTAATTCTTTGAAACATAAAGTAAGGATTTTCAACTATTTAGAACTTTGAGAAGATATCCTGGAGACTTTCATAGTGAGGAGTCTGTGTCACGGAGTATGGTTTACATTTCTGCTACAATTTGTCCATTGTTACAGAACTTGTTTGGAATTCTCCAGGTTTACACAGGTGTCTGGCTGTAACTGCTTATTTTGTAATCACTGGGATTGAATATATAGCCTTAGTTTGTTTCTACCTCGTTATACACTGATAAGTGGTTGAACTAATGTGTCCTATCCAGCTAGAAAGGGTACACACTGGTTCAGCTGTAAGTCACTGTATTCTTATCTGAACTTGTTTTGTACTTTTTAGGATTTGTGTTTGGTTTGAAGATATTCTACATTTGTATTGAAGCTCTGCATATGTAAGCAAAACTTCATTTATTTAGCTAATTCAGCAAAAGGAAAAACTGTACGATAAATGGATTGGTTTTGCTGGAGTACAACAACCTCTCCTGTAGACTGGTTTAGTGAATGCCGCTAGAGGGACCTGGAGACTCGGAGCTAGTTCATGATCCATATACGTCATTATTTATAATTTCTAATACTTGTGCGTGCATCTGATGCTATGCCTATGACATATTAGCGAGCGTCAGCCAGGTCTCATGGTTGTGTGTCTGTGTGTGTAGAAAAGATAATTAGGGTTGTAGTTCACAGTTATAACTTTCCTGTGATATGACAATGTAAATTCACCATTCGGTGCGCGGCACCATCGTAAAATTAGCTCTTCTGTCAAGAGCATGGCCTCCTGGGTAATAATACTATAAATTCGCATTGAACACAGTTTCCAACAATTTTGTCAGGCAGCTTCTAACTCAGTTTCAAATCTTTTTTCTTTACAATATATATTCTGTTGAAATCGCAGTAATTCTGGACATTGTAGCAAGAATCAACTTAACGTATTGTTAATTTTTTATCAGCAAAATTACAGAACAAAACGTACATAGAGTAAAATTGATGAGGGATGCCTTGTGCCCCCATCCAATAGATTGTAAACATAACCCAATACTATATCAAACTAAATCACTTACCATACATTACTCAAAAAATTCAGAAATACTTGTAACACAAGATATACAAGAAACAAGTTAAACTAAATTAGTACATCGGGGCTAACTGAATATAGCATTTGTTTCTCTAGGAGGAGAAATCAAAGAATAAATATCAACATGTCTATCGTGTAGCCAAATAATTAATCTTTTGTTGTAGGAAATTACAGATACAGCACTTTTAATTTTCTTGGGTATGTATTAATAAAATTTGGATCAAATATGTAGAATACTCTAAAAAAGATATTAGTTTGATGTTACTGTTTGATGAGTTAATTGATGTCTATTTCTCCTATCATAGTTATGAGTTAAGCCACAATATTGAAAACCAACTTTCACAGAGGATGTACTGCTTAGTACAGAATGAACTAGGAGACAAATATTTAAGAAATATAATTTAGGGAGAGGAAGGATTTCTATGAATTTAAACAAATTTTCGGCATGCCTTTTAGGTGTAAAAGTATGTGTACGAATAGCCCTGTTTTGTAATATAACAAGCTGTTTGACATGAGTTTCATCAGGAGATCCCCAAATCTCTATGCAATATCATTTATATGGATGAACTTATGTATAATATACCTGCCCTACTAAGGTAAAAGAAAGTAAATGACGAACTTTTGAAAAAATACCAATGACAGGTGTAATCTTATTGCAAATGTTAGTAATATGATTTTTCCAGGTTAACCTAATATTTATAATTACCCCTAGACATTTAGTAATTGACGCTCGTAGCAAGATCTTTGTTCCTGCATTTCAATGAAAATCAGGCCGAATCTTTTTATTGTTTGAACATATAATTATCAAATTTGATGTACTTAAATGTAGAGAAAATTTATTTATGTTGCACCAATCCATTAATGTACTCAAATCAAGTTCAGCATTCTGTTTCAAATACTCTATATCATTGGCAGTGCAAATAATATAACTATGATCTGCAAATAGTTTAGTTGTTCCGACAAAAAGGGAATTTTGCAAATCATTAATATAAGCAAGAAACAAAGCTGCACGTAAGATCTAGCCCTCAAGCACACCACATCGAACAGATGAACATGCTCAGGTTAAATTTCCCAACTGAGTAAGCTGTTTTCTGTTGGAATGATAATCTGTTTGCGTCCGTCCTCCGTCTGTCATTAGGCTTTTTACATTTTTAATTTTTCTAAAAAACCGCTGCATGGAAAGTTTTGATTTTGTACATGAATATTCCCCAAGTAGACCTCTACCAGGTTTGTGAAGGAGATGATGATGCAACAATTTTTCAATTGTTTTATGAATTTTTAAAAATTATTTTTCAACTAAAAATAAAATTTCTTCATCTCTAAAACTACTTGGCCAATCGTGTTTATCTTATATATGAGGTCACATGGGGTTATTAGGTCTTATTTAGGCCACCAGGTGATGCTGGAATTTTTCGTATTTTTTGTGAATTTTTGTGTGGTAAGACTATTTTTGACTTCTTATCTAGAACGACTGAACAGAATTGCTTAAAATTCTATGAGAATATAATTTGACTTTAGATAATAAAAGCTTGCTAAAATGAATGGATATGTTAATTTGTGACCAAGGTATGGGAACTCAAACTTTGCGACCATCGGTGAGTGCTACCACTCCATAGTATATATGCCTATTGTCTTTACATTTTCTACTTCTTCTGAAAACACGGCACTTGGAATGTTTTGATTTTTCACATGGATGTTTTCCAGGTGGACCTCTACCAAGTGTGCGAGAGAGATGATGATGCAATATTTTTTTTTTTTTTTTCAAATTTTTAGTTGATTTTTTTTTGGTCTCAAGATCTAATTGTGCATTTGCATTGACATTACACATTGGGTCATCTGGGGTCACCTAGGTCCTGTTTTGAAAACACCAGCTAGTGATACAATTTATTTTCATTTTTTTTTAATACTTGTGTAAGGCTTTTTTTGACATTTTGTCCAGAACCGCTGAACAGAATTGCTTGAAATTTGATGAGAATATAACCTGACTTGATAATGAAAGCTTCAGGCCAAATATTGAATCAAGCTGAATTTACCATTCAAGTGACTGCAACCTGTTGGACTGGCCATATAAAAATTCATCCTCATTTGCCAAAATGGCAAAATATTTCCTGCCATTTCAAGCACATATATTCCAACCGAACATAGGTTTTTTCAACTGCGCATGACATTTTTTACGGGACAATTGGCCTGTCACCGGAATGATGTAAACATGTTGACCTTCATAAAAAAAAACAAAAACAAAGAAAAAATTATCAAAATTTTAGTACAGGTATATGCAACTCAGAAAGACTTTACAGCGGGTCAAGACACTGATATTACTTTTTTAACACGCATGTTGCAGGGCAAAGGATATTCTATCCAGAATTTTATTCTGTTACACTTCCTAGCCTTGTCATATATTTTTAGTTTTAGTACTACATAGGGTACGGTACTTGCAACAAGATGGAGCAAGTAAACCTAAAATAATTTATAATGTTACTATTCAGGAACAATTGGTAATACCCCTACACTTTCCTATTCTTTTTATTTAATAATATAGTATTAAACATCGATACCAAATTGCCTGTTGGGTTTGTTCAGATGTTTATAATTTTGACTTTGAATGGCCTAAAGATCAAACTTGCATATTCACTTGTATCATTGGTGGTAATGGTAGATTCTAGACCCATGATTCCCAGAAAGATTAAGAAAAAAAACTCCTTTTGGATATCATGGTAGTGTTGCTTGAACCACGTTCAAAATTAATTCAAAGGTCCGATGACTCATTGGCATCTTAGTAATGGTACATCATGTGCCCACTGTTACTTTTAGACATTAGTAGAAAAATACTCATTTAGACTTCTTTGGTGATGCTTCTTTTGACTAAGTGACCTTGAAAGGTCAAAGTACCATATTGGCACATCTATATTTATATATGACTGGGTAATGGTGGATCCTACGCTCCTTGGTCCTGTTAAATATCAATGGGAAATTTCAATGTGAGGTTTGTTTTGGTATGGTCCCTTTTTACCTCACATGACCTTGCAAGATCAAATTAAATTTCAATGACATACAAGCTTATATCTTGATAATGATCAATCCAAAGCCTGTGGTTACCATATGCAGTCACAAACCACACGAAAAAATGATCAATTCAAAGCATCTGCTTACCATATGCAGTCAGAAGCCACATGAATTACATGTACTATGTACCAGAAAATGGGAGCAGGGGATCGTAACAAGCTCACTTTGTCCAAAACATGCGCACAAGTATCATGATTTTCTTTGAATTTTTGTGTGTTAATGCTATTTTCAAGTTCTGTTATGATTTATCAAACTTTGGCACCACTGTTCATGTGTATAGGTAAACAGACCACAATGCATGTGTTGCAGTAATATAAAAAGCCTTTTTTTCAAAAACAAATCTATAGTGTAGACATAGTCCGTTCAAAAATAATAATTTTCGCTGATGATCCTTCTTTATATGTCAGAATTGATGACCCAATCGCTGCTGCCAGAACTTTTAAGTCAGATCTCTCTGATGTTGAACAGGGGTCCAAAGACTGGCTAGCAACTGTAAACGCCTAAAACCTAACTCTATGCTTATATCTCGGAAAACGAACCCACCAAATCACCCTCCTATCAGTTTCCATGGTCATATTGTGGATGATGTATATCCACATAAGCACCTTGGAATCACAATATGTTCCGACCTATGTTGTTCTGATCACGTTATGGAGATCACAGTCAGAGCTACTAAAATGATCAATATTATGTAAAGCCTTAAATTCATCTTAGACAGAAACACTTTGGAAACTATCTATATGTCTTTTGTAAGGCTTATACTTGAATATGGTGGTCCGGTATGGAGTGGCTGCACAGCATCTGGCGAGGAAAAGCTTCAAACTGTTCAATTGAATGCAGCCCGTATTGTAACCGGTGCATCGAAGCACACACATACAGATTTGATGAACAGGCTTTCCTACGTGATGTGTCACTTATTGCATGGAGTAGCATAGAAGCTGCTAACGATGCTGACGAAGCCTGGGATATATTTACTGGCCTTTTTCTCTCCAATTTATGACCTTCATGCACTTAAAATAAAAATGCGAGTCAGTAACAAATACCCTGAATGGTTAACTGAGGACTATGTATTTCTCACACATGAAAGAGACCATTGGTACAATAAAGCTCACATAAGTAACCAAATTGAGGACTGGAATCGAGCTAAAAGACTCAGAAACATATGCAACAACCTCAGTAAGCAACTTAAAAAGGACTACTATGATAAATCTGTGCATGGACATTAGCATGATTCAAAACGATTGTTGAAAGTCCTTAAATCTGCAATGCCAAGAAAAACTCAGGACAATATTACTACTTTAACAGTAGATGGTGTCACCGTTTCCAAACCCAAACAAATTGCCACTAGTCTCAATAAGTTTTTTTTTACAACTATTGGTGCAAAGTTGGCATCAAAATTCCAAAACAATTCGGACAACGGTGAACTATCATTTAACCCAATATGAGTCAAAGTTGTCTTTCCATATTATAACACCTGAGTTTACGCTGGCCGAACTGCAGAAATTATCTATCTAAATCTACTGGAATCCATGGCATTAGTGCCAGACTGCTCCGCTCCGCCGCCATCCTTGTAGCAGATCCTCTGACCAACATATTTAATACTTCACTAGAAACAGGAATCATACCTTATGTTTGGAAACAAGCTCGAGTTACTGCAATATTTAAGGATGGCGACAGAATGGACATAAAGAATTATAGACCAATATCTATCATTCCTGTAGTTATGAAAACATTTGAGACGGAGATTCATGAGCAGTTATGTACATATCTCAAAGAGCTTCAGCTCCTTTACCCACAACAATCTGGTTTTAGAGAGAAACACTCAACTATGACTGCTCTGTTGGATGTTACTGATTACCTTCTTTGAAACATAGACAGGGGCTTTGCAACTGGTGCCGTGTTTCTGGGTCTAAAAGGCTTTTAATACGGTGCCCCATGACAGGCTCCAGTCCAAGGTGCAGAGGATAGGTGTTGTGAACAAGGAACGGAAATGGTTTAAATGTTACTTGGAAGACCGCAAACAATATACTTGTGTTAATGGTCATTCCTCAAGTCTTGAAGATATACCCTGTGGGGTCCCTCAGGGATCCATCCTAGGTCCATTGCTTTTTTTATTTTATATCAATGATATCTGCCTTGGGTTAACAAATGCAAAATAGTGTTGTACGCAGATGACACCGCTCTGTTCTACAGCAGCAAGGATATTAATGGAATTCAAGTGGCACTGAATGAAGACTTAGAAAGTATTCTTATTTGGTTGAATGAGAATAAACTTATTTTGAATGTGAATAAAACTAAAGCAATGGTAACTGGTTCACCACATAAAACTCGTGATGTCAAATTGGATATTACCGTCGGTACATTTCCTTGGAAATAGTCAATGTTTTCAAATATTTTGGTGTACATCTGGACACTAATTTGAACTGGAAAACTCACGTGGATTATCTTGCATCCAAAGTGTCCAAACGAATTGCCTTACTCGCACGTCTAAAAAAGTTCTCAAGACCAGAAACGTTGAATACTCCATATAAAACTTTAGTATTATCTCAAATGGATTACTGTGATATCATCTGGGGGAACTGTGCTCAAACAATAAAATCCAGAATCCAAATACTCCAAGACAGAGCAGCTAGGATTATTCTGGGGGCTAATAAACGTACCAGTGTTACTAGCATGCACTACCAATTAAAATGGAGAACCTTGAAGTACAGACGTCAATTCCACAAATCAGTTGTGGTGCTCAAAAGTATCAGAAAATGTAGCCCGCCATATCTCTGCACAATGTTTGATAAAGTTCAGGATAGTCATACATATCTTACAAGAGGCAGCAATCATGGGAATGTAAAACTTACGGCCCCAAAGACTGACTATGGCAAGAGAACCTTTTTTATTTCTGGGGCTTTCCAATGGAACAAATTACCACTGGTGCTAAGAGAAATGAACATTGACGGTTTAAACGCCTTTACCACAAATATGCCTCTTAATTCCGTGATATTTTACCTATGGACTTGCCTGATCTTTTACTGTATATATTCCATGTTTCAATTATGCCTTTTACATTTATGCTTTTATGTATGTATATCTGTTTTATTTGTTTTGTAACACTGGGCCCTGAGGGAGAACAGTGCCTTGGTACTGATCAGCCTACCCAGTATAAATAAGGACAAATAAAATAAATAAAATAGAATAAATGCATGGGACAAGCAACGGTAAGCTTTATGAAGAAATTGGCAAGCTGACCTAGGCTGAACGCAGGGAAGCAGCAAAACTTTTATGTATAAATTGGTGAACAAGATTGTGTCCGAATATCTATGCTGTATTGTTAAAAATACGACTGACACTTGAACATACGCCATTCGACAACAATTCGATCTTCCTCATTTTGGGGCTCGGACAGAACTGTTTGATAAATTCTATTATCCATCAACTATTCCACTTTGGAATCAGGATACCTCTGGATATTTGAAACTCGGCATCTAACCAGATTTTAAAATCGAAGATTGCTAAACAAATAAAACGTCCTACTAAGTTTCCTGAATTGTATAACATTGGAAATAGAGTTCTAGCTGTCCAACGCACACGCCTGCGCCTAGACGCTAGTCCTTTTAATTCGCATATTTTTACGATTGGAGTAAAGGACACTCCTGAATGCTCCTGTGGTTCACCACGAGAGGATACTTGGCATTTTTTCTTCTCACGTCTCCAGTTTATGGTACCGTGTTCCCAGTTACATACAAAAATTGCTCCTTTTGCTTCTCTCACTTTACATACTTTTCTATACGGCTCCCGCAATGTTCTTTTTCCGAAAAAACTTTTTTTTTGGCTGTACACAAATATATACATGCCACCGGACACTTCAGTACTGTGGGTATTGGCTGATTATGTTTAGTTTACCTGGGCTGTGCGTGATGGCGGCAGCGCTGCGTTTGCATGCTGTGAAGGGAGATCCAAGGGTTTTCGAAACCCTTGCTGCGATTGGGTGCGCTCAGCTCTGTAGCCCTTCAGATCTCAGGAGTTAACTCATGTTACTGCATGGGCAGTGAAGAGTTCATATGAACATCCTGTCAAGTTAAAGACCTCAGTATGAATAAACCGTCAACATTAAGATAGAGGTATATATAGAACTTGTCATTTAGCTTTGCAGCAGTCACTTGTGCAGGTTGCATGGGTTAAAACATATTATTGGTGCAGCCCCGCTGTCTGTCTTGTCTGGGTGTTGTCACCAGCAGCATGTTTCCGACTACATGTACGTCTGCATGTACGTCTGCATGTACGTCTCGTGCTGTTGCTCGAAACATACACTTTTGGTGACAATTAATGACGCACCTATCCAGTGACCAGATCTTTTATTTGGTTGCTTTACTCTTTGTTTTTGTTCTATATCTTGACCAAAGTACTCCTTGTGGAATACTCTCCAAGATTTGTTTGATTTTTTCGTTTTCGTAAATATGATTTTTTCAGATTCGTCTTATGTTCTGTCATTTTGTCAATCCTACATCTATGTGACATATTTTACTATGGACCATCATACGAATTTACAATAATTCATAGATCTGAAATGATCCCTTTTCTAGTGTATGGCTTCAGATTTTGTCGCAATTTGCAATTTGATTTGTGTTGTACGATCATAAATTTATTTTTGGAAATTGCAAGAACGAGTAATTCTGCATACAGTTTTACCCTTTAATATTCTTCTCAATCTATTCATATATATTTGCTTTAATTCGATAACGCATAATTGTCGATAGTGGTTTAATGACACCAATCTTTTGATGAAAGCACTCAAAACCAGTGTGATCATTCTTAAATGTGTTACTCTGCCCACCATTATGTGTACATTATATAATACATGAATACAGAGAGCCAAGTGAATAATGTTCTCCGGAATTTTGGTGGTGTCAAAAGGAACAATCTGAATAGTTTGATTGATAATCCCGATGAATTTGAACATGCTATTCCAGTGGCTTCAGATTCCCCTCACATTGGTACTAGTGATCTTCCTGAATACATGCGACCTTTCTCAAAAATGTTGTCCGTATTGGGCTTAAATATTCACTGTTTGAATGCAAAATTTGACAAGTTTAAGTTTTTATTAGATGAATTAAAACATGAAAATATCAAATTTAGTGCTATTCGCTTTCAGGAGACCTGGGTTGAATTAGATAATTACGCAGTTATTCCTCTTGGTGCCACCTGTAGTTCGCACGCAGGACTAATAATTTCTTTGCACCAAGACTTTCAGTATGTTATTAGGGACTTTTATACTCCCAATACTCTATGGGAAGGACAGTTTATAGATATCTTTGGAAATGGTTTGACGCAAAAAGTTACAATTTGCAATATTTATTGACCTCCTCGTGACAGAAATGAAGATATTGAATCTTTTCTCAAGGATGTATAACCTATATCATCAATTCTGTCTCGGGAGAGGTCTGATAAATTATTTCTTGGTGACTTTAATATTGATCTTTTGAAATCTGACATAAGAGAAAATATTTAGGTTTCTTGAGTGAAATGATGAACTTCGATTTCTTGCCAAAAATAACCTTACCGACCAGATTTTCCGAAAGGAATGCAACATTAATTGACAATGTTTTTGGCAGTCTATCACGGAGCAATAAGGCTTGTTTATCTGGTATCATAGTGACAACTTTGTCTGATCATTTGCCCTATTTTACATATTTGCATCAGAACCTGAATTTTGAAGTGTTACCTAAATATGTTCAAATTGAAACTAGAGATCCTGTATCTACGCAAACTTTTGTGCATGAGATGAACAACACAGATTTTATGCAAGCTTTAGATAATGATTTAGATCTTGATCCAAACTCAAATTATGATAAACTTCTAAATATATTGCATATTTGTAAAGAAAAGCATCTCCCTATTAAAACTGTCCGCTTCAACAAATATAAACATAAAAAGTCTCCCTGGGTGACAAATGGAATTTTAAATTCAATAAAATTTTGGGACAATTTGTATAAACAAATGAAATGTAGTCACCCTGATTCCCCTCAATATGTTTCATTAAAACAGAATCTGAAAACACATAATAAAATGCTTGACAAAGTGATTCAACATCGGAAACGATCCTATTATCATTATCAATTTGAAAATTTTGAAAATGATACTAAAAAGACCTGGGATGTTATCAAGACAATCTTTAATGTTAACAAAAGGAAAAAAGACTTCCTATCTTTTTTGTTATTGAAAATAAAAAAAATCTAATAAACACGAAATAGCAATGAGATTCAACACATTTTTTCGCATATTGGTCCAAAGTTTGCAGCCAAAATAGATCAAGGGCATACGCCTCACTTTCATACATATTTGAACCAGCAACGACAAAATGAATTTTTCTTTAATACTAGCACTTCAGCCGAGATTGAAATTATTTTAGATAAACTTAAACCTGAATCAAGTACAGGGCATGACTTCTTGTCAACGCGACTTATTAAACTTATTAAGTCACCTTTAGCAGAACCTCTGTCACTTATTATGAATTAGTCTTTAAATACAGGGATATTTCTAGACACACTCAAGTGAAAAATACGATAAATTTATGTCGCCATGTATGGGATTCAAACTCGCCAAAGTGATTCCAATTTTCAAAAAGACGACGAGTAAGTTTTAAATAGTTACAGACAAATTTCCCTACTTCCTGTTTTCTCCAATTTTTTGAAAAAGTTGTTTATCATCAACTATATGACTACTTTGCAACTAATAATATTTTTTACACTAGTCAGCATGGATTCAAAAAACTCCATAGCAGAGAAACGGCTACTTTGGAGCTCATTGATAGAGTATACAAGATTCCTGACTCGGGTGAAATTCCTTTGACAATATTTTTAGATTTGTGAAAAGCATTTGACACACTAGATCATGAAGTTTGATATATAAATTAAAACATTACGGTATTTCTGGCATTTCTTAAAATTATTTGAAAGTTATCCGACAAATCGAAACCAATATGTTGAATTTGATAATGTCTCTTCTGCTCTATCACCAGTAACAAGTGATGTGCCCCTAGGCTTTATCCTTGGGCCACTTCTGTTTATAATTCATGTTAATGATCTTTATCTTGCTGCTCCAAATTTGGAATCTATTTTGTATGTTGACGATACAACTCTGATCACCTCACTCTGTACTTTAAATTTCAGGCCTCAAGGCAACAATGAATATGCCTTAATGAACATTAATTCCGAACTCGAAAAAGATTTTAATTGGCTTGCAGCAAACAAGTTATCCCTAAACATATCAAAAACAAAATTTATGTTATTCTCCTTTCCACAAAGCTAGTTACATTTAGATATCAATCTTAAAATAATTGGTATTCGATTTGAAAGAACTACTGATTTTGATTTCCTGGGAGCAACATTAAATGAAAAACTAAATTGGAGCTCTCATGTAAATAAAATTGCAAATAAAATGTCCCGAACGATTGGGATCTTATAAAGATTACGCCATTAACTCCTCAAATACACTTTATTGTTAATTTATAATTCCCTGTTTTTGCCGTATGTCAACTATGGAATACTTACATGGGGTTATGCTGGCCACTGTCTCTTCAAATTACAAAAATCGGCTATTCGTTTGATATGCTCCGCATGTTAAAACGCCCATACAGACCAATTATTTAAAGAACTAAAAACTTTTTAAGTCCCTGATTTATTCAAACAGAAGTCATTGAAATTTTTCTATCGATACACTAAAAACGAATTGCCTGCTTATTTCAATAATACTTTCACAATCTTACCAGTTACTCATGATTATCCTACCAGGCATCGTTATATTATCCGCTATGGTACCCCCGACATATATCTACTGAAAAGTGCGTTCGTTATTCTATTCCCAAATTGCTCACTCATACTCCTGGAAATGTTACAGACAAAATTCAGACACACTCTTACAATGGTTTCTCTCGATATTTTAAAAGATTCTACATAGACCAATACTCCGAAACCTGTACTATTCAAAATTGCTTTTTTTGTAATGAGGATTTATAAAGCATATTTTTATGTAATTATGTTATCTATGTCTCAGTCAGTTCAACTGAACTAACACATATATGGTGCTTTGTTCTGAAGCAAGGTGTTACCCAGAAACCTGTGCGCGCCGCCTGGCTCTGACATCGGAATCTCCGCTGAGGTTTCCCCGCTTCGTGAACTTATGCATAGACCGTATTGAAATGAAACTGAATTTATTGTCGAATAAAAGAATCTCAATCTGAATCTGTCCTGTCCATACTCGACTTTTCTCACGAGATGGATAAGTATAGGGCTGTGCCCTCTTTCCCAATCGTTAGATTTATGTTTGTAACAATAACAATGTACTTTAGTTGAATAAAATATGTCTAAACCAAATCTAATAAAGTCTTGTATTGGTTATAACTCTGCTTTACAACAGTGTTTAAAGGTTCATTTCGAGTTTCAACATACAATTCAGTTTTAACATTTATGGGTTTTTGTATACCCCTAGTAATGCAGAAGTCAAACCTTCACAACACGCGAGAAATTTGGCACAAAATATCATATGTCTACATCACCTGACGTCTTCGCACGAAGGAGTCCCTCTTTAGCAGCATAGAGTATTGATTTGTGGTGCCAAAATCGAAGTTAGGGGTGCTCTGACCCATTAGTCTCGCCTTGTTACAGCTAGAAGTTGACATTGAAAAGCGAAACCATATATATCAATATATCACTTCAAATCTACTACAGAGCTCCCTCCTTTTCTCACAAAAGAAATAACAATATTTTCCTTAACAGTGCCTGCATACAAATATGGTAATTCTCAAAGATTCTCATGTCTGATCAATGTATCACATAATCTCGGATGGTTAAAATATTTTTTCGACTTCCAGGATTCTTAATACGATATTTTACGTCAGAAAATATTTTCACAATTTCAAAGGGACCTTCTTAATGAGGGGAAAGTGACCAAGTTCGTCCTATTTTCAACTGGATTGATCACTTTCCATACTAGGTCTCCCTTTTAAAAGATTCCCAATGCATTTTCTTATCGTAGCAAGTATTTGTCTCTCAGGAGCTGCGTTCAATTGTTTCCTGACAAAGCCAAAACACAAAAAAGTTAATTCTAGCTGTTCAATTTTGAACAGAAAGAAACTGTTTATCGTAACAAGGCTCTGCCAAAACGAAAAGTGGAGTACTGTTCTCTTGACCAAACATCAATTGTTGGGAGTAAACCCTGTACTAACGTGTACACTTTCACGATAGGGCATCAGAATAAATGGTGAATGTCGATCCGAATCTTCACTGACATAGCATGACAACGTTTCACCCATAGTCTTATTCCTTGGGTCTACAACTTACAAGAGGTAGGGTTATATGGTGCAATATGGAGGTAGGGTTATATGGTAGAGTATGGAGGTAGGATTATATGGTAGAGTGTGGAGGTAGGGCTATATGGTAAAGTATGGAGGTACGGTTTTATGGTAGAGTATGGAGGTAGGGTTATATGGTAGAGTATGGAGGTAGGGTTATATGGTGGAGTATGGAGGTAGGGTTATATGGTACAGTATGGAGGTAGGATTATATGGTAGAGTATGGAGGTAGGGTTATATGGTAGAGTATGGAGGTAGGGTTATATGGTAGAGTATGGATGTAGGGTTATATGGTAGAGTATGGCGGTAGGGTTATATGGTACAGTATGGAGGTAGGGTTATATGGTAGAGTATGGAGGTAGGATTATATGGCACGGTATGTGTCTTATAAATTTCGAGTATTTTACAGATCTTGTGAATGATAATAGCATCTAAGGTCGACTTTACTTTGGCACATGAATGCACCAGCAATGACTTTCTCAATTAAAAATTTGCCTATTTTTTTGAAACCTCTGACCTTAATGTGATTTAAAAAATAGGACAGTGTCAAAAATATACGAAAAGGCAAATCAATTTACGTACATATGACAGTTTGCTAATCTGGTGTGAGAATCATAATACCTCCACATGAGGGGTGTGCAAGTCTGGTGTGAGAATCATTGTATGTCCATGTGACGGTGTGTGCTACTCAGGGGTGAGAATCATTGACAGTGTGTACTACACTGGTGAGAGAATCATTGTACGTCCATATGGCGGTGTGTTCTACTCTGGGGTGAGAATCATCGCACTTCCCTATGACGGTGTGTGCTACTCTGGTGTGAGAATCATTGTGCGTCCATATGACAGTGTGTACTACACTGGTGAGAGAATCATTGTACGTCCATATGGCGGTGTGTTCTACTCTGGGGTGAAAATCATTACACTTCCCTATGACGGTGTGTGCTACTTTGGTGTGAGAATCATTGTACATCCATATGACGGTGTGTGCTAGTCTAGTGTGCTGTAATAAAATAATTTTAGGTTCTCTGTAGCAATGGAAAAACCACATGGAAGCCATTTGAAATTTTTGTTTGGAGCTCACCTTCATGAAGATGTTTATTCATTTATCCAGGTGAGTTAACACAAAGGACGGGCTCCAAGTCAGCAGCAACTCATAACGCTACTTCGACGGTATCCTGCCCAATTGGTTGGGTACCTGTCCAATGTACATGTTCTACACAGTGCAATGGTGCCTTCATAAGGTCAGACCTTGTGTGTGTGGCCCATAACATGGAGTATTTTTCAGGCACACAGGTATGTTACTCGTTGATTTGGTTTATTTATGACCTGTAGTGGATACTACAAATACAATACAAATAGTTTGTGATAACAGGTATCGCTACAATTATTATTATTATTATTATTATTATTATTATTATTATTATTATTATTATTATTATTATTATTATTATTATTATAATTATTATTATTATTATTATTACTATTACTATTATTATTATTATTATTATTATTATTATTATTATTATGATTATTATTATTATTATTATTATTATTATTTTCATTATTATTATTATTATTATTATTATTATTATTATTATTATTATTATTACTATTATTATCATAACATAACAAACAGAGCTACCCCCTTGCAGTTCATTACATGGACCACAAACATACATGTATTATACACCAAAATGATTGTAACAATTATTCACATCAAATAAACACCAGAGAATATGGGCTTGAATGGGAATTCTATTAGCAAATTGTCAAGCCAACCAGCTTTGCGTAGTGTTACTTGCAATATTATTGTGCTGAGACAGTGTTGACTCCAGCTGAACCACTCTGTATACTTGTGCCAGTATACATACCTTGATAATATTCATTTGAGCTCAAAGCAGACACTATTTTCCACAATCAAGCCAAAATCTGTCTTTCTGGTAGCAAAAGGTTTGAAATTATCGCCCCTGTCATTCTTAGGTGTCGTATTTTATTTGCAATCTCCTCAGCACAGGCATAATTACCCCCATGGAACCTTGAAGGCTGGTTGAGCTGTGATAGCTAGGTAGCTTACACTTCATATCGCAAAACCTTGCTCTTCTGGTCTGAGCGTGAGATACTCTTTTATGCATAGAAAGGATTTCACTTCCTAAGCATGTGCTTTGCAAGCTTAAAGGACCTAGTTCCCATTGCCGTTTTTGCCCGACAAAACACTGCCCTTAGTGCTTGCACAACTTTATACATAATTTTCCCTTAAATTGTTTGAATTGCTTCTGTTCAATTGTCGTATTCTGCGCTATTAGTTTCATGCCATGTGTTGCAATTGCTCACTATTTCATCAATATAGATTTGACTCAGTTTTGTGTCAAGCCACTCTATAGGGGCCCACAACATATCCATTCCATAAGCGATAATGGGTATACAATCATGCAGAGATGTACACTTACTACCTTTTTTGTTGCTGTATATGGATAAGATACTATCTTGCGGCTCTGGTTCTGAGAGGTAAGTTTCACGGTATGTCTCGAAGGGAACTGAGTGTTTGAGCGAGAGGGAAGTTTCACGTTTGAGGACATACCTACCGCTTCAAGATACCTCGAAGGCTTGGTGCACCGTGAAAGGTAGCTACCTGTCACATTATCTCCCAAGACCTCGTTCTTCTGTCCGGTGCTCGAGATACTTTTCATTCGTGAAAAGAACTTCACTTCCTAAGCATGTGCAATGCGAGCGCAAATTGCCTAGTCCCCAGTGCCATTTTAGCAAGACTAAAACACTGGTACCCTCAATGCCTCCGCAACTTTATATGTTATTTTCTCTTTATGTCATATTCTGCACTATTAGTTGTTGACATGTGTTGCAAAAGCTCATTATTTCGAGAATAAAGCTTCGACTCAGTTTTGTGTCACGCCACTCTGTTCGGGCCTAATAGCCGTTCCATGAGCGATAATAGGTATAAAATCATCCCGAGATGTACACTTACTACCTTTATGTTAGGGTAACTGTATAACATACTATCGTGCAGCTCTGGTTCCGCCAGATAAATTCTATTGGTGAGGTTTGTCTTGAGGGGAGCTGAGGGTTTGAGTGCAAGGCATGTTTCATTTGTGAAGACCTCGCTGAAGAGAAAGCTTCAAAACCGCTTGTAAGGTTTTGAAGGCAAGGTTGCTTTATTGCTGCAACGAGAAAGGCGCTATTAGTATATAACATTTGGGCAGAGCGCAGTGTGTAAGTGTGGGAATTTTCGTCTGCATTGTAAATGGAACCTTTCTTATACGAATATATATATATATATATATGTATATATATATATATATATATATATATATATATGTATGTATGTATGTATGTATGTATGTATGTATGTATGTATACACATATATCTATAAACAGTTAAATCCCTGTAATATATAATGGGGGTAGCCCATATAGCTAGCAAAGCTTTTGCTCTGATGGGGTTAAACATCGAACCGGTCTCCATCAGGGTGGACCCATTCATATTGGCATTGAGTCATACAACTAAATTTCACTCAGGTCAGGTCAAAGTTCAAGGTTACCATGACATGACCTGAATGAAATAAACTACTTCCGGTTGTGGAATCAGAAACAAACTTTTGCAAGTTACTTCAAACACAAATAACAGTACAAGAATTGTTTCCTATTCTAAATTTAATTCGACCAATTTATTTACTTTAAGTGGATCGTGGGTGCGGCTTTGTCTTTATTCTGCGGAGTGCTAGAAACCAACAGCAACTCATGATGAGTTGTTCGTCCTCATTGGTCACGTTGCGTGTAAGGCAATAACGACCATTGAGAACAAACTACAGATTGGAGCTCATCATTACGACAAAAATCCAAACCCGTACCTGGGAACTCGCTGATTTCAATTTCAACTGGGTGATTTCAATATTTACACACCTAACCATAAGAGCGAGCTTCGTTTGTTATTTGGACCACCTAAAGGACTGGATAATTGTCTTAATACGGTAGTAGTCTTAGTGGGGAAATTATTTGGTCAAGGATAAACCAAAAACGGGTCTATAAATTAGTGCTCTTATTATTGATGGTGTTATTCATGATAGTATAGTCTTGATTGGAATTTCATATATATATATATATATATATATGTTTATATACATAAAGAGCTCATATCCGCACGCCAAAATTGTTTATCCGTAAAATGCAAAAGCATTATATTCTTGTAAGATATCCAAAATAAGATAAAATGGAGCACTTCAGCAGTTTTCGACAACAGGAAATATTTGTCTGCTTTATGTTAACCTTTAAATTTTTTGTCATTGAATGCTTTTAAAATGTATGAAGACGTCCTATTTTTGAAGAGTAACTATCCTTACTCGCAACCATAAGGTATTTTACTGTGACTCATCAATACTTTCGTTGTCAATTTCAACCAAAGATAATGTGTTTTTGAATGAACACAAACATACCAGATTCATGTTCTTGGTTAATGGAACTTTCTCATTTTAGTGCCAGAATGTCTATAGTTCCAAAGGTATTGCAAATGAACGAGGACAACAGCTTTCCTTGTAGCATTTTGAGCATACAGACGCTGAGGAAAGCTGTTGACTCAGTCAAAACTTGCTATTGAAGAAATTAATAAAGACAGTAATCTACTTGTTTGCTGCTCATTAACGTTTCTATCACTCTTCTATTTCAGGCCATGGTAACGTGTGATAACAACCAACACTTCATTTATGCACAGAATCCACGAATTGAAAATTCGTCTACATTTGTCGCGACACCACAAGTAGTGTGTCCAAGGCATTACACTGTTGTTGGTTGTTCAATATACAGCTGGTAAGCTGAATTAAGCTTATCGTTGTTGTTACGTGTTTTATGTACACTGCACTGGTGGTCCAGAAGGGACGTTCACATGCGCACAACTGTAATGCACAACTGTAAAAAATCGGTATGTTCACCTAGAGTTAGAAAATTCATTGCATTGTGATCAGCAATCTTAGACTGTATTTGCATAAAAAGTAAGGAACTATCGTCGTGTGAAAGGCATGTCCTGGCTCCTGCTTTGGAACAAAATGTCCATTATAAATAGACATCATGTAAATATGAATGATGATGATGATGATGATGATGATGATGATGATGATGATGACGACGATGACGACGACGATGATGATGACGATGATGATGATGATGATGCTGATGTGGCGCTTTGGTGGTCTGCCACAAGCCTGGAGAGGCAACACGTGGCCAATCTTTGTAAATAAAGAGAAATCCTCATTGAGTTCAACCCTTAAAACAAACCATCCCACTATTGCACGATTACGCTCAGCGTGCTAAGGGCCTATGCCTTCATTAAGTGTAGAAAGAATAATGGGCCCTCATAAGGGCTACATTCTCTCCCTCTGACCTAGTTTCCTACTATGTCATCATTATTCCTCATTTCCTTAAATGGGAAGTTCTTCACAAACTCCACCCCTCAGCTGCTCCCTGGCGGTCCCCCTTGGATTCACCAGCACCCATGCTAACCTTGCACTTTTAGTCATCCCCTGAACGATTCTGATTCTCACTCAATCAACATGGTCACTACATACTGGCATCACATCATGATATGAAGTGAATCCTGGGCAATTCAACAAGGCAGGATATATACTCCTAAAGAAAAAAGATGCCACCCCCTACCATATTCAACATTATGCACCTGTTATGAGGATGTGTGTGGGGAGTTTGTTTACTTCATTATACTATTGCTTTTCACATCTCTTTTTTGAAGAAATGGTGGTCCTTAAAAGGGCTGTTTGGTTGTTGTTGTTGTTGTTGTTGTTGTTGTTGTTGTTGTTGTTGGGAGGCTGCATACATCAACAGTGGGTGTGACCACCATGCTTCTGTAAGCAACCTTGGAGCCGCCTTGGCTGCTGCTTGTCAGCTTGGTGATATCAGCCTGGGGAATTTGATTCCATGGTCTGTTAGCCTCTGAGCAGTTGGTCCAGGGTGTGACTGAGGGTTCTTCATACTCACCCCTGATTCGATGGTCAAGCACATCCAACAAATGCTACATGGGGAATAAGTCAGGAGAATGGCTGGCCATGGCAACAAAGGCATATTGTGTTGCTGTAGATACTGCATGATGATTCAGGCAATTTGTGGTCGAGTGTTATCCTGTTCATACACTAGCCTTGGATCTTGTTGAATCCATTCAATAACTGCTGGCCTGCTAGTGTCCCATTCAATTTGATGAGAGCTGTTTTCCTTGCTGCTGCAATTGCCCCACCCCCCTCCTGAAATCATGACACTGCCTCCTCTGTAGTGGTCATGTTCAACCATACATCCGTCTATGAACCTCTTTGAAGGCATTCATCACGCCCTTGTTCTCCCATCATGGAACTACATGCAGAATCCGTATTCATCTGACCATATCACACTGTTCCATTGATTTCTGGTCCAGGCTGCATGTTCCTTACACCACTGTACCTGCTATGTATTGTGTGCAGGACTGAGAGGATGCAAATGGCAGGGTGGTATGCCCTCAGTCTGGCCAACCCTAGTCTATTGTTAACAGTAGACTGTGATGCTCCGATGTTGCAGGCCTGGTGCCACTGCTGATGATACCTTTTGATGGAACAAAACATGTACCTCTTTACATACTGGATCAAGTAATGGCTATGGGTCCCATCTCATCTGACAGTCTTGGTCGCTTGTATCCAAACCTACCTATTGCATGCTCTGGTTTCCTGGAAATGGTCCGACCATCTTTTTGCTGATGGCCTTGAGCACCCCATTATCCTAGCAACCTCCCACTGGGAAAGGTCCTTCTTCAACTTCTCAATGACTCTACCCCTGTCAAATTCAGACAGTTGTGAATGACCTTTACGTCCTGGCATTGTGGATTGAAGTAGATCGCAGTAGTGTAATGGCCCCCATATAAAGCCCATAGGCACCTCAATACCAGATACACTATTTGCACTTCTCTGGCTGTTTTGTGGATATTGTGTGTGTTTGTGTGTATGTGTGTGTGTATGTGACTGCTCAGCCATACCCTAAGCTATACTGTTGATGTTAGATAATATTTGCTGCAACAGCCATATTTATGATATTAGGGCATATTTAGAGTGGCCCATGTTAAGCCAATGGGGTGTCAATCCTTACATTATGTACCTTGTGCACTTTGAAATCAGTTGTTGCCTATTGGATGCTTTAGATCTTGAGTTACCTGACACGTCGTGGTACCTCCATACTTCTTGTTGACTCGATCGTGAGTTTACAGTTGTTCCTGCTTTAATTTTTTTCTCTCTGATATTTGGACTGAAGAGAGGGCTACATGATCATTTGAAGACAAAATAACCTTTTTAATGCAGGATTAAAAAAATATTAATCGAGTCTTGTCAACATTGTAGTCCCACATTCATGAATAAGTGAAAGGCCAACACAACAACGAGGTAAACACATATAAATTGGTGCAAAACAACAGAGAAAAATGATGGGATGAATAAACAAACGAAAATGCCGACACAATGCACGCAAAGTCCAAAATGCTGTTTCAGCATGTTTTCACAATACGCAATTCCCAGGAACACTGGCACCACCCTGTTTACGTGTGCATACCTAGCCATAATTTATTGACTTAAGTAAGTATTTTTCTTTGAGGGCATCATAAACTGTTTTTTGTCTGAACTTGTGAATAATATTGCAAATTACAAATCGATGTCTAGTTATAATGGAAAGTGCACCCCCTGCCCTCCCCCCCCACCAAAAAACCCCCTAAAGAAAATAAAAAAAAAAATTCTGACGAAAAATGAACACATAAAAACAGCGAACAACATAGTTAACACCAAACTTCCAGGCTACAAAGCTTACTCATTCCTGTACTGTTCCATATGTGACTTACTGTATGCGTTTGACATTAAAGCCGTTTAAATATAGCATCACATTTGATGAAATATATACAGTTACGTTTTCTATGGGAAAATTTGTTCCGGTATTTCACTACCTTTTTCTCTGATGTAAAGTGCACAGATGAAATGAAGGAAACATGAAATAAAATATAAGGCACAGTGGTATATATTTTACAAAATAAAGTCAAAACAACAAACACAAATGAGACACTGAATTATCGATGCTGAAAGATGTTTAGATTTCCAACGCCCGATGCTAAAAGCATATCCATTCTTCACCACTGTACTTGAGAGAGAGAGAGAGAGAGAGAGAGAGAGAGAGAGAGAGAGAGAGAGAGAGAGAGAGAGAGAGAGAGAGAGAGAGAGAATGAGAGAGAGAATGGCATGGCACATAAAAAGGTCAGGAAATAAAATGAGTTTCTCCTTTATACTGTAAATTGCTTTATTTTCGCATGTATAAATTTTCACGGTTTTTGTATTTTTCACATTTCACTGTTTTGGACATTGTGTTTTTTGTTTTCACGGTTTTGTGCCATTAGCGAAATAAGTTAAAATAAGAATACAGCGAAATTAAAGCAATTTACAGTATAAATTACATTACAACTATTCCTCAAAATATTGTTACAACAATCTGGTAACATTACAGAGCAAGCTAAATCGGATATCATTGTGCACCAAATTGCACAATGATATCCGATTATTACCTTATGCAATATTACCTTATGCAGAATTGATTAGCGTCGGTCTAAAATGTTAGAGCGGAGTAAACAGTTATCCTCATCACCGACTTCCATCTCACTTACCTGTGTTTCCATTAATCTTTTGCCTATTTGATGCATTCCATTGGCCGTGAGTCTGTTGCGTCACATCCTTTTTTTCAAATTTAATATATAATAACGCCAGCAATGTTTGTGTTTGTCATGTTGTTTCTGGGTTGATAATAAAGCTCATGAAGAGATAGGAAGGTCCAGATGCAGTAACCCTTATTGCATTTTGGCTTCCGACCGTCTATCGTAACAACTGTCAGAGAATAGTGCACATTATGGTAAAGTGCCTTTCACACTACTTTGCCAACCACTGTCAAACCTGTGAGAAAATAGTTGTTTCCCTCTTTTGGAGGTCTAATTTACATATGAGAATCAGTGTGCTTAAGTATCACATTATCAAAGACAATTTCGATTCTCAAGGACAAAGTCACACTCCATGTCATAGGCTGCTGGCTTGCACCGAGCTTGTACTTAGCAAATAGCAGGGATTTTAATCTCCTATCGAACTTTAGGGGCTCCGCCTAATCATGTTGCATTTCTATATTCTACTCGTTTAAAATTTCTATGGAGATGCGTCACAAAAAAACCTGTTTTATCATGCCACATACCCTGGTCAAATTTCAAAGTTCCAGCACGATTAGTATTAGAATGAAATATTTGTTCTTTTGAGGTGAAATACTCTCACCATCAATTTTTCTTGTATTTATGACAAATACAATCACAGAAAAACACAAAGAAGGTCACCATTTATGTTTACGTGTGTGGAGCTGTGCAACCTGATTGTTGTGTAACTATCCATTTTACAGCAAAGTACAAATACTATTGACAGTAAAAAAATGTACCTTCCAGGTGGGGCCATGACCAGCCAAATGCAAAACGGCTTTCCCGGGGTCTCGGGTCGATCGACCAGGCAACACGGTCGTGTTCGGTGCCTACAGGATGTACCGCAGGAAGTGGGTGTGCAGTGCAAGCAACCTGTGCCTGGAAAGGTGGGACGTGCTGAAAGTCGCTTTTGTATCTGACCTTGCTTGCTAAAAAGGAAATTCTAATCAATTCAACTTTTGAATCTGGCTGTACTATTTTAGTGACATCTCTGCTGGTCCCAGAGTGCTTTGCGCAAAAGAAATGTCTTTATCCATACTTGTGTTCTAATCTATTAAACGATAACACCAAAACTAAAATGATGTTTTGCAAAGGATGCAGTGATTCAGCGTATACCCTACGGTCACACACTATACTTTACCAACTTTCAATATATTTTCTGAATGCAACCTGTATTCCATTTACATTCGAGTCTTGGATAAGGTCGAAGCATATATTGTTGAAATCCAATTTTGACGCACTCAACAGCTAGTCTCCAGTTCCACATGATATTATGCCCCAGACAGTATCATGCAGTCGAAATGTAAATATTCTCCTTTTAATTTTTTCCACTTTCATGTTTTTAACATAAAGATCTCGTTTCTCATTTCTGGTAATCATGATTTCTTTAATGAAGAGACGATTTTTGCCTCTGTATTGTAGAAATATTAGGTGCAAGAATTACGTTATTAGTTGATGTAAAATTCATATGTCCGTTGTAAAAACAAGGTGCACAATTATAAGGTAATTTAGCTGTTTTTTGTTGTCACTATGTAAATAATTGCATTATTAATCTTGTTTAAAAAAATAGTATACTTTTTGCTATGTGTGCCAATTTTGAGATTTGAATAATTTCTTCACTATAAAATCACACAGGGTTTTAAAAATACTTTACATTTAAAATATTTCCCAAATGCTCTACATACATCATTGGAGTTGATGTATAAGCAAATGCCCATACACAGTTATATTTTTTATACCTTAATATTCGTTCATATCATAAAACTGACTAAACAGTCGAGCCCTGAAAACTCTGGTCCTTCAAAGGGCATCCCTGCGACAGACTTACGGGAGCGCACCATCACCTCTTATTTCCTGTTTTGATTTTTTTTCACGATGATATACGAGAACTCACTATCAAGATATGAAAACAAAATACCATGCCTGCCAGTGGAGAAAGACAAGTGTTTGCATCAAACGCTGACACCGGTCACAATTTTGGTGTGCTGGTTTAGAGGAAGATCGGCGTCATTGCTGTCGTTCACTGCATGTTCCACCAATCCCAAAATCGCTTCCACGTCACTCACAGCATTAAGAAGCGTCGAGGATTGGGACCCCTTTGCACAACTATGGATTCAAAATTACACCCCAAAATTATTGTTTGGCATATTCATTATGGTCATATTGTTAAATATACATGTACAAGGTTTTGTGCTTTTAGTTACTACGTTTGCAAACCACCCACAATTAAGTGTCATTTCAAATCTAAAAATCGCTATAATCATTTTTTTTATTATTATCATTGTTATTATTTTTTATTATAATCATCATCATCATCATCATCATTATTATTATTATCATCATTATTATCATTATTATCATTTTTCATCGTCATCATCATTGTCATCATCAACGAGATGATCATGCAGTTTATTTCCATTTTATAAAGAATTTCTTTAAAATTCAGTTTTGAAAAAAAAACCCACTGAATTTCTTTCTCTTGAGAAGTTCTCGGCCAATTGCTTTGATATTTTAATAGCGTCACTCGGGGTCATGTAGTTCATATTTTGGCAACCAAGTTGGGCTGTTGTAGTTTGTATTCTGCTGTGAACGAGATGATAATGGAAAATAATGCATTTTCTGACCGGGGCTGCATATAATATTGTTAAATAAAATTAAAGCTTTTTGCGGGACTTAGGAAATCTGACATACGTCCATACATGTTAGTAGGGTGGATCGTAGTCATATGCTACAAAAGATAAATAGGAAAGTAGGTATGGGGCTTCTTTTGGTGTTGGTAGTTTTACCTTGCATGGCTTTGAAAGGTCACGATGACCTATTGTGTTATATATGGGAAATGGTGGTTTCTAGGACTATCCTTACTTTTCAACATAAATATGAAGATACCTATGAGATTTCTTTTGATGAAAGTTTTTTTTTTAAACTTTGAATTATCTTGAAGCTGAAACTGATATTTTGGCATATATATTGGCAACATTAAACTGCTTGTTGCTTATTGCTAAACACTAATACAGCGCATAAAGTCTGCACTTCCAGAAGCACCAGATTCCTGTCAGGTTTTTTTCCTGTAATACGAGACAGGCATTGAATTTAAGTCAACATTTTCCACACAAACATATCCCTTGGCAGGATAGCTGTGATGCATCCATTCCAAACGCCACCAAGGTTTGAGCAGCAATAATCAGTGAAACCATTCTGTTACATACGCAAGTGGAGAGACTTGTTTTAAGAACGTATCATGAGTGGTAACAACATAAATAATGTCTGTGCTGTGAGGGACCTTAACAATTTTCGCAGTGACTCTTAACTTGCATAAAAAACAAGCCACACCCCATAACATATGCCTGTGATATAGAGTTGCAGTCTTATAACCAGAGCATAATAATGTTGGAATCATAGAAGAATAAACTTATCATGAAACGCATTGCTTCAATATGCAGGTGAAGTGACGCGAATTAAGGGAACTCAAGCAGCCTCAGGCGACGATGTGAGAGCAAGGGTGGCTTGTCCAAGAGGTCAGACAGCCATAATGTGTGAATGTGATCAGCCATGCGATGGAGCCTACATGGACGCCAATAAAACATGTACTATCATTTGTGCATCAAACGTGGCAACTAAGGTAATGGCAAAAATATTTCGTTAGCCTTCATGGGTACCAGCATGTCAAAAATAACTTTAACTGGGAGTTCAAATTGGACAAAACAACTACGCCACACCGGAAAATATACATTAGGTTGTGTATTCATTCCAGTTCATAAAAAAGAACAGATTATGACATCTCACATTGGGGATACAGGGTTGGATTTGTGAGAGCCAGAAGATTTTGTAAGATAAAAAACCGACAGTTGAAGTTTTCTTGTAACATTTATCCCCATTTTTATTATAACATCAACCCTGCATATATGGACATTAATATTGAACAGGGACTAGGAGGATGAATTAACCCTTGATGTAATATTGGCAGCCATTTACAGAGCCTGAATGGACATGCTTATCAAAAATATATGACTCAAGATAAACATATTATGCTGGATGCATTTTTAATTCTTTCAAATTATTACCAAAAACTTAAGGAATAAGAGGCGTAAACGTTGTAGAAAGTGTGCCATCTTTCAAATTACCCCATGTCCAAAGGTTAATTATAAATGCTCCACATGTCCAGTCTCCAAGTCTGAATATCAGACATGCCAGCTATGGCAGCATGTGTGGCAGGGTGAATCTAAAAGCAATATGCATTTTTATAGGATTTGCGGTCATATCCATAGTATTTCAATATGGTGGATAATAGTGAAGCAAAATGGCTTCCCATGAGGGCTTTTTGTGACTAGTCGATGAAATAGTGACCTGGACAGTTGGTCATGAGATGCTCATAATGGCGTAATGCAACAGTAATATGTCCAGAGTGAATTGTGGTATGATATCAGTCTTTTGAAAGTTTATAGCATTGGAAATGAACTTTGACATCAAGGGCTCTACACACCTATAGGCAGTGATTATGTCCTCCAAACCAAATAACATTGGAGACCTGACAGGTTATGCAAATCGCCCAAGAATGTTTATATATGTACGTACGTATGTATGTACGTATGTATATATGTATGTGTGTGCGTGTGCGGTTGTGAACTCGATGATGAAAAAGTACAGCGGCTCCATCCTCCTTGAACACATGTTACTAGTCAGTTAGTGCCCACAGTTTGTTAAGGCAATATTTTAAAGATTCATTTTCTTATCGTTGCACAAAGTGATAGCCATGTTGTTCTCTGACTTTAGATCATTTCACACCTTTTTATGCCCTGTTATCGCCCCATAGAACTGTACAGGCTACAATGAGAGCCGTTTCTCGTGATTTATACCCCCCCCAAAAAAAAATAAAAAATAAAAATAAAACCCAAAACATGCAGAATTTGAATTTATTGGACGAAATGAGGACCTATAGTTTGCAAATATTACGTAGATTCATTTTCATTTGCCACACATGTAGGGTGGTGCCATGATTTACAATTATCGTGCATAAGTGTATGCTACAAAGAATAAAACATATGGGAAATGGCTTTCAATTTTTTTCAAATGTTAACTTTCGATTTTTATTAAATTGTACATATATTTGTGCTAGAATCATTTCTTTTCCTAAAAACAATGTGAATGAATATTCGAATAGATTTTGAAAAAAATGATTACTTTTGACACCTTGTTTATTTAACAGACAATGAGACACCCACCCACCCACCAGCTGCTTAGAATTTCCTATATTTTACAAATAATGCTTGCAGTTAACAAAATGTAAAGTTTATGCATGTTTCTTGCTGAAAGTACTGTAACTAATAAATTAAACTGATCGTTGCTGGTATGTCGACCATGAACGTCAGGATTTTGACCTTGCTTGTTTGATCACTGACGGGTTGTTTAGTATTGGGTTTGTCCGTTATCCAGCAGACACTTGGTGGTTGGGTGGGTGTTTCATCATTTGATCCACATGGGGGGGGGGGGGGAGGCAGCAATGAGGCGTGAATTTGTATATACCCCCGTTGCAGTAGTTGATGCATGGGGCAGTTTGATTGAAAACAGCTGGTGTCTCCTTTGTTCACTCTCCATGGACGGACTGGGGGATTGAAAAGTGCATATTTAAATATGGTAAATTGATAAGGTCTTCCTCACACTAAATGTCTAAAACACTGATTCGTCTGGATGACCCCAGTTAAGGATTTTTGCTATCCACTATCATTGGGGCTATCTAACTATATGTATCTACAAACAAATGCACCACGTCATTATTATTTAAAGCATGTCTACAAATATATCAAATATAAGACATATAGCAACAAAGAGGATGGACAGAATCTGACATACAGTTTAATACACAATAGTTCATGTTTCAGAATGTTGATTATGGAAAAATTATTTTATATACTTGGAGAGACCATTATGGGGGTGAGTATAAATTTTATCTGCGATGCAAGGTGGCAATGGTGTAAAAAGACCTGGAACGTAAAACCATATTGAATTTTTGGTTGTGTTTCTGGTTGGCACAGTGTGACGCGGAATATAGCAATAATGAGCATTTCAGGAATGCATTGGAGTTTGTGATTCAAACATGTTCTTTAATTTTGAGGTAATTCATCATTTATATATTAAAAGTAAACCTTGAAAGCTCAAACTTGCATTATATTACATGTGTTTCATGTGTCCAACTGTTTAAATAAAGGTTTGGTGTGAGGAAAATATTTAGTTGTACAAATAGGACAGATGGCTTGTTTTTGAAGCATAAAAATCCTATTAATGAAATCCCCAAACTAATATACATTAATTTATATCTGGCAGAAATAAGGAGTTACATATAAGTAAAAGTTGGTGACGGGGGAGAGAATATGTAACCTTTTTAAAACACCTATAATTTTAGGGAGCTTAATAGAAATTTTACAAGCATGATTCCTCTAAGTAAGGCTTTTATAAACAGTTAATCGCAAGGAATTGAATACATTTGGATTTTCTTTTCAATAAATGTATTTGTGACCTGAAGATTTAGCTTAAAATTAATTACCCTTTAGAAAAAAAATGAAAAATAAAAAAAAATTCTTTAAGAAACGTTTAGAGATAACGATATTGTCATAAGCCTTTCATGTACTTTTCTAAGTTCTTGATATATTACAAGAGAGATATTTCTAAGGCTACTAGCCTTTATCCAAAGTAAAAGACCCCCCAGCGAATGTATTAAAGTTGTGTCATCTGCGTACATTACTGGGTCAAATTTAGAAGATGCCAGAACTATGTCATTTACATAAATAATGAGAAAGAGTGGTTCGTGGAGCGAGCCTTGAGGTACTCCAGTATGTATGGTAAAGCTTTAGAACAAATATCATCCAACGTAACCTATTGCGATCTTATCAAGTTTGGAACCAAATTAATTCAGTGTCATGGACTTTATGGTAACCAAGTTTATAGAATAAGATATCATTGTGTAACGTATCAAAAGGTTTTGATAGGTATAAAAATATACTGTCACCAATAAAGTGCCTGAGAAGTGTTTAGAATTTTTTTCGATAAATTGCAAAGCTGCCATTCCCATGCATCTTTTTGAAACCATGTTGACTGCCGTGTAAGAGATTGTGAGAAGAGAAAAAAAAGCATATGTTGTTGATAGACGACCTATTCAAGGATTTTGGAAAAGACAGAGAGTAGAGATATTGGTCACAAATTATTGAAAACTGGTTCATCATCTTTCTTGAAAAGCAGCAATACCTATGCTATCTTTAATTTAACTGGGGAAATCCCACTGTTGAGTGACTGATCAACAATCAAGGCAAGTGGACCAGAGATGATAGTATTAATGTTCTGAAGTAATTACATAGAAAACCGTCATGCCATATACTTAATTTGGTTTGAAACTATTGACAAATGCTGAAATATCGTCAGAAGACACAAGAGAAAAATGTGAAAAATGAAATATGTGAAAACTGCCCACTGAGGTTAGTGAAAAAATGTGGAATATTAACTGTATTAATTTTAGTAGGTAGTTTAGGACAAATATTTGCAAAGAAAATATTGAAATGCTCGTCAATTTCTGCTTTGTCCATTACTTTGGTGCTGTGAATCTTGGGAAATAATGGTACTTCTTTTTTACTTATCAAACTTATTATAATAAGAATTCATCTTAAAGTCGTAAATATTTTTATTAAAAATCCAATTGTATGTCTTAAGGTTTCCTTTGAGGTTGGAATATTTTACACTGTCTTGGTCTGTACACATCAGCTCTTTATAAAGATTGTCATGATTTTTAAATGACGTCAATATGCCGTTTGTAATTCATTATGAAAATTCATGTTTGAATGTTTTAAATTTCACGATTTTAATAGGCCTGTATTGTGTCTTTGCGCAACCTATAATATTTACAAATTCATCATAATTCAAATTTGGCGCATAATTTACATCAGATCCGAGAACCCTAAGTATATGTTTATTGTGGAGTTCCTGAATAAAACTTTGTATGGACGCACAATCTTTGGTCTGAACTTTTATGAAATTAGGTGGACCATATAAATTTAATTTTGATCTAAACATGGACAATAAGACAAATAATCCGAAAAAATTTGTAAATGCTCCACCTATTTTGCATATTTATGTACAGTGCGATAGATTACAAAAATGTTATCAACTAAAGTACCATTTGTTTCCGAAAACCGCGTTTGTGGTTCCCTCTGGCACAAACCCATTATTCACAATTAAATCTAAATAAATATTAATAAGTATTAATCTCTAATATGAATTTTTAATAAATCTAATTTAAAATGACCTGAAATTAGTTTATCAGAACGCTCTTGAGAGTCGAGGATAATGACTAAGTTATCAATGAAAAGTTGAATGCCATATTTTCTGGCTTGCGGTGGTCTGTAGATATTACATTAGATGACATGAGTTTTTAGTTATTTCCAAATATATCAATAAACTGGCCTTTCCAATTCGGGTTCGGAGTGTATAAATCTCTCTGAATATACTGAAATTTCTCGTCTAAATAAATAAATGACCCTGCATGTGAGCTACATTTATCGTTCATCGAGATTGATATAAAATTGTCAAGTTGAAAACATACACATCGGCCATTTCACTTTCTATCCAAGTCTCTTGAGTTCATAATCATAGCGCTAAATATACTTTATGAGCAGCTAATCTGTCAATTAAAAGTTTCAACTTATTAATTTTTCAAGACAGCGTGTGTTGAGACGCAGGACAGGGAACTGTTCTATGAGCAATTTAAGGTAATATGAAAACTTATTAGTTCAACGTATGGAGAATCTGATGTTATTGAAATTGGATTGTGCAAATTTTGAAGCTTTGGCAGTATTTCATAAAGATGGCTTCCCCTCAGGGGACCATAATTTGGTAAAGTATCCTTGATGGATAAGTTCAAAACCATCCTATAGCAATGATGAATTTAAATGAACAAGTTGGAAATACCCAACACAATAACTCATATGATGGTGTTCAGTTGAAGCATATATACATGTCAATAAATGTACTTGCATTATATGTATCGGAAAATATGAAGGTAAGTGTATGTGACCAAGAACACACGTAAACGCGAACAACAAATAAATGCAGTGACAAAGTGAAACTATAAATATTTCCAAACATAAAAAAATAGAAATAAGATGAATGAGTAGGAACTCCATTGTACAATCAATAACAGCGAACTCAAGCAAAAAGCATATGGATGAAATATATCAGTAACACCCAGGAGATACCAATGAGCACCAGTAGTTGATGAATAAAAATTAAGGTAAGCAACATATTCACCAAGAATAAGAATGTCGCATACTATTGCAAATGAAAATGGATATAAGCCAAGTTGTTACGGAATTATAAATAAGAAAAGGTAATGTGTGGTGTTTCACTCTTAGGCACTGAGTGTAAATGTTGACTGCCCCGGTGGACAGACCTTAGGCGTCCACCCCCAACGGACCCTATGATGTATAAACATTTGCAACATAAATAATACTCATTGTGACAACAATTACAAAACTTATCCTAACTGCTAGTAATTGAACATTTTGTACCCAATTGGCGCGCCAAGGCCAGCCCCGTTGGGGGAGTGCTTGGATACGAAACATGTTAACAATACAAAATCAAATACATGCTAAAAAAAATTTCAGGAAGAAAGTTTGGATACTTCAAAACTATTTCAATGTGTAAACATTATATGGCAAGTGTGCTGACAAAGTTGATATAAAGTCAAGTATATGAGCGCATAATTGTTATGCCATTACAATTTTTTGGAATACATAAGAACAATAATGTGTATCATGTTTATTGTTATATGGATACAAGCTACACAGAACTGAAAATTTGCTTATTGAGTGGGGCTTGAATTCGATTTGAATTTTTCTAAAATATGAACATGTATCTCTTGTACCTGTTGAATATAACATTCAGTTCAGGTAGAGGAGTAAGAATAACTGTTTTACTCTTGTCAGATAAAAAGTGCAAAACAAAAATAAGCCAATGACAGTAGAAAAACATAAATTATTCAGTCTAATTTAGACAGGGCATGATTTAATTCAAAAAAAGAAAGAAAAGATAAGAAAAGTTATTCACGAGGCAGTATTGGGTCACATGTAAATTTATAAATGGTACCTACCTTACTTGCGAAACCTATTACATATACAGAGACTGTTTCCTCACGAATGTTGCAGGTTAAATGCAAGTTGACAAGTTAGTGCTCATTTCTAAGAAGTGTTAGGCCAGACATTCCTTCGTTGGTTTTGGGTATATAGGGTCACGTCCAAGGCCACACACGCACCTAATGTACAGTGAGTCAGCTGCTTGATGAGAGAACAGTCAGCATTGTTGCAGGGGGTGTTGTGATGGCATCAATTGTGGGCAGCCTATTCTGAGCTCTCGCTGGTGTGTGGCAGGACCTTGCTCAGTCTGTTTGTTGTTTTTACTTCCTCTTTTGCGAACTGTATTTTCTTTCTTCTCAATTGCATGCAAGCAGTCAGAGTAAGCCTCAGAAAACATGTACAATATAAATATATCAGGTTATATGAAAACTAAGTGTAATTATTCACAGTACAAGCAATGATGCACATTTATTTTTACCATAAAGGATCATCACGTAGACCCAATTAATGCAAGCATTACCATATATTTGATCAGAGGCATTTATCTAATTGATAGTATGTATATTGGTTTTAATTACTGTCCCATGCAGATCACCAATCTGATGTGCTGGTAGGCGGGTAAAGACTCACCAGGGCCAATAGCGCTGCACATGTAAGCAATAATGGAACTTAATACCCTCAAAGGAATGGTCACACTCAGTTTGCTTCCTTCTTGTGTATAATACCTAAATTCTTCCAAATATATTTATTTATATATATATATATATATATATATATATATATATATATATATATATATATATGTATATACATATGTATATCCTTTTGTTTTAACCTCGCTAAGTTTACGATTAATTGGATTAAAGCTGTGGCTATGCCTTGAAAAGAAGCGAGACTGCTGAACCTTGGATTTGTTTCGTTAGGACTACGGTTTGGATATGGTAATGACACTGTCTAATTTGACTCAGATGAAAACTTGGAGGTGTGTAGGGGTTTGAGCTGAAATAAGTTGAATCACAAACATGCAAATGAAAATTATATTGTACATGAATACTTCCACACAATGGCCGAGTGGATACTAGTAAGAAGTCAGTGTCAGGATACGGACAGTATATGTGTGCGTGAGACCCCTTACTGCATATGACAAAGTTTTGTACAGGTACATATGCTAATTCGACTTATTTTGGTAAATTGTAAGTGAACTGAATAAAGATTACAGGTTTGAATATAAACGATCTCTGGCCATCAAACTCAAGTGAGTTTACTGCCAATATCCTCAAAACAGCTATATAAAAATCCTTGTCAGACTTAATGCAGTAAAAACCATTACATGTCAACATCACAGCTGAAAATCAGTCCAAATCGAAAACCGTTCAAGTCTTGACAAGTCCATCACCACGAACATCACTAGAAACAACAGTGAGACTTGAATATCTACTTAGTAATACATTATACATTGAATATCTAAAGAGGATAATGATGTCATATGACAACATAAAACAATTACTGTCATGAAAAATAGAAGCAGAAATCGACATTAAACATTGCAACAGAAAGGACACCCCCCTCCCCCCCCCAAAAAAAAAACTAATCCATGATCAAAACGCTATTGTCAATAAACAAAGAAGTTCAAAATCTAAGTACACATACTAACAACTTAATGATAATTTCATTGAACTGATATGAAAAGTGATACGGCGGAAAACATTTTTCCTCTGAACTGCGATAGGTACCAACAAAAGGTAGTAGTAGTGTAAAATAATTTAATGCTTGCAGCTCTTTACTTTAAGAAAGATCTTGCCATATACACGCATTGTATAAAATTCAGCTACAACTGTTAGGCTTCCAAACTTACTACATCATGTGCAAAACTTTTCAAATCTACCTCATATTTATGTAAGTTTCTATTTGTTCCCAGAAACTTCCAAATCATTAAATTTCGTTTTTTGAATATCACCGTTTCACATATTTGTAACAGACTAAGATGGTGAGAGTAAAAGTGGTTAAAATCGGTGCATACTCTAGCAAAGGTAATTAACATAGAAACCACAAGCCGGTTAAAGTGGAATATTACTATCCACGTTCGGGTAAGCTGCACTGTTTAGTTCATAATTATCACGTTTCTTATACAGTTTAAAATTTAACTTCGGTTTTGAACGTCACTATTTCACATATTTTGTCGTTAATATATGTAAATGCTGAGAGTCAAAGTTGTCAAAAGCGGTGCATACTAGCAAAGGTAATTAACCTCACCACAATGTTTTGAATCTTTTGTTTTTGTGTATACAATATATAAAGCTTTGTCCCTCGTATCTGGAAAAGTAAAACTATACAATAATCAAAATTTGTTTTCTATACAGGGTTCCCATTACTGTTTGAAACACACACACACACACACACACACCACACACACACACACACACACACACACACACACACGTATATATGGACTGCGGAATAGGGTAATGACTACTAGGAAGTGTTTTTGGACAAAAAGACACAAATACAATATATACATATATATATATATATATATATATATATATATATATATATATATATATATATATATATATATACATACATATATATATATGTGCGTGTTTGTAGCAATAGATTCTTCATTGAAGAACAAAACGTTGAGACACTTTTATTTTACCTCTAAAAACAATTGGTTACTTGGTATGTATATGATTTTAATGAAACCATTTTGAATCCAGGGCTGGTTCTATAGTTTGATTGATTGATTTATTTTATTTTGGGTCATTGTATAACAGTATATAGAACAATACAAATAAAAGAAATTGAACGAAGGATGGCGTCAAACGTCCGAAAGAGTTTGAAGGGTTTGACCAAAACCGAACCAGGTTATCAAACCATTGAAAAGGCTTGGGTGATATATTTTATATTTTATGATCTAAAGGCAGCAATGCTCATTCATAATAACACCGCCACATGTCCTCCAATTAGAATCAGGAGTCTGAGGTGGTTGAGATGTTTGTTTTCACACTGCCAAAATGGCATGAAAGCCTTTTTGAGTGCTGAACTGATAGATATCTATAGAAGGGCAGCATTGCATGGGCCTTGCTCATGTGGACTATTCACAGGGAACGAGGCGACAAACAGTCTACTGCACAGGCACAGGAGGCATCATCTCAGGCAGAGCAATCATCTGGCTTTACACAATATGACCATAAGTGGGAGCCTGCAAAAGACTACAACACAAAAGCAGGTGGAATCGTCAAACATGGAAGGACACTTTTGATTTATTTAGCCCATCTGCAATTTAGAACCAGGAAGAGATGCACATATAATGCGTATAGACTCTTGCTGAAACTTGTGAAACTGGTTTCCATCTGGTTGATTTTAGAACCTGTCATTTTTGTGACATTGGAAGTGTTGATACTTTTCCACAGACACTAAAACTGGTTTTATTTAAATTTAATAGACCTAACATACTGAGCCCAACACACGAAGAAATGGGCTTGGTCCAGGGATTTTGTAGTGGATTGATTGATTCTGTTTCAGAGAATGTGAACCGGTTTTTACAGTCTTGTCCAGGGATTGCATACCGATTTGTATAGCCCTGGTGTATACAATGTGTACAGGTTTTGTTTGGCCATGGTCCAGGCATCATTTATAGGTGTGTAGTCTTGGTCCAGAAATATTGTACTGGATTATAAGGCCTTGTTACAGAGAATGTGAACCGATTTATAGGTCCCTGGTCTAGTGAGTGTGGACTGGTTAGTATGTTGTTGGTGGCAATAATGTGTTTCAGTTGGTATGCCATTGGTCCAGACACATTGTACCAGTTTCTTGGTCGAAGGATTGTGTACCCTTTTTATGGCCTGGGTACAGTGAATATGAACCGGTTTGATTTGACTCAGACCCTACAATGAGGCATTCCTTAAATGTTCGGGATACCCTCGGTATGTTAGATGTAAATATGTGTATGCCAAGGTTTTTCTAAAGCTACAAACATAAAGAAAATATTGCGTCAATCGCTTCATCATCATCATCATCATCATCATCATCATCATCATCATCATCATCATCATCATCATCATCATCATCATCATCATCATCATCATCATCATCATCATCAAAGTCTTGTGCATTATGATATGGGAGTGTGTGCATTCACATTGGATAAACTTGTGACAGGACTATCTGGGTTTTTTCTTCAAGCTCCAGCCACTATGTTCTATTTTGTAGCCAATTGTCACCTGCAGCAAAGATTCTTTGGACATGGTATACACTGCTGCATATGGAGTTATAGGAAAGGCGGATCCAAAAGAAAGATGTCCTGCCAGCTACAGAATGGTTGGATGCTCTGCTTTCACGATGTAAATAATACATAAAAATATATATTCATGTTTGCCTGTGTGTGTCTGTATGAAGTAGATTTGTTTCCTTCTTGTGTGAAATGTACAACGAATAAACACACATTGGTATCGAAGATGCGGTTCGAATAATCCATTCCTGTATAACTGCCATGTGACTCCATAATCAGAATCAAAATTTGAATATTGCGTTTTACAACATAGAATCAGGAATTTGTGAATTGGGCAAGTAAATATAAGGAAATAAGGCACATAATTCGTAATCTAGGCAGGTACAGGGATTAAAATTTATGTTCCCTGAACCATAGAATACATAAAGATAAAAACTATTTTCTCATTCTTGTGTTACCCAGGTATTCTACTGAGTATGGGAACACCATAAGAAATAACCATGGCAGAGGTCTGATTGGGAACAATGAAGAATGTGGTACAGTGGATACTTGTATGGCAGACGTGAAAGGGTGTGTCGTCCAAGCATATTGTACAACTACAGGTTAGCCTCAACTGCTTTCATCTATACAAAGGGAGCACATGCACAGATACTTTCTCACACTGTATGCAAACCAAGGTTGCCAAAACCAATCTCCATTCCACTTTCTTAACATCCCATTTACAGTTACTCGCCAGTGCGCTTATTGTGGTCAGTTATCCTTTGCCCCCTGCCTTCCCCCCTTCTACCCCACTGCAGTAGCTTGATATGATGTTAGTGCTGTACATTGAGCAGTAGTTGTTATGCAAGCGGCAAACTAGACACCCTAGAGAGGGTCGGGTAAGCTTATAATGTTCATGGCAGGGAATTAGCCACTGTATTAATGACTAAAATAATTATCCTGTCGCCTAATAACATCACAGCGTGTTTACCACACTGCATCTAAGGGGATCGACAGAGACAAACTCAGCCAGCAATTAACACTCACAGTGGAGTACAGTGTATTACATCAGATGCAGGGTTGACACTTGCCGGTGTGACACACTTATTTTGAAGTTCTAACTGAACCGCAACAGCGCACGTGTCGTTGTCTTCCTTAGAGTTGTCTTCTACTATTGCAGAAGGTAGTTTTGCACCAGGGATGCTGTTTTCATCTAAGATTACGAGGATATCAGCCACACTGCAGCCACACCCGTGTTATACTATATGCGCTGCTTTAACCTTGTCCCTGGTGATCCCCCAAGATGCCCTGCGGTAAACAAGCTGCGACGCAGTTAATTTTCAAGGGAATTGGGATTGAAATGCTACTTACTTTTGTGTTGAGTTAAGCATACACACATAAACAGTTTCTGTTAATTGTTTTTGTTTTATACTAAATATCACAGTTGCTTTAATTTTGTCCCCGGCAATCCCCCAAGTTAAACTTACTGTGTAGTTAAACTAACATACATAAACAGTTTCTGTTAATTATCTTTGTTTAACACCAAATATCCCAGCTGTGGCATCTGTTTTAACCTTTTATAATTATGTAGTGTGACATACATGTATATGTATTGATTCAATTCGATATTTATCATAAAGACCCCTGGTGAATAGTAGGACACATTTGCTAACCTGGTTATACCAAGTATATAGATAGTTCAACCCTCTCAAAATGAAGTCCTCTTCTTCGTCCCATGGTTTCTCCTCTGCTTTCCCTTCTCTTCACACGTTTTTATTTTAATTACCATTCTATGTATGTGAAGATGCGGTTATACATATATATATATATATATATATATATATATATATATATATATATATATATATATATATATATATATATATGTATATATATATATATATACATATACGTATATATATATGTATACACACACACACACACACACACACACACATATATATATATATATATATATATATATATATATATATATATATATATATATATATATAAACGTATATGAACTTTTAACTTTGTACCTATAAGCCGGTGTCTGCGTTAGTAGTTTTTCATTTAGCGTCCGTTGGAAACCATTATCTGAGCAGCGTTCACCAAAAAGGTGGTGACAAGGCAGCGTTCCTTAAGGTATGTATAAATTCAAATTACGTAGGTTGCATTTGTAGGAAGACAAACTTAATAACTATTTGTTAAAGTTTGTCAATGTATAAAGGGAGATCACCAATAATTAACACTGTTTAACTGTCATAATTGAGGGTGGTGGTAATAATATATTTTAATAAATTGAATATTTTTTTTAAGGACAGCATAAGCGTGTTAAGCATAGGTTAAATACAATGACACAGAATTCTTATGTCCACTAACAAATCTCAAACTTTAGAATAAGGTGGCAATTTAACAGGAACTGGAGAATCATGTTTCCCTTGAGCACACGGGTTTTCATCATGTCACACGCACATCTAAAGTAGGCCTAGGGCAAAATCCAAGTACACAAGACATCCATCTTGGATTATATCCTTAGATATGAGGTCAGGGTGTTCAATGTGACCAGAGTAACACATTGTGCTTCTGAGCTATTTCAAAGCTAATTTAATAAATGCTTTAAGAAAAGAAGCCTATGTAATATATCCTCTAAAATAAATGCAACAATAACATGCGTTATTCTTTTCTGATATTTGTTAGAAATTCACCCAAGGTACATTCCTTATCAATGCCAATCTAGGCTGGTCAACAGAATTGGATAATTAAGTATTCATGCATTCAAAATCGTATAACTGCGTTCACTCTCCAAATATGATTCGCGTATCGAAAATGTTTATGTAAACAAGCATCGGGAATAAATAAATAACTGCGTCACCTGTTGGATAGATTAAAATCGTCGGGACGCAAGACGTTTTTTTTCCTGTGCAATTTCCAGCAACTGGTTAAGCAGAAACGATCTTTGAAAACTTTTCCAGACATGCAGGAAAGACCATTAAGACTATAGAGATCGAGGCCGCATCACCATTTGCATACCTGATGTGGAGACTTAACTAAAGGACATACTCACTAGGTTTGAACAGGATCCAGCTACTGCATTTCAAAATGAAAGACAGAAATGTAAAATTATGGATGCTTGCCAGACGTCTTGACTTTGTATTCTGAGCTCAGGTGACTGAGTCACTTGAGGGTATGTTGTGCACTCTATAGACGTTGATAGATTTGTCCTTCACGACTTGTTTTCTCATATGTGATCCAATGCTTTCTTCTGGCTTGTTGTCCAACCAGGATAAAAACCAAGTAAGGACTTGACTAAAAGCAAATTGTGGCCCAAATAAGAGCGATTAATAACCGCCCACCAACCCATCCACCCCGTTGCAACCATATCCAGAATGGATGATGTGTTGTATGAGTATGTGTGTTGATTCAATATCCAGTATGTATGATGTTGTGTATGAGTATGTGTGTGTTGATTCAATATCCAGTATGCATGGTGTTTTGTACGAGTATGTGTGAATTGTTTCAATATCAATTTCTTTGCTGATATACCGGAAGTCATGTCAGAGACGATTATAACATGCTACTTGGCATAAAAAGGCCGGCTCCATGTATACACTTGACTCCAAAGTCAAGGTCAAGTGCGCTATGTTCACATTTCCACAAGATCAGACATGTTATACTACATGCATTGTATCAACATCGGCGGAAACTGCTTAAGGTATGTATTGACCAGTTGTGTTAGCTAAGTAAGTTTAATTTATGCTAATTTAGCAAGATTGAGAATCAACCATTGATAGGGGGTCATGCCCTAAAATTGATCGATGCAAGCTTTAATAAATTAAGCTAACTATTGTTTCGGGATGAAATCTAAATATATGGCTCCAATAATTAGACTTTCAGATAAACCTCTAAATCATTATAACTGGAGACGGCTTCATTTAAAAATACATGTCAAGTGTCAAAATGAAAGAATTTTGGAACATCATTCTTGCAAATTAATTCAAGCTTCAACTGACTAGATCTGCCACCTGTACATTTTCTAAAGGTCACCACTTGTGTAGCTCCTTAACTCATTCCATACCAGTCTCTGATTTTTCCGTATATTTACCTAGATTTACGACGACAATTGCATATTTAAATTCTTCACGAAAACAGCTTTCTTTTTGTTCCAACATGTCTATAGTCTTAAGTAAGTGGTTCTGCCACTGCCTGGTAAGACATGCTGCAGCTGCCACAAGGGCAGCTGCAACATGACTTGCAAGGCAGTGACAGAACCACTGAACAAGGCCTGTGACCATAGTATGGAATGACTTAACGACTTATGCGACTATAATGAATTGCAGTATGTGCAATAAACAAGTACGAAAACAACAACAAAACAAAACAAGACAAAACAAAACAAAACAAAAACAAAAGAAAGAAAAAAAAACCGCAAAAAAACAAAAAAACAAAAACAAAACAAAAATAAAACAAACAAACAAACAAACAAAAAAAAAAAAAAAACAAAAAAAAGAAACACACACACACACACACACTCACTCACTCGCAAAACCAACTGAACAAATAAACCACAAAATGTTTGGATTGCAAAATATTCCTGATTTGCTTTATTCGCATACACTTGACCTCTAAATACGCATCCAGTTAACAGTTTATGTTTTGAGAACAAAATCATTTCTAGAAATAATATAGCTACTTCAGTTGTACACTAGCAGGTGATTTAGCTGAGATAAACTATTGCAAGTTTTTTAAATTCAAGATGAAGCTCTGCACTTATAAGCAAAACTTCATTTATTTGGCTAATTCATCATCTGCCACGTTCATATTTATTCATTATTATGTGGGTTGTCTTTGCTGAATATTTAGCCTAGACAAGGAGCAAAGAGCCGCTACTCAGAGAGACATGTACAGGTACCTGCTCCAAAACATGTTTTGAGTACTTTTTTCAATTCTCTGATGCAGACTGAAGATCTGTTTCTTCCACAACGCATCAAAAGAAGAAATTTTGTTTCCAAAAAAAAATTCGACTAGCACTACCACTACGAGTGTAACCAAAAAATCTTCTCAAGACATTGTTTTAGCTTGTTTTTAGTATTTAACCGCTAAAAACCGTTCAATTTCTGTGGAAGAACTTGTGCAATATGGACAATAGTACCTTCATGTGTATATAGGCTAGACAGTGACAGGTTAGTTTATGGAGAGTATAGTTTTCGGACTGCGGGATAACCTTATTATACATACATACATACATACATACATACATACATACATACATACATACATACATACATACATATATATATATATATATATATAATTATATATATATATATATATATATATATATATATATATATATATATATATTTATATATATTATTTCAGACTCAGTTGTAGAAAATGTGGTACAGTGTGGTCCATGGAAAAAAAATAGAAAAAGAATACCTTTGAAACCAAATTTTTGTTACTATTTTCAATTCTCTGACGAAGACTAAATGAAGATCCGTTTTCTTTACAACATATCAAAAGAGTAATTCTGTTTGCAAAAAACATTCCACTAGCACTACAACATGAGTGTAACGAAAAATCTTCTGTATACATTGTTGTGGCTGGTACGGTGCTTTGATATAGAACTCACACAAAAAAATGTCTAAAGAGAGGCACAATACATTGAGGTGCAATAACAGTTAAAAATAACCTAATTTTCACATGTAAGAACAGTATTAAAACTTCCGTAATAGTACATTAGTCTGCATATAGAACACTGTAGTGTGGCGTTGTATATCCTCATCCTCTTTATAGTTACTCCATAGAAAAACTCAAAGATACTTATGTATGTCAATATTTTTAAGCAGCGTACCATTAAAGTGCAAAGTCGGTACTTTGGATAATTTGAAAAAACGAGACTGGAAAAACATACAGTATGTTTTCTCTACATTGAATAAAATATCATAATCCATATCATAGATACTGCATTCATTTATAAGGTTTTGTAGGTCTATGGCAGAAGGACAGAGTAACAGCAAATTGTCAGCATAAATTATGTGGTTTATCATGGTACCAGCTACATTGCAACCACTATAACCATTAAGAAGAATTTTACTAAGATTATCATGATATATATTTAAGAGCCGAGGGGATAAGATACCTCCCTGGCGAACACCATTGGTCACCAAAAAAGTATCTGAGAAATGTCTTCCCCATCTTACACATAACTGTTGAGTAGAGTACCAAATGGCCCAAATACGGATAATGTATTCAGGAGCATGTCTTTGCAAAAGTAAGTTAAACAATTTACAATGATTTACTCGATCAAAAGCTATCGAAGCATCAAGAGAACCAAGAAAGACAGGACTACCCTGTGAATGATGAAAATGTATTACTTCCTTCAGAATATGAATACACTTATCAGTGGAATGTTTAGAATTAAAACCAAATTGATGATCAGTAGTGACAAAGCACTGTTCACAGCATGAAAGGAGTATTGACTCTTAAACTTTAGAGATCACACCAGCAATAGCTATTGGTCTGTAATATCCACTATCGGATATATTTCCACTTTTATTCTTAACAACAGGAATCAATATGGTTAGCATAAATTCAAGAGGTAAATAACCATGTATCAGAAAACTGGTAAATATAATAATCCCTCGCTACAGTATTCTCTCCTCATAGATTGTCTTTCCCTGCAGTCTTATTCAATAACAAGCCATCACTTGCATCTTGAATCTCATCTTGAGTCATTCTTATTTACTCACTAAAAGAAACATCAAATGTCATTCCCACAGCTGAACTATTTTTTATAGAGTTGAACAACTTTTTATAATACTCACACCACATAACTGTAACCTGCTCAGGACCAGTATTACCATAATGCTACCAGTCATAAGTAATTTTTTATTGTTCATTGTTTTCATCTGTTTCAAAAAAGTGACAGTATCTTTGTGAGAAAGGCTTTGGACCAAAGCAACAGCCCTGACAGTATCTTCTCTCCGATTACAAGCATCAGATGTCATTCCCACAGAGCATATTTAAATTCAGCTTTAGTTCTGGACATTTGTTCGAATAATGTACCAAACCTGGGTTTACCAAGGCTACGCAAAATAACATGGGCATTACGAGCAATCCTATGAGATTCCTGAACATATTCATTCCATCCTGTTACTATCTGGTATTCTTGAAAGAAATAGGGTTAACAGTAAGATCAGTAGAATGCCGTAGTGCCTTAAAAAATTCATTATAAAAATCAGACAAAGCATCTTTGTCCGAACTATCCAAGCAGTAAACATCAGTACACAGAAGAGCGTCTGACGGAATCCAAACACTACTCAAGGAATCCTCAGTAGCTACTTATAAATGTGTATGTTTGCATCATTCATAGCAGACCAGTTGAAATGAGCTCAGCTACTAATACAAATTTCAGAGTTGACAGTCTGAACTAGCAGTTCAACAGTAACATGTACAGAGAGGAAAGTGATCTGAAGTTACACAATCATGAATAACAGTAACATTAACAATGCTATTATGGGTGAGCTAATACTCAAACAGTGATCAAGCCAGGAGGTCGTATGATGAGCATGACTTAAATAAGTATACACATCAGTAAAGTTACCTTACAATACACAGTCAGCAAAAGATTTATTTTCTTCACAGAAAGTCTTCAGTTCAGTACCAAATAGACTATCAGATATAGGATCGGCATTCCAGTCACCAATGACCAAAACATTGGCAGTATCAGCATCATCAACTATAGCATTAATCTTGCCTCAATGAATTATATACTCCTTGAAGTTTTCGCGACACTCATAAGGCATGTAAACATTTATGAAGAGAATTTTTGCATCCAGAGTATTTGTCTCTAGGAAACACACAGGGAATCAAAAACTCTTTGGCCAAGTGATTGATGACATTCCAAGTGGGGGGTATCTCGCCAAGACCTGCAATCTCTAATTGGCCCTTGGCAACCAAATGAGCATAAAAGAACGTTTATTAATGGTCAGGAATTTTGCATGCTTTTTTTTTCAAAGTCATGCATGCAATGCTGCTAGAGAAATGGCTAGCTTTTCAGCTGGGATGCCATTGTCCTATTCCAACCATAAGTATTTATTACCGGATTCTTGCATGTGTATGTCTGCTTGTAGGTTTCCGCAATTTTGTTTCAATAGCATAATATTCAGTCTGACGTTACGAGTGTAAGGAGATTTTGCTACAAACATTCTGCAAAAAGGCCACTATCTGTTACTACAGTCAGTGTAGCGAGAATAAGCACGAGGTCAGTGCCGAAGTCACAAGGTCAGTGCCGATTGGAAAAAGCCCATCGAACCAGTGCCATCATTAAGAGGGCAGCATGAGTGACATTGGTACGACAGTCAGGGCCAAATGCATGACCATACGTCACAAGACATGGATGCCAGATGCCTGCCGAGACCAAAGAATTGCCTGGGATGCCTGTGACAGGATATCAACACTTGGATCATATCTCAAATTAGGGTAAGAACGGGTTTTTACGTAACCATGCAAGCTATCCAACCAGCTACCAAGCAAATGAGCTGGCATTCCGATTTGAGACCTTGCCTTGCTGCAACTTCTGTTAATGGAGAGTCCGAGAGAATAACACTTACCTAGACTAGCGCAAATTTAAAAGGCACGACAAGCAGATCATTTAAAAGCACGCCAAGCAGATCATTTAAATGCAAACCAAGCAGATCATTTATACGCTAAAGGCAGAACTGGCAATGCTTCATCACCTGTAGCAATGAATGTCCTTCAAACATTTTTAAAAAAGAGAAAAATAGGTCTGTATGAATAGCCCGTCTTCAGTTGAAGTTCACATTCAACCCACCAAAAATGCCCCACCCTGGTATAAGGGTAACCACAAGTGTTCCTGTCTGTTTACCTTCAAAGCAACTGGCTGGGCAGTTTTGTAGATTTCCTAACCTCCCCCCCTCAAAAAAAAAAAAAAAAAAAAAGAAAGAGAAAAGAAAAAGAAAAGAAACAAAAAAGAAAAAATCCATAGAACATGACCATTTTAACAAACTTACCAGGAATGCACCGAAAAGTGTGAGGTGAGAGACCATTGGAAGCCAATATCAGTGCTTAAGTCGAATACTGTCCAAATCTTGCCAAACCCATCTTCTCAAATATCACCAGATACAATAATGAGACTTGCATTTTCCCAACCAAATCCCTACTATGATTGAAAGGAATTCAAAAGTTTTTTTCGAATCGGTAGCTCACAGGATTAGTGTAAAACCGTCCCACACATTTGCAGTTAGTCCAGACGTTGTAACTTGTTTTGCCTTTCCAATACCAGAGGCTACGTAGCCGTGTACATTTGTGGTATAAAAAGAAGGTTGGAGCCAAAATAGATGGTGGATCAATTTTTGCCTGTTCAACCTAAGGAGATTGGCAAAGTCACCTTTTATCATCACTTGGTACCTCAGAAATAAAGGAAGAGACGTCTTGTTTGCCTCACAATGCAATAGGCCTAAGCGCACATTCATGTTTTATATGGGCTGCAGCAGGTTTGAAGAAATATTCATGTTACATGATTGTTATATCTATTCAATAGGTGGCTTAAATTTTGGCATCACTGTCATTGCCAGACAAGCCACATTCGACCATGGCAGGTTTTACAACCCCTATTGGGCTTATTCGGGCAATATACTTGCAGTCAGACCACAGTGACCATTCCTTCATAAGATTTTGTGGGCACCGAAGACACAGTGCAAGTTGACACTTCTTAGACATTCTGTAAAATTAGACTTCTCATCACTATTGATATTTACTGCCAGTTATATAGCATGAAATGCGCATTTTCACTTGCCACTATTGCCAGTTTTGGGATGAACGTATTCATATCAGAATCAAAGTGCACGAAATTGACGACATTTCTCCTATATACAAGTTCTGATGAATGCAACTGCTGACCAAGTAATTGTTTAAACTTGGCATGTTTATCAAATTGCGATTATTATCACCTATCGGCGCCCCAAGCACGTGCTGTGAAAGCTCTGGATATTTTTACAGATTAGACCCCCCATAGTTCTTTAGCATGCTTTTTTAACGACTTGTGACAGGCAATGGCGCATAGGTCATGAGTGTTTAAAATCGATTTGATCAAACTAAGTATTGAAAATTCCCAAATAGGCCAAACAGCTGAATCCAAAACGTAGAGGCCCAACATGCAAAACATAACTTTCCTTTGGTCAAACAGTTAAACTACTATTCAAAGTTAGAGACTGAACATGGGAATAGCAAGGAATGAGATGAGTAGTTCCTATTAAATAATTTAAGTCAATTGCATGGCTGGTTTTCACAGATAACATTCCCTTTTTAAGAGAAAAGGGAAAATATACAGCTATGATCTGTATACATGCATCCTACTCAGACTCAAACTAAACCCAACGCTTCTACATGTGCTATATATCACGTGTGACACATATTGTATACACCTGGGGCCATTGGTAATCGTCAACCTATGAATCATGTCGTATGTCCCAATGTAAGTTATGTCTGGTGCATTCATAAATATGTAAGTAATCATAATGGTGGTGCTGTTCTTTTATTGTTGCATGCTTAGCTGTGTGTGGTACCTGGAACACTGAATAATACATTGCAAATTCTTTCCGGAAGCCAAGGCTCTTTTGTGTCATTGTAAATTGGGATGGGTTAAGCATATTTAGTACCCACACCTTTAGGCCAAACCTCATGAACGTTTGTCAATTTGTTGACAAACTTCAAATTAAATTCCAATAACAGATTTAGTGTTAGCTCTAACATTCAACGTTTGGCCCTTAATAATGGTCTGAAGGCAGTTGAATGCAATTTAATTGAAAACTGAAGCAGTCTGTATAGGGATGATATGCATTCGACTGACTTAGGAAACTGCCTGCTACTGAAACACATGGTACAGGCCTTCTACATGTTCATTGACCCCCCCCCCCCCCAAGAAGGCACTTTTTTCTTGAACTTTGCATGTTAAATACGCATCAGCATGACGCGTTCGCTGCAGGTAGAATTTTAAGTCTGGTAAGTCGGCTGGTGCTTTTTGTCATCATGCTGGATGCCGGCCTCTGGAAACAAAGACCAAATAGTGAAAATTTATGGCCTGTGTATGACTACTATCCGAGTGTAAACAGTAATGAACAAATGCCAACTGATATAATAGTGAAGAAGTACTCTTCCCCGTCATGATAACCAGTGGGAACGACTTTCTTTTTTTTTTTCATATACACAAGGTTTATAGCATGCACCACTGGTGTTTATTTCTTTTCATATCAGATTAAGCATCAAAAATGAACTCATGGGAATATATCAAAGACTGTACTCAACCCTGATTTTTGCCCCAAACCCCTGGTTAGAAACCAATCAAGTTTCCTAGCAAATCTAATTTACATGATATGTCAACTAAGTTACATAATGGAAATGGAACGTTTGCCGCTATATAGGCTAAATAATGGAAACATCTAGTGGATTGTTCTTCTCACAACCACCACCAGGCAATTACACTCCCACAGATGTCTAAAATAGATCGCCGATTATATCTCACAAGTGTTTACAAAACAGAGCAGGTGCAAGGGGCCATGACTGACTTAAACTGAAAATTGCATAATTGGCCTGGGATATTGGGTGAATATTTGTGCCTCCTGTTTGCGATACAAATCGTGAATAAATTACATAACCTACACGAAGTAATGGTAAAAATATATGACTGAGAAGTTCAGAGGCGAAAATTAAAGATGTTTGATTGTTGTCCATATTATTACACAAACCATATAATTAGAGCTTTATATTTCATTTTCATTGCGTGATGAGAGGATTACGTGGCCCCAGTGCCTTCGAGGAAAAGAGGATACTACTTACAAGCGTGATTATTCTGGTTCCACACAAATCCACGCCCTATCACTGTAACAGATTATACAGTCACAACATTGCATGATGGGAGGATGGTGTGGCCCCTTCAAGGATGAGAGGATACTACTAACAAGCGTGATTATTGTGGTTCCACACACATCCACACACTATCACTGTAACAGCTTATGCAGTCACGACATTTGACGACAGGCAGATGTTCACTTCTGGTTTAATCTGACTGTAATGCAATGGCAAATATTTCTGAAAATTCTTAAGAAAATCATCCTGGAAAGAAGGGGTGGCTTTACTTCACTTTTCATCATAAACGATACATAGAAATTAATGGACAACACCACAAGTCCACCAGAAGCTACAACACTCAATTACATGGTGAGAGCATTGCATACGAAGGGTTGCATACTATTGAATATGCAACAGTCAAAAGTCATCTGTGTAAAGTGACCATATAGCAATTATAGTAAAACAGGCTTAACCTGTAAAATATAACCTCAAACATTAAAATTACCATCTGTTTCTTCCAAAATACAATACAAAAAGTCACAGCGTAGTGGTGATCTTGACTAAAAGAACAATGAAAATAACCAGCAACACCTGAAATTCCATCTGTTAGGAAGCAATATAAAGTCATCGCTCAAAAAAAACATGTTATTGCCTGAAAGGCAAAATCGCAATAATTGCACCATAAACTTGGTAATTGCCTTAAGGTCATCAATACATTACCCATAATAATAGTAATAATAATGATGATGGTAATTTTAAATCAGAGCAGCATGATGAATAAAGCAAACTTAGTAGAGACTCATTCGAAGTACATAAATAACAATTTGGATGTAGGTCTTGCATGTGGTTTCTGAGAAGACCTCTGTTTAAAGATTGGGAAAGTCTTAAAAGATTAATGCACGAAACATGGTAGAGGTATATTTTTATTATGTTTGAAATGAATCTTGCACATGGTTTTGGAGATGAAGTTGTTAATGCAATAGCAAACAAATGTATGAGCAGAAAACTAAGTTTCCTAGAAGACATATTTGAGTCACAAATCAGCTCACCTAATACAATAAATCAAAATGCCTTACGGGGCTTTAATTGCTAAGGATTTGCTAAGCAATAAAATCAACCACATACTTACATTCAAGAAATTTGTAAGGCAACTAATTGCAAACACTCAGTTGTGTTTGGGCGGGATCCTTCTTCTGCATCTTCCATCTCATCTTCTTCCTCCTCTTCTGCTCTTTCTTCTCCTCCTCACCAGTGATGTCTTAAAGACAACAACCAAACTTTATGACGCCTGATAGGATTATGTATCCAGGCCGACCTAGTGTGGAGTTGTTTTTATGGCAAGCTAATTTAATTTGTTATTCTCAAGGTTACAGGGCGACATGTGGAATTTGTTTCCCTGCGATAAAACTTGAAATACTCAACCAAATTTCATGAAACCAGGCAGGAAAGTACACTAAGGTGTATCTTAGAATCGTACAGTATCAGAATTAACCTGAACTGATTCTCAAGGTAAATGGGTCATTGATATGAAATCACTTTCCGCGCAATAAGTCTTAAAGGCCCTAACCAAAATGAAGCTTGAAAAGCATATGGATCTAAAAGGGGTCTCTTTAGTTAATGCATCTGGATCACCTTTACCCGAATTTCAAGGTCATTTATGTGAAATTGATTTTCATTCGATAACTACTGATAAACCTACCAAATGTTGCTGCAACTTGTTTGGATAATGTTATTGGGTAAGCCTTAGGTTAATATTGTAGGTCGGTCAACTTCATGTTATTCTAAATGTCATTCATGTAAACACAGCTTTTGTGAAAAACACAACAAAACCTCATAGAACTTGATTATGCATTTGGGTTGAACTTTTGCCGGGATTGTTTTAGGGTCACCTTGACCTGATCATCAAGTGTTCAATGCAGGTTACCTTTATTTAATCCTAATGGTCCCAGGATCAGTTGCGTTACAAATTTATTTTCGATGTAATAATTCTGGTCAAACTTTTGTGAAACTTAGTAAGCTTATGTATTGAGAGAAGTGCTTAATTGTGATTGTACTTAGATATTCTTGTCAAACTTATGAAAGCCTCAGGGTTATCAAGGACATAGGGCCACTTTTGTATTTTTCCCATGTGACACCCCCCCCAAAAAAACAAACTAACAAAAAAGCAAAACAGAAAACAAAACAAAACAAAAACAAAAAACAAAAACAAAACTCCCATAACAATAAAAAACAACAACAAAAAAAATAATAAAAAACAAACAAACACATAAAACAAAAAATAGCAAAACAGAAAAAAAATCACTATGCATGAAGAAGACTATACAGATGCCATCATCATAAGCAGTAATAGAAAGAAAAAGCACCTCCAACAAACGTTACCATCAGTGACCAGAGGTTCAACCTCAAATAAGATTCAATTACATAAATTTATACAGGCAAGACTATAAACAAAATACATGCACTTTGATATTTATTGCAGGGCACAATGTTTGCAATTCAGCTCGACCGTGAAGACTATGCATTTACTGCACTAAATCACAGGACAGTTAAGATGGTAAAACCACAGGAAGAGTCCCCCAGCCCCCAAACAAGCCAGGAATATGAATCTAACGGACACATGAGGACCAAGAGAACAATGCCGAAGGTCACCAGCCGATTTTCTTGGCACAAAATAACAGAGTATGTGATAGATATATTGGTAAGTGATAATAAGATGTAAACATACTTTGGGCTTGATCACATGATTCGTTTGGCTATTACTCGTACGATCTTGTTACTTAACATAGACTCCATAGCTAAACGTGTTCTTGTCTATCATTTTAGGACCCATCTTCCATGGGTGCACAATTAGCATCATTGAACTAATTGGGCAATGAGCATATGTTCATAGTGGTATGCATGTTAATCAGATGTTTGATATTTGCGGGTTTTTTTTTTGGTATGTTTTTGTTTTCTTTCTTTTTTTTTTCTTTTTACAATTGAGTTGACCTCAATCAATATTTTTTGCAATATCTTAGCATATCTATCATCCTAAAGATGGGGCCCCGTCATTTATTTTCGCCAAATTACTTGGATATGTTGACCAAGGAACAAATAAAATGTTTGTAGTGAAAATACATCAATGTTGAATTGCAAAATTTAACCAATGTGAACACTAATCGTTAGTGTGAATAGAATTTAAGTGGAATGTAACTTATTATTCCTGTTTTTTATATTCTAGGAAAATCTTGCAGCTGTGGTCAAGGGCCCGAGCAACTGAATAACGCAACAGGCTAAGAGTTTATACCATCCATGTCCTGTCTATGGGTGAGACAGACTTATCCACAAAAGTGAGTGATTAGAGCCCCTATCAGTTCACCATTACAAAGACAGATTAATCAGCTGAAGCAATTATTTCTATCTACTTTTGGCTTGTAATAAATTTGTCCCTATTTTCTGGCGCCACATACATACACAGGTATCTGTACAATATCAATACCAAGCCTAACAATTTAAAATATCCTAATTTTAGTTTTGATGCAGTCTTTTACGTCAAAGGTAAAGTTGGCATGACCGAATGGCCATATATCTAAGGCTAATAAAGATCACAGCTATCTATCTATTTATCTATCTATCTATCTATCTATCTATCTATCTATCTATCTATCTATCTATCTATCTATCTATCTATCTATCTATCTATCTATCTATCTATCTATCTATCTATCTATCTATCTGTCTGTCTGTCTATCCATCTATCCATCCATGCATCTATCGGTTATTTGTATCTCTGTCTGTCTGTCTATCTATCTATCTCATACCTAAGCTGAGTCTTTATTTTCTCCATAAAATTCTCCATGTTTCGCATTTTCTTTCTTTTCTTTTCTTTTGTTTGTTCTTTGATGTATTTTGCACACATTAACAGTTTAACCTATTAATGCATTCAATTATGTTGCACTTTTTGTGTGACTCCTAAGTTAGTTATCCTCTTCAACTGATACACAGTTTGGTCATATATGACTTCAATATAATTAATACTTCAGGTACTGCTGTTGCCACCTGACATTATATGAAAACTAATATAACACTTTTAAAAATGACTCATCAAATTGATTTAACCACTGAGTGATTGAAGCTAAGGTTCTCAGTGTTAGAACTGTGCATGGTAAAGTAGGCAATTTAGATGTGCTACGGCTTGAGCCATGGTAGGCCTGCCTCCCTTTGGTGCTCCTGTCTTGTCTGTCTGATGGGCTTAGAACAAAAGAACAAGAGCAGGTGTACATCGTTTTGGCAGGATACTTATGTTGGAGAAGTGTGTAAGGTAACTAATTGCAAATGCTGACTTGTGTATGGACCGGATTCTTCCAGCTCTGTTGGTATTGGAGGGACTTGCTGATCACAAGCTATGTCTCCACTTGGAACTTGGAAAGCATATTGTTTTAGTGCCTTTTTCTTTCGGATTCATTTTGAACATAAAAACGGTTTAACTTGTTGTTGTTTTGAAATTTGTCACTCTACACTCACGAAATTCTTTGACCCGATCAAGGCAGCTCCCGAGAACATGGAAGTTGGCAGGATTAGGTGGAAAAATATGTGTCTCAGGGCGGACTAGATCCCTGAAACCGAATGTTTGTTTAACGAGATTAACGGCCTCATTTTGAAGAGTTTTGACAAATAATTTTGGTTGTATCATTAGGCTCCCTTAATGCTGCAACATATTTCAGTATATTTTGTTTCTTTAGCATTTCCTGTACTCCGTAGCGTGAGGGATTATTGATCTCTGTCTTTATCAGAAATTAGCCTATTGTGATATTGAAGCATATATTTATGTCTGTAGCCATGATTATTGTGCATACTTAATTTGTGTCCATGAAGGCTTATTACATGGTCGATCACATTAACACTGGATCGGCAAGGGATCCATTGGACAAGACACCTGGGATTTTTTATCTTTAATTGCAGCTGCAGCATTTCCTGTAATTCGTGCTACTGGTGCCAGGCTGGACACGGTTACGGTCTATATGTTTCGTTGTCATATATATATATATATATATATATATATATATATATATATATATATATATATATATATATATATATATATATATATATATATATATACATTGTGAACACTATAGTATTTTTATTTCAAACGGGTATATATATATATATATATATATATATATATATATATATATATATATATATATATATATATATATATATATATACATATATATATATATATTGTATAGATTGTACGAAACTTAAGAAGTCTCTCTAGTTTCATGAATCTAAATTGGTAAGACATCCTTTGGCACATAGTGTATGGCCATCTGTTCCACATTTTTTTAACCAAAGTGGCCCTTGTAAAAGACATTATCATTGGGAGGTACCACGTGTTGTTCCCATATATCTTTTGTCATGCCCTTGTGTCAACGAATGTAAAGTGGATTTTCTCTTTTGTTGAAAAGCTCTACAATATTTTCCTGCTTCAGATACTACATATTCATGCACGCTGTGACTACAGTGTTGGCATTTTTATCAGTGGCTTTTAGTATGCAGATAAAATACCACATTCCCTGTCAAATTGTCTCCTGTGTCAGAGAGATATTTTGTTGGCTTTATATTTCTTTATTAGCTGGGTCACTCAGAGTGGAACCATTAAAAACAAATTTACTTTTAAAAAGAACCCGACTTGACTGGTATAAAATGGGTTGGGATAAGTTTGTATTCACTTGGTGGCGTACAAATAGCTGAAATCTTAGGTAAGGCATAGTGAAAGACAACAACGAACACTTGTTTGATTATACCTTGTTGAACAATCTGTAGATGATGATTGAGGATAGTTTCATTCATTACAACGTTGACAGAGAGGTCATAAGACATGGAACACAATTTAGCACCATTTATTACTTGTGATTTGTAGTCTAAATTGAAATGTCGTTAGTTATTCAGCATTATATGATTGAAAGTTCTGAAAATTACTTGCCTCGGAGGGCATCCTTTGAAAGTCTCATTAACGAGCAGATATATCAAACTGTAAGGAGCATCATTGAGTGCGGAGTTTGTAATTCGTCAAGCTAAAACTATGCCACGCTGTCTACAGCCTTGCACAAACGTACCCTCATGATGGGAGATGTCATCTAACAGTATCTACAAGCGCTATAGCCATGAAGATACTCACGAAATCATTTATATGTAATTTGCTTGCCTTCAGGTTTATATGTCTATTTGTTTGTTTATTTTGCTGTCTCTGTTTATCATTATATCTATTCTATCTGTATTTTTAAACGCAGATTACGTGCTTTATCTTCCCAGGCACAAGTCACTTCAACTGTAGAGCCTTGTTCAGCGGAAATTCAGCGGTTGCTGAACAGGATCGTGTTCGAACAACTGGATACCCTGGGAAAAGTGTATGGCATTTTGTTAAAATATAGCCCTTCCGAAAAAAGAAAACATGGACAATATAATCGTATTATTTGCTATTGTTGTCCGGTTGGTTGCAAGTATTTGCTTTTTTTTGGGGGGGGGGTACATTTGATAAAACGTTTCTCAATCCCTATCATGGACGGTTCAATCCATACATCTTCAATCATATGGAGCACGCCCTCAGAGAGCAATGTGTGATGTGACACTGTCTCAGACATTACGTTGTTTGTTTGTGCAAAGGAATGGATGATCCCATCGACCGGCATAAAAAAGCCACCTTTGACTACCATGTCATCTAGCAAACGCCAAGAAATTGTGAATAAAAATTTACCAATGAACATTGGACATGTTCAAGTACTCTAAAAAGCAGGGATGTAACAGCAAAATCATCTTTGCTATGGATCAAAGAATGGTTTATTGGCTTTTCTCAGAGGTCTAAGGGCGCAAAACCACTTAGCCCAAAAAACGTTGCTTTGTTTAAGTTTCAGGTGCAGCTTGACACAGCACATTAACTTGGACGACACCACAATCTCGAAATTGTTATGCCAAGTAGATGAAAGACAAAAATGGGGACCATTGAGGTTATTATGACTTGACATGCCAATATTTACATGATATGTGAAACATGGATCCATCATACTTCTTATGATGTAGTATACCAGGCGTTTTCACAGCATGAAGTAAAAACAAATATGCGATCAGTTTTTTCATCTTCCAATGATATCAGTCGAAAGATAGCTAAACCTGTTGTAACCTATCATGCTGCTGTTGTTGCGTTGATTACATATGTTTATATTTTAACTCTTGTTTGTTTAGCGTGACTTATGTATAAATTAATATTAATTCGTAGTAAAGATGAAAAAAATGAGCTAAAGAGGCTGCAAGAGTGAAATACATGGAACCGAAATGTGTAATGTCATCAGATGAACTATGACGAAATTCAAACAGGTCAGATCATCCTTTGAATGCAACTTGGATATACAGCACAGGGACAAACCGTCATGGTATTGTGACTTGCAACTGAGCTTATGAATCAAAAGTTGTGTCCTGTTGAAATTTATGATCATTATATTATATTAAACCATTGAATATTTATTGAAACACAAGTGGATATACGTGTAAATAGTTACTTTTGTACCCATTTTGATACTTTCAATCCCGAATTTAGAAGCTTGGCAGAAAAATGGTTACCTAGGCAGACATGGACATTAAAAGTTTTGTTGCCATCTTGCTGCTCTAAATCACCATAATTATAATGAAGTTAACATAATAAAGAATACAGTTTGGAAAATGTCACGTGTATCTCCGGTATACAAGGGTCAGGGGTCAAAGTTAACAAAGAGTAATTATAGACCAATCTCAGTCGGTATTCCTGTTAGCAAGCTACTTGAAAAAGCTTTACAGGAGCAGTTGCTGGATTACTTAGTACTCCATGACTTCATCAGTACGGAGCAATCTGCTTATTTGAAAAGACACTCAGCGCAAACCTGTCCACACAAAGTGGTTGATGACTGGTTAAGCA